>JAMAGB010000038.1:27124-155014 GCA_023625975.1 Talaromyces sp. PYS2103
CAGCTCGTTGGCCAGCTCGATAGCCAGCCCGTCAGCCAGCTCGATAGCCAGCTTGTAAGCCAGCTTGATAGCCAGCTCAATAGCCAGCCCATCAGCCAGCTCAATAGCCAGCTTATAAGCCAGCTCGATGGCCAGCTCGATAGCCAGCCCGTCAGCCAGCTCGTTGGCCAGCTCGATAGCCAGCCCGTCAGCCAGCTCGATAGCCAGCTTGTAAGCCAGCTTGATAGCCAGCTCGATAGCCAGCTTGTAAGCCAGCTCGATGGCCAGCTCAATAGCCAGCTTGTAAGCCAGCTTAATAGCCAGCTCATTAGCCAGCTTGATAGCTAGCTTGTAAGCCAGCTCGTTAGCCAGCTAGATAGATAGCTTGTAAACCAGCTCGTTGGCCAGCTTAATAGCTAGCTTATAAGCCAGCTTATTAGCCAGCTGAATAGATAGCTTGTAAGCTAGCTTATAGACCTATAAGCTAGCTAGCTAGATATTAACTACTACATATATATATATATATATATTTCTCAATTAGAAAAATGGTTTAAGGATTTAAATAATCAATCTAGTATAGAAAGCTAGGTAAAAATAGATATAATTAAATAGTCTTACTTTGCTTTATACCTAAAAAATAACTAATATTTAGAATAAAGACTAGCTATCTAGTATACGCTATTAAAAGATTTATATTTTAGTGATTTATTTCCCATTTCTATATATTTAATCTCTTTATCCTTCAGACGCTCCTCGCTACGCTCGGAGCTAGGGATTACCCGGCCCAGCAGTGCACCTAGTAGAAAAATACCAGCACCATATTGCGCTATAGAGGAGTGTCTGAGTTGAGATAAATAATTTCAACTATTACTCACCCAAATAAGACCCAAATAGTCACTTACCTGAAGAATACCGGCGTCTCCCTTGCACTTATTGATGCCTTCGTAGCTTTACACTCACTAAACACCCAACTAACTCTCCTACACTCCGTCCTGGGAAACATACCATGGCAGACCATCAAACCCCATCGAAATCGACCGCCTAGTCGACCCCGTCGTATGAATGTTCTCTTCTTCTTCGACGCGGCTAGACTTGCCTCTCTCCATTAGCGTATCCATGCGATCAGGCGCGTTGCTGTATCTGGCTGAGTTTCGACGACGGTCTGGGATTAGTCCTGCGGTTGTGGATGTACATTTACGGAATTCACATCTTGCGATGGACGCGATCAAAGATGATGTTGATAGGGCCATTGATTCATCACTTTGGATATGGTCACTGACCATCGGAGCTATAGAGGAGAGGTAAATGGATTCTTTCGCTCATGGCTTGTCATAAAGCTTGCAGGGTTGGAGACTACATCGTTGAGCGTGTATAAATACCTTCTGTTGAGGACACTGTGGTTTGACTTGATGTTTGATGAAGGGTTGACCTCGCTGGGTTGACGCTTTGCGTATTGGAGTTGATTGAAAGAATATCCATACATGTAGAATGAACATCGTCGACTTGTGTATGTAATATGGCTGCCGCTTTCGATAAATTTCAAATTAACTCTAAATGCAGCTAATTACTACTACTTATCCTTGATCGATGATCAAGGATCTCCCCAAATCGAGAAAATTGACGAGGAATTCCAGCTTATTTCCTATTCCGGCAACTGGACGACCAGACTAATCCCTCTCGAGACTAGTGTGACGGTCATCCAATCAAACTCATCATCTCATAGAATTTCATCATGATAGGAACAGCTGACTTTTCTCCATTCCCCCCAGATTTCCCAACAACCCCGCAAGCTTACACATCTCAGAACCATTCGCCGGTTTAACACGTTCAACGTCATGCCGCCGAGTCACAAGAACAAGCCCGTCAACAATGGCAACAACCAGGAAGAGGAGGAAGAAGAAGAAGAAGAAGAAGATTACATGTCGATGATCATCCAAGAACCAGCACAACAACAACGTGAAACGCTCACGCAGCGCAAACTCCGGAAACAGCGCGAGGTCAGCTTCCCCTTCCCTTCCCCTCCATTCCAATTTTTTTTTCTTCCTCAAGAATATTGTGTCTGATGATATAGACCAGTCAGAAGCAAAAGCTCGTATCCCCTCCAAAGCCGAACGAGCAGCTGCCGAAGCCATGAGACGCGAAACCGCATTGAATGAGAGTGTACTCCATCCGTCGAATAAAGGGTTTCAGATGATGGCGAAATTGGGGTTTAAGGCCGGGGATAGATTGGGGAGGAGATCGTCACCACCGCCGCCGGTAGTACCAAACACAGGCCGGACAACATCTTTCGAAGAGGAGGGCGAGAATAAATCGACTGAAACGACGTTGCCGGTGGAGGTCAGGAATGAAGCAACCGACTGGATCCAGTCACGCGCCGAACCGTTACGACTAATCATCAAAGAAGACCGAGGCGGAATCGGGCTGGATAGCGAGCGGAAACGGAAATTTAGACAAGAGACGGATCACGTTAATAAGAAATCTAGAGCGGAGGAAAGCGAATATCGAGATCGGATGCGCGCTGAGAGGGAGGAGAGGAGGTGTGAAGGGTTGGTTGTAGGGGCGCAGAAAGTTCTCGAGAAATTAGAGACTGAGATGGAGGATCATCATCAGGCTGAAGAGGGGGAAAAGAAAAAAGTAAAAGGAGAGAAAAAGAAGCCGTTGAAGGAAGTGAATGTTTTGTATAGGGGACTCGTCCGCGAACGTCTGGATCGCGAAAGGGAGAAATTAGCTCGTCTCATGTTTGAGGATTCATTATCAACAGAGACGACGACGAGACGGCATTTCCCGAAACCGAGATTACCTACTTTCAACTCCGAGCATGATGACGATGAACCCTATGCATTACAACAACAAGACGCGAAAGAAGGAGAGGGTATAACATTCGTGGAACAAACCCTGGACCCGGACGACGAGGAAGCTGAAGATGCAGAACTCAACGAGTTCAATGCATTGCCAAACACGGAGAAGTTGGAGAGGTTGGTGATGTTTATGCGAGAGAAGTATTGGTATTGTTTCTGGTGTAAGTATCGGTATGACTCGAAGGAGATGGAAGGGTGTCCGGGTGTTACGGAGGAGGACCATGATTGAATTATATCTAGGTTAGAATAATGATGTTATGATGTATAATATATAGAGGATAGATACCCATTTCAATATACCAGTTACTACGTGATATACTTGAGACTCGAAGCAAATGATATTGATAGTGATATGGGATTAAAACAAGCATAGCAACAAATGTCCGGGGTATATTCCATGATAGTATAAAAAACCCGAAAATGAAAACAATGTCAAACGACGGCATGAACAGATATCACAGCAAACACGAAGAAAGTAAAAATATCAAATGTGTGTAGATGTGAAACAATATCTAGAATCAGAACGCCCAATCGCCGAAGCAAAGACAATCCAGCAAAAACCAAACCCTTGAAAGAGTGAAGAAAAAAAGAAAATCAAGACAATTTACTCATCAACTCTCTCAAATCCCTATTCTTACACTTCTTCAACTCCTCGAAACACCCGGCACAGATCCTCATACAACAAAACGTGCATCGGTGTCTAACCTCCTGATCCACTTTCTTGCACGTCATACACGCCGTCGCATACCACACATTACTCGCCGCGGGCATGAAGGCATGGGATTGAAAGCAGCCGTAGTGCACATTTGTCAAAGGCGGGATGATCATTGGTTCTGGGATCGGGGGGATATAGCCATCTGGGAATTGTTTGAGGCCCGGTGAGATACTACTGCTATCCGTAGTAGATGGTGTTTTGCTGCTGACGTTGCTGGATTCGGAGGAGTTGTTGTCGAGGATTAGGTCTGGTTCTTGTTCGGAGTCGGGAAGTTCGGGCTCTGGTTCGGGGTCTGGGATGAATTGCGAGATTGAGGGGGCCTCGCTGATGGGTCGCTTTATTTGAGCTGCAGGCCCAGATCCAGGGCTGAGAGTAGGTCGTGGATTAGGTTGGAGGTTTGTGACTTGGCGGTGTTGAGGTGGTCTTCGGTCTTGGTACGTGTTATTGTTCTGCGGGCTGTTTAGAGATGTGCTTCGTGGAGGGCGCGCCGCTTCATTTGCTGGCTGCGCTGGGGCTTGTGGAGGTGATCGCGATTGCGACTGGACCTGGAATTGTGACGGCGACTGGGCTTGTGAAGGCGCAGGAATAGTCGTCGCAACAGACGCAGGCGAAGAAACTGAAGTCGCAGGCGGAGTAGGCGGGAGCGACGAAGCTGGCGCAGGATTGGAAAGAGATGGAGTTGGTGGAAGACCTTTCAGCGGCGCTTGTGTTGCACTGGCGGTCGGAGAAGTAACAGTAAAAACCGGTTGCTCAAGTCCCACCTTCGGCGGAGGAACAGCTTTGCGCGCGAGGACTGGCTCATCCGGTCGAGAAGGGAGAGTCTTTTTGAGAAGGGAAGCGCCAGGACGACGCAAGCCTTGAAAGCGTTCTGAGATGGCGGCCATGTCGCTAGCCTAGACAGATCAAATATCACGTCAAACAGTTGATCGGGCAATCTATTTTGATGAGATGATCGAATCACAGTGATACGGTATATGCAAGTAACCGTGGAAGCTCAATGGCGCAGCGTAATAATATATCTGCTCGAGCAAGTCGAGGACGATGCAATTGGAATGTCAGCTTCTTGAAGCGGATCTGCACGTTCCCGATGCGGCTAGTCCAACAGCTTGGGACGATCGGAAGCGTCGGTTGAGACGAGATAGACAATGTCAGATTAAAACCGAGAGATTAGATTAAAAACAGAGAAGATCGTAAAAGGAGATGGGTGGAGATGATATTAAGTAGTAAATATTGTAGAAGAAAAAGTTGAAGCTGGCAGTGAAGTTGGCTGAACCTGGTTCACGATTGCCTGGTGGGGTGGGCTCTGGCTGGGCTGGCTGATTGGGTTGGACGCGGTACGAGCGGCATCCCGGACTCTGCGACTAATCTCCGTCTAATCTTGCAGTTGCAGTTCCTCTTGTCGACGCCGATCGCAGCTATGTATGCACGCGCACCATGCAATAGCGAAGAATCAATAGTGTGTGATAGTTGCACAGACTCGTATCTAGATAAACTACTGGAGAAGAGTTGCCATTCATTATTTCTTCTCTGGATGCAGCGTATTTACGGTACAGACGGAGATGATAACAGAAAACCAGATTGACCAATCATATTCCTGTTCCTGGCCACCGTGAACGCAAATCCTGGGATAGGCCAATCAGATGCGCTGAATCGACAAGAAATCATGTATCACAAACCTTAAGCGATGTATTTGTACGTAACGATGAAGTACGTAACTTGGTATTCTAAGAGACTGCCAGCCAATCATCCCGGATACAGCTGGCAATGAATTTCATTTCGGACTCCCAGCTTCATCTTTCATCTAGTCAATCCCGTGCAGCAGTTCGGCGTCTTCTACAGGGGCATATTCGTTGAACTGCTCTAAGAGGCTGAGCAATCCCGATGACGCCTCGCGACCGCCACAATGAATCCCAATGGAGAGATCAGAAGCGACTGGTCACAGATCCATAAAATCTCCCATTAACTGTGAGACCCCTGTCATAATACACGAATCCGGTTAGAGCCAAATCACGATACTCCTGCCAAGCTGCCTTACATAAGCAGCCAACCCAATGAGGAAATTCCATCACAATGGTGACAATCCGCAATCGGTCGAGACATTTCTAGCGACCAGGAAGTTAACCATGACCCGAACTGAAGATAGCAACAACATCCCACCTTGTGCAAAGCAACTAGCTCCCTACCTGCGATCCTGTCAGGATGCCCTCCGTATTCGCCAGGCGTTAACTCTCTACTTGCAATCGAACATTGTCTCCGCCGACAATAGTAGTGATCAGAACCATGCTAATCACCCCGCCTTTTCACATCTCGCCCTCGGTGTCCCGGACCACCCAGCCATCGATGTCAGACGTATACCGTCCGAGGTGACCGGCGTGAGAAAGGAATATTTGAAAGTATTACAGGAGAGTATTGCCGTGAAACGTGAATACAATGACCTGTTCGATCGGATTACGTCAAGAAGGGTCCAAAAGTCAGCCGTTGACTCAAGATCGATCCCTAAAACCACTCCTGACGGTCAATCAGCGTTGAATGATTATTTAGCTCTACTTCAGGAACGTCGCCGATACGAGAAATTGCAGTTATTCGACATCCACTTGAAGGAATGGGCTGCCACATCTGAACCCCCGGACGGACAGAGCGACTCGTCTCATATCGATCTGGACAGGCTTTTGAGAGAGAAAGCAGTGGGACCGGCAGACGGGTCAGGTATCAATGTTCAAGCATTGATATCAAAACTGGAGAGAACCGTGATACGAGCCAAGGCGAAGCTTGCCAGAGAACAACAGCTGCTTAAGCAACTGCAAGATCGACAGGCATCAACACGACTTGCCAATAACGACGCCAGTACGAACAAGATTCGCGCCCTGCAGAGAACCCGTGATGAACTTGTCCAGTGGGTTGAGGATAAACTAGCCATCACAGGCACGGAAGATGAAATCAACCAACTAGAGTACGGAGAGGGCACAACAAGCAGCGCTGAAAAGTCGCAACTCGCAGCTGCTGAATACAAAGTACGAATTCGGGAACAATACACAGCATACGTGGCAGCGCGCAAGTCCTTGCTCGATGCAGTATCGGCGTTGTCTCAACCGTCCATAAGTACAGCAGTAGCCCCGAATCTACCGGCTGTCAAGTCTCCAGAAACTCCAGGTTCGACCGAATCAGAGGAATGGGGTTCAATTGATGTGTTTCGGGCCGTATCAGAGCATATCCTACCCGCGACCAAATACCAAAAGTCACTGGCGTTGCAGCGTTCATACTTGGCTGGCATGTTGACAAAAGAGAGAACCAACCTCAAACATACTTTGGATCGACTGAGTCAAGAAAGCCATTTGTTACCTGAATATCCTCTTCTAGCACGCCAGCCGAAATTCAGACATATCACGCCCGCTGCCTCAACTGGACTACAACAAGATCAGGGAGGAAAGCCGCGAGATGATATTTTAGAAAAGGCTCAAGCATGGGCGTTCGCCGCCGAAGCCGCACGGTCTAATGAAAGTGATTACATTCAGCAGAGAATTGAACACGGGGCCGACATGGCCGACATGGCTTCCGAGACACTCCAGCAGGTTTATGATCTTTTGCATCAAGAGCGGAGTGCTAGTACTGAGGACGGGGATGATACAGATGCCCAGCAAGAGAGCGATATTTGGACGGCGGAGGTTCAGCCGCGCAAAGCCAGAGCGAGGCGGACTGAGACGATGCACCAGAAGAAAGGACCGTGGTCCGCCCTTGATGGACGAGTTGGAATTGAATAGAGTGCAATTCATGTAAAACAATTAAAAATGGTCGTGGGCAGAATGTCACAGCGTAGTGCGTATACATGGCCCCGGTGTCCAAGGATGAAAAAGCGGAGACTCACTATTCCGTATTGATTATTTTCTGTAGTAAAGCCATTACATTTCTGTACCAGAGAACTCGTGGGGAAGCTTATCAGTTGCCAATGCACGATTGATCATGGTAAGATGTCCTTGAAACAGACACTATACAGAGTACAGAACACAGGACAGCGTGTTGAGCTGGCCATATCAAGGAATAACTACGAGTCTTCTTAAAAGAATGTTAGAAAGTAGAAACTCAATTGAACAAGATTTCCCACATTTCGGAAAACCCACACTAAATAATAAACAGTCAAGCCAACTCGTCATTGAGGCTTTGAGTCATACTCCAGAGGAGCGGAGAGAAAGAAAATTCCCAGCAATTTTTTCTTTGGGTTTAGGGCCCGCACACCGGAGTTCTTATCGGAGCCGCGGGACGAATCACATCGCTCCGATTTTTCGACCAATTTTGCACTTGACCGACATCGACCTACAGTAGGAATAGCGACAGCTTTTTTCTTCTCTGATTGAATTCCTTCTGGCTGTTGATTTGGCCAAGGCCGTGTGACTCATAGCTTGGAATTTATTGTAAGTTGCTCTTCTTCTTTGCTTGTGTATTTTGTACTTCAATTGTCTTGATTGTCTTCATGTGGATGTGTTGAGGATCAATCACTATCAACAGTGCAATCACTTCTGCTATCTCTCTGATACAGTGATACACCAATTGAAACATCACCATCAAAAACGCAAAGCTAATTCAAACAGCTGCGCATTGCGCAATGGCTCTCTCTGCTCGCTGCGGGCAGCAGGCAGCCTCTCTCCTTCGACAGCGATGTCTCATTGAATCCTCACGCGCAGCGACTCTCCGCTCCTTCTCCAGCTCATCCCTCGCCAAAATCCCTACCTCTTCTCGATCCCTCACCTCAGCAGCCCTCCGCCTAAAACAAAATGCCCTTAGCGCTCCTCTTCGATCACAACAACTGCGATTGTTCTCCAGTTGTCTGCACAGATTGGCCTCGGAGGCTCCACCCTCCGCGGAATCGTATTTGGCCAGCGGAGCGGTGAACTCGTCGCCTGATTTGGTCGATGTGAAGAAAGTCTTGGTGATTGGTAGCGGTGGTTTGAGTATTGGACAGGCTGGAGAGTTTGATTATTCTGGTAAATTCATCTTCTCTAAAAACTGCAGGAAGAAACGATCGAGGTGACTAAACTTGAGTAGGTTCCCAAGCTCTAAAAGCTCTCAAAGAGGCTGGCGTCAAGTCCGTCCTCATCAATCCCAACATCGCTACTATCCAGACCGACCACAAGTTGGCCGACGAAGTGTATTATCTCCCTGTCACCCCCGAATATGTGACTCACGTGATCGAGCGAGAGCAGCCCGATGCTATTTTCCTCAGTTTTGGTGGTCAGACCGCTCTCAACTTGGGTGTCCAGATGAACCGTATGGGCATCTTTGAGCGATACGGCGTCAGAGTGTTGGGAACTAGCATCCGAACCCTGGAAACCAGTGAGGATCGTGACCTGTTCGCCAAGGCTCTGAATGAAATCAATATCCCCATTGCGGAATCTATTGCTTGCAATACCGTCGATGAAGCTCTGGAAGCCGCCGACAAGATCGGCTACCCCATCATTGTTCGGTCTGCTTACGCATTGGGTGGTCTCGGTTCTGGATTCGCCAACAACCGCGAGGAATTGAAGAATTTGTCTTCCCGATCGCTCAGTCTTGCGCCTCAGATTTTGGTTGAGAAATCCCTCAAGGGCTGGAAAGAGGTTGAATATGAAGTCGTTCGTGATGCGAAGAACAACTGTATTACCGTCTGCAACATGGAAAACTTTGACCCTCTTGGAATCCACACCGGAGACAGTATTGTCGTTGCACCCAGTCAGACCCTTTCCGACGAGGAATACCACATGCTTCGTACCGCTGCTATCAAGATCGTCCGCCATCTTGGTGTTGTGGGAGAGTGCAACGTGCAGTATGCTTTGCAGCCCGATGGTCTAGACTACAGAGTTATTGAGGTCAATGCTCGTTTGTCTCGTTCTTCCGCTCTGGCTTCCAAGGCGACTGGTTATCCATTGGCTTACACTGCAGCCAAGATTGGATTGGGACACTCTCTTCCCGAATTGCCCAATGCCGTCACCAAGACTACTACTGCCAACTTTGAGCCTAGTTTGGATTACATTGTCACAAAGATCCCCCGATGGGATTTGAGCAAGTTCCAGCACGTCAAGCGTGATATTGGCAGTGCCATGAAATCTGTCGGCGAGGTCATGGCTATTGGTCGTACATTTGAAGAATCTTTCCAAAAGGCTATTCGTCAGGTTGACCCCCGATTCGTCGGATTCCAAGGTGACCACTTTGAGGATCTTGATGAGACGCTCAGAAACCCAACCGACCGTCGATGGTTGGCCGTTGGTCAGGCCATGCTTCACGAGAACTACTCCGTTGATAAGCTTCACGATTTGACCAAGATCGACAAGTGGTTTTTGTACAAGCTCCAGAATATTGTCGACTGCCAGAACGAGCTCAAGGAAATCGGCAGCCTCTTTGGTCTCAAGAAGGAAATTATTCTAAAAGCCAAGAAGCTTGGATTCTCTGATAAGCAGATTGCCATGTGCGTTGGATCTACAGAGGACGATGTTCGCGCTCGCCGATTGAGCTTCGGTATCCGACCATGGGTTAAGAAGATTGATACTCTTGCTGCTGAGTTCCCTGCTGACACCAACTACCTCTACACGACTTACAACGCCTCTTCCCACGACGTCACCTTCGATGACCATGGCACTATCATCCTTGGTAGCGGTGTCTACCGTATTGGTAGCTCCGTGGAGTTCGACTGGTGTGCTGTCAATGCTACCTTGTCCTTGAGAAATATGGGCAAGAAGACTGTCATGATCAACTACAACCCGGAAACCTACTCTACTGATTTCGACACTGCTGATAAGCTGTACTTTGAAGAGCTCAGCTACGAGCGTGTTATGGATATCTATGAGTTGGAAAACGCCAGTGGTGTTGTTGTCTCTGTTGGTGGTCAGCTTCCTCAAAACATTGCTCTTCGCTTGCAAGAAAAGGGCGGCGCTCATGTCCTCGGTACCGACCCAGCTGATATCGACAAGGCTGAGGATCGTCACAAGTTTTCTCAGATCTTGGACAGCATCGGTGTTGACCAACCCGCCTGGAAGGAACTTACATCTGTTTCTGAAGCCGAGAAGTTTGCCGACACTGTTGGATACCCCGTCCTTGTCCGTCCCAGTTACGTTCTGTCCGGTGCTGCCATGAGTGTCATCTACAGCCAGGACGAATTGAAGGAGAAGCTTCTCAGCGCCAGTTCCGTGTCCCCTGACCACCCTGTTGTCATTACCAAGTTCATTGAAGGTGCTCAAGAAATTGACGTTGATGCCGTCGGTTCTAACGGAAAATTGATCTTGCACGCTGTCAGTGAGCACGTTGAAAACGCTGGGGTGCACTCCGGTGATGCCACTCTTGTTCTTCCCCCAACATCGCTCGAGCAGTCCGTCATGGACCGTGTCAAGGTTATCGCCGAAAAGGTTGCCAAGGCATGGAACATCACCGGACCTTTCAACATGCAAATCATCAAGGCCGATAACCCCGAAGGCGGCGAGCCCTTGTTGAAGGTCATTGAATGTAACTTGCGTGCCTCCCGATCGTTCCCCTTCGTCAGCAAAGTCCTCGGTACAAACTTCATTGATGTCGCAACCAAAGCACTCGTTGGCCGCGACGTGCCCGAACCCGTTGACCTCATGACCACCAAGCGCGATTACGTCGCAACGAAAGTGCCCCAATTCAGCTGGACTCGTCTCGCCGGCGCCGATCCATTCTTGGGTGTCGAAATGGCCAGTACCGGTGAAATCGCCTGTTTCGGAAAAGACCTTGTCGAAGCGTACTGGGCTTCGCTGCAATCAACCATGAACTTTCGTCTCCCTCAACTCGGCGAGGGACTCTTGTTCGGTGGTGACTATGTCGATACCCTCTCCCAGATTGTTGATTACTTGCAACCATTGAACTACAAATTGTACGCTGCCAGCGCTGAAGTCAAGGCCCAATTGGAGAGTCGCGTCAAGACGCCTATCAACATTGAAGTCATTGAGTTCCCCAAGGAGGACAAACGTGCTCTTCGCGAAGTGTTCCAGAAGTATGATATTCGTGGTGTGTTCAATCTGGCCAAGCACCGTGGTAAGACGTTGTTGGATGAGGATTACGTGATGCGTCGCAATGCGGTGGATTTTGGTGTGCCGTTGTTTATGGAGCCAAAGGTACTTTCTTCGCCTATCAATTTTATTCAGAACAGTTTCGCTAACATAATATAGACTGCTGTCCTCTTCGCGCAATGCATGAATGAGAAACTACCTCGGGAAGAAGGAATTCCATCCGAAGTACGAAGCTGGTCTGATTTTGCAGGTGGTAAAATGATGTAAAAAATTATAGTCTGTTTTTACTCTAGTTGTGTGTGTGTGCACTTGTTTAAAAAACTTCTCGTTTATAATGTTTATACCAGATGAAGTAGGAAGAAAGGAATTGATTTGTCTCTCTACTTGCTGAAATCTTTACCTAGATTAACTTAGTATAACATGTTCCCAATTCTTCAACAATCGTCTCGCTCGATCACATATCTCAACCATATCCTTCCTTGAAGTCTGACTATCCACAACCTCTTTTAGAGTCTGATATATCCCCGTCTCTACTATAATATCATCCGGCACGGGTTCCAGTTTTTCTAGTTCATCCAACTCCGCCAATCCATACGATACAACCTCCGAATCAACTTCAACTTCTGCTGTCTGGTTGGTAGTAGTAGTCGCAGTAGCAGGACTCAAAAACCATTTCCGGATTCGCCGGCAAGTCGCAGCGACTTTCCTCTTAATTTCGTGTGTTTCTTGTTCCTCGACAGCACGCAATTCGGCGCGTTCTCGGTCCCGTCGGACTTGGGACCATTGCGTTACAGCGGATAGACATGCTTCTCTGTCGAAGTTGGTCAAATCGAAGGAAGATGTGTTGTTGTTGTTGTTGTTGTCGGTGGTGGTGGCGGCGAAATAGCGACCTGAGACGCGCCACTCGTAGTTTGGGAGTGGCCAGCCGTGAGATGTGTAGATTTGGATTAGTTGTTTGGTGTCTTTGCGCTGTTTGGTGGACCAGGAGTCGAGGAAGAGGGCTCTTGGGTCGTTAGATTTGGTTGGGTCGAGGATCGCTGCGTGGGTGTGCAGGAAGCTTCGTTTGGATCTTGATGATGTCTCGGGGACCGTTACAGCTGTAGTTGCATGTTGTGTGGGTGGTTGGTCAAAAGAGAGGGATTGGAGTTCTTGGCTGACTTCCATTTCATCATCATCAGATTCATCAGATTCATCGGAGATTGAATCTTCTTCAGAGTCAGAGTCAGATTCATCCGGAACGTAATCCTCATCCTCCTCTTCATCATCATCATCCTCATCCTGCACAAAACTCTCCTCAAACAAGAATCTTGGATCCTTACAAAACCACTCCGCCGTCCCCTTGAACACTTGCGAATCAGGAACCAACACAAACTGCAACGTGAGGTGTCTCCATTTCCACAGATCAAAATATTCATCCGCCGGCATCGCACTATAAGCCGTCCATTTCTGGTCCGGCGGGAGAGCTTCGTATGCATCGTAGCCTATCTCAATACTCTCACCTAACAAGGTATATTCAATGATTTCCCACGTTTCCGTATTAAGCAGAAGATAAACGCCCGCCCGCTCAAAGCCTTCTGTTAACCAGATAATATGACCTGGCAGCGGGAGGATAGCAGTATCCCTTTCAAGATAATCAGAATACAATTCCCCGCGCGCATAGTTGATGTGTAGCGTATCATAGGCCAAGGTCCAATGTGGTCCGTACAACTCCTGATCTAGATAGGGCAAATGCCGAAGTGTGTCGATTACGACTTCGGTTTTGCCGCGGTTGCGGAGTTCGGTGGCGTTGAGGTTTATCCCTTGTTCTGAATTGTTTTGCCAGCCTGTTGTTGGTGGTGGGATCATCAGTTTGTTGGGCGGGATGTAGGGCAGTTGGGTTAGGAGGGTGTAGAAGGATAGGATTGAGGAGATCGCTTTTTCGCAGGTGCAGACTGCCTGTTTTTCTGCCGGGATGTCCATTGTGTCTGTTCTAAGGCTCTTCGGTCCTGTGTAAGGTTGAATTAAGGATTGATAAACATGGAACTAGCAACAGATTTATTAAACTAAGATCCACTCTCGATAGCCCCGCCAAATGGACAATCTGTAACTCTAGGTGGCATATAAGAAGTACAACTCAATCAAACTGTACAGGTAAACGCTCCCTTGACAACGCCATCCTGCCGAAGCTTCTGGAAAGGCGAGCAATTCAATGAGGTAGTCGAAGTTTCCAAAATCAGTGCCTCAGTGATTTCCGTGATACCTGGAATTGATACCCTAATCATCATTCCAACTGTCAGTAAAAGCTTGAATGGAGAATTAGAAAAAAAAAAAATACGCACGATCTGAAAGCCCCCGTAAGATTAAACGTGCCCACTACCAAACTGAGAAACGGAGCAGCAAAGTTCCCCAGATCTGGTCCGTCGTAGGTGACGTTTCCTACGACGTTGGTGACGTTCGGCAAGATCAGGTCGCCGGTGTAGGTGGATGAGATTTCGATGCCGTCGGTGATAGTGCTTGGGAGGGCATTGGCATCGGATTGGTTTGTTATTCTGGCGGCGGTTGCTGTATGCATGTTCAGACTGTGATTAGATTTCTCTGAGTGTATGTAGAGGCTGACTCACTGCTGGAAATCAGGTTGCTGGCCGCTAGGAGAATGAGGGCTTTGAGTTGCATGTTGATATCGATACTAGAATAGAAGAATTGATACTAGACTCGCGAGTGTCTCTGAATCGATGTGCTGAGTGCTGTCGAGAGAACATCTTGAGCATGAGAGGAAATGTCCTTATATCTTGCCATCACACGTAGACCGACGACATGAGGCAAAAAGGGGTTGATTTCCGTGATGGCAAGACACGACATGACAGGCTGTTACGAAAGAAGCTCCCAACTGCTAGCTTCTGGAATATGGAGCTGTGACTGATCGGAATCTTATTCGGTTGATTCTTGTATGAGTATGAGGTGAAGCCATTCAATGTACTCGGCAAGTTAGGGTTATCACGCAACAACCCTAGATCCATTAATGTCATACTACCTATTAATTATACAAAGTCCAAATTGAACTTCAAGGAGTCTGATGTTATATGCATGTTCATACTTAGCCAAAATTTCGAATGTCTCTTTTGGGTTATTCGTTTTCGCCATGTCGGAATGATTGATCTGCTCTGAGGCACGATTATGGTAGTGCACACTGTGACCCCAATTCCGCATAATAATACCAGATCATCAATTGAAAGAAATACGACCGAGTTGATAATAGCATCATTGGAAGTACAAGGATGAGCGGCATAGAAGTAGGTAACACGTCTACCAATCACTTTACGCGTCTTATCGATAGGCAAAGTGAAAATCTACACGCGACAACAACTTCCTCTCTCGACAAGCAGATAATAAACCCATTAACTGCCATCATGAACCCCCTTAGTCCGGACGACATCTCCAGATTCATGAACCTGCCCCATCCTTCGGCAGATAAACCCAGATCAACAGCAGACTCAGAACGCACCGAGGTCCGACCCGCCGAACAAAATGGCATCTCCATCGGACAGGGCGTGTTCGCAACAACCGACATCAAAAAGGGGGCGGACGTTGTTGTCATTGATCAACCCATGATTGCGCTCGTGGAGGAGAAGCAATTGAAGAGAATATGTTCTGCTTGCTATGATACGAGTAAAGCGGGGTGTATCGACAGCAGAACACCGGGGCTGGTCAAGGCTTGTACGCGGTGTAAAGTGGTGTATTATTGTAATAAGGTACCTACCACTTTCCGAATCTAATAGCAGACGGGATAAGACACTAACAGAAATAGAATTGTCAAAGAGAAGACTGGAAAGCCGGCCATTCATTGGAATGTCCCATCTATGCAAAGCTGTACCCTAAGATCCTGCCACTGCCTGTCAGGGCCGTCCTCCGGATACTGTTGTGTTGGAAATCGGGAAAAATCACCCCAGAAGCCTACAGAGAGTTTCTGAGCCTCAGCTATCCTGATATCTATGACGATGAGGAGAGCGAGGAGGCTATTGACCATTCTTTGATGGCCAAGGCTGTACAAGAATACGGCAACTTTCAGGCCCTGGACAGCGAATGGGTTAAAACGTTATTTGGAAGAGTGAGTCTGCCTTCGATTGCCTCCAAAGAAAAACCGGCGTGTCAGAAACTGATGAATGCAGTTGAGCACAAATTCGTTTACCTTGACAAGTGCCTTTGGCAGAAAACGCGGTGTATACCTCCATCCAGGGACCGCTCGCTTCAACCACAGTTGCGATCCCAACGCCAGCTATTCCTTTGACAAGGGAAAATGCTACATCAGGGCCATACGACCAATCGCAAAGGACGAGCAAATCTTTATCCCGTATATTGACACTACCTACTCCGTGGGGACACGCCAACAGGAACTGCAGGAACGCTATAAATTCGACTGCCAATGTCCTGGATGTCTGCACGAGACCGCTACCACAGACCCGGAGGTTATCATCAAACGCTCCGAGGAGGAACGGAGCACCAACGCGGGAATCGACGAAATCGTCAAAGCCAACGCTGCCAGCGGATTCATGACAGCCTGGAAATTGACGAGTATGATTCGCACACTCGAGGAAAAAGCAGACTGGGATGCGGTTAATACGCAACAACAGCCGCTCGGGGCAATTAGGTCTGAAATGCTGGCTAATAAAGGCATGGATCAAATTTACAAAATGTCTGCGGTGGACGCGGCCATTCGACATCTACGAACTGATCCGGCGCAGTTCCCGGACGAGTGTCATCCGATGCGCCGTGAACACGCGCTCGAATTTGTGTGGCACCTTGTTTACGCCAATGAAATCATACGTGTAGAAACTATGAAATCGAGCCCCGACGACTTTGATGATGAGTTCAACCTCCACAGAATATCGCCCCATTTTTACGCGTGGATGGTTCTGAATTGGATGTTGAAGGGTGATATGACTGGTAAAATCAGCGAGCAGGATGCAAAGAAGAAGATGGAAGGAGTTGTCTGGTTTAATCCGACTGCGAAAGCGGAGGCGGAGAGGATGATGACATGGTTGACTGAGGAACTTTTGGATGCTGGGATGTTGAGGAAAAAGAAAGACGAGAATATTGAGGAGCATTTGAGGAAGATGGAGGCTGTCGTTGAAGCGACGCTGAAGCGGGAGAAGAGGAATACGTGGTAGACGTTTATCATGTATCAAGTATGATAACATACCTTACTCCTACAGCCAATTTAAATTTAAGTAGTAAGAAAAATAAATATCTCATGCATCAAGCCCATTCATTCACGCAGTTATTTGACATTGGAATAAATTAAAAAAAGAAAAGCCAAACCAATCAACCCGCATTCCCATTCCCGGTTCCAGAACAAATGAAAACCAAGGTCGATAATAGCATAGCGTGAGTTTTCTCTGGTATTTTGAAAGGTCTTTTTTGATTTTTGGTGTTGGAGAAAAAGTAAAACACGTTTACTTAAGAGGGATGAAACGGGAGGAGTGGGTGGCACCAATACCAGGTCGACCGTGCTTGACGGGTTTGCTATTTCAACCGTTAGAACTTATTCTTTTCTTCTGATTAACAGAGGAGAAGGAACGTACTATGAGATGGAGAATTCTCCGAGGTAGTGTCCAACCATCTCAGGCTTGATCTCAACCTGGTTGAATTCCTTGCCGGAGTAGATACCGATAACGGAACCAATCATCTCGGGCACGACAATCATGTCACGGAGGTGTGTCTTGACGAGGTCGGGCTTCTCGTTGGGCTTGGCCTCCTGCTTGGACTTGCGGAGCTTCTTGATGAGCCCCATGGGCTTGCGCTTCAAGCCACGGTTGAATCGGCGGCGAGCACGGGCATGGACGAGATCACGGAGTTCCTCGGAGGAGAGGTCGAGAAGTCTGTATAAATCACCAAAACGTCAGAACGTGTCTTTTGATTGTTGCAATTGTTCGGCATGGTGAACAATCGCGCCGTAGTATGTTTGTTGTTGTTGGAAATTATGGGTTGTACATACTGCTCGAGTTCGATACCGCGGTAGGAAAACTTGCGGAACTGTCTCTTCTTCTTCAACTCTGTGTATTGAACGTATATCGTCAGCGATTTGTCCCTTTTTATCCCTCGTGTTGTTTGCAATCCATCATTTATCTCATTTCATCGACCCCCGATCCATAACTCCATCCATCGTCGAAAAATTCGTAGGCCTCGATAACCATCAAAAGGAATTTTGGGTATAATTTCCAACGTACCGGCAGCCTCCTCGGCGTTCTGTAGAAAAGAATCATTCGTTAGTCATTGCGACGACATTCTCTCACATCCTTCAACCCTTCAAAATCGAGTATATGATCCAAAGACAAAGTGGTGTGTATGCACTTACGTATTCCTGGTCAGCCATCTTGTCGATTGTCGTTTTTTCCTCGGGTAGCTTTTCGACAGTTCACGATATCGAAAAGCCAGGGGGAAAAATGTTGTCGTGGTCGCTAAAGGATCTAAAAGAGAGGGCGGGCGGGACGGGCTCTGCGAGTCTGCTTCGGTCGAGTTTGAAGGGTGGATATTCGCCTAAGCGACCGCTTTAGGTTATGAGCCCTAGCCCTGGCGCTAGCCTAATTGGGACATATACATTCTATGCATTTGAATGACTAGAACAGCATTGGACTGAACTGATAATTTACCAATAACGATTCTATTACTGCCTCTGATGACATTTATGCTCTAATGGCTCTTTACAGTCGAGTGTGTTTGGTAATTATGTGAGATAGTAAAAAAGGGTGGTGACTGAAGACAAAGTTGTGACAACATCTGGATTTCAGACTATGGTTGCTCGACATACATGCATGATCGTAACTGCATCACGGTAGATGTAACTTGTATGAAAAGAATAAACTCCGCTATAAACACTTCAAGTCGTCCATAACCCCAGACCTTAGTTTCCAGAGTGCCATCTCCTTCCCTTTTTGTTTTTGATTTCGGGTCGTCTGACTTTTTGAGATTATTGCATTTAGTCGAAAAGACCGAATCCCATGTCCTCGTCGGACTCCTCCTTCTCCTCTTCCTTCTCTTCGGCCTTCTCCTCGGCAGCGGCAGCACCACCGGCGGCGGCACCACCAGCAGCAGGAGCACCACCAGCACCACCGCTGGGGACGGAAGCGAGCTTGGTGGAACCCTCAGCAATCAACTGTGTAGAACTTTGAGTTAGTTCGCGAATTCAGACAGCCAAAATGATATATTGACTAACCTCCTGGATGTCCTTGCCCTCGAGCTCGGAGAGGAGCTTCTCGAGACGCTCCTCATCGGCATCGATACCAACAGACTCAAGGACCTCCTTGATGTCCTTGGCAGAAGGAGAGGTGTTGCCGGCAAGGCCGAGAAGGAGGTAGGCCGCTAAGTGCTTCATTTTGAATGTGGTTTCTGTAGAAAAAAAGCCCTGTATCAGCAAGATTGTGCTTTGAGATTGCATGTGATTTGCGCCCAAGAATGTAATGACATACAATAGATGCGTTTATTAACGAACAGGAGAGTCAATCGATTTAACCGCAAGTTGGGCGGAGACTGAAACGTCGAGTTCGAGGTGGTGAGTGAATTGGTCGTGATAGAAGATCAAGTTGGAAGAGTTTGTCCACAAAAGAAAAAGTGCGGCAGCCCCATTGCTCTGTGGCTGGTGACTTGCCGTAAGCGAGTCTGCCAGTGTGGCTTGTCTCTGCATACCGCCTTCCTGATCAAGATCCGAATGAAGCCAGACTCCACGTGACCAACGTTCTAGAAAGGTCACTTGGCTCAGTCGCTTTGTCGATGAGACTTTCTTCTCACTCCAACCTGGACAACGACCTCAACTGCATCGTACGACTCTTCGCCCACGATGGGATCATGCATCTTTTAACTCCTGCGCCAACTTCAGACTTTTGCGCCCCTTAGTGGGTCTTTCAACAACTCGACAATTAAAACATCATGAAGTTCGTTCTCTGTACCTGGTGGCGCTGAACAAAGACAACCAACATCAGATCACTTTAGCAACAACACAGACTCCCTTGAGGCCAGGTGACATATCTACAGCATATCATCATGAGTGTAAGTACTTTTGTATTCATGTTTCAATTCATATCTGACAGATGATCTAGTTTCTCAGTTCGGTTCTCTCGTCCATCGAGACGGGAACTCCAACTTCACTCCCGCCCATAACCCCGCGACCAACTCCCGCCAAATCCGAACCCAGAAAGTTGACACCTTCTGCACCTATAATTAACCGACCTACCAGTAGTAACACCTCAGCGGGTATCAAACGGAAAGCCGAGGATCCCATTCGACGACCGGAGAAGTCATCGTCGACAACAAATGCTAGTGCAAATGGTAGCGATGTGAAGGCGCGACCTAAAGCGCCTTTGCCTGTCGCCCGTTCTGCAGTTGTGAAAAAGCCTACCCCGCCCGCAGCACCAGCCAAGCCACCTCCAAAAGGATCATTCGCAGACTTGATGGCCAAAGCCAAAGCGGTTCAAAAGGAGGCACCCAAGGTCGGCGTGTTGAAGCATCAGTCGGCTTTACCAAAAGAGAAAATCAGTAAATCAGAAATGAAGAGACGCATGGAGGCGACTGCCAAAGGAAAAGAAGCAGCACGCCCAGGAAAACGACCCGGTGTTAGTCCCGCTCCGAATGCAAAGAAAATTGATGTAAAGCTCGGTGTCGATGTCTCTGCTAAGAAGCGGGAGCCCGACGAGAACGCTTATAAAGGAACATCGCGCTCAGCTCAATCTTCATACAAGGGAACGGCAAACTTGCCTGCACGACACAAAGATGCTGGTCGACGACGAGCTCCTCGCCGTGACGAGTATCTCGGTACAGACGAAGAAGATGAAGGAGATTACTACGACGATTACGACGATTACTACTCCGACCAGTCTTCAGACATGGAAGCTGGGTATGGAGACATGGAGAAAGAAGAATACGCTGCGCTTCGTGCTGCGCAGAAAGAGGACGAAGAGGATATTCGGATGGAGGCGGAAGCGAAGAGGGCGAAATTGGAGAGGAAGCAGAAGCTGACTGCGCTGGCAAGGGCAAAGCGCTGAGGTTATTTTTGGGGGGGTTTGATCACAAGGCGATATGCTTGATCTTTTTGTTTCTATTTTTATTTCAACTTATTGATCCTTTCCTGCGATTCATGGCGTCGGCAAAGTATATACTGCATCGGATACCTGTCTTTTCTTATCATTATTGCATTTTAGCGGGTTGTGTTGGTTAGAGGAGGCTTTTATTATACTATTCACTTAGTCGAGCAGTTAGCGATGGATACTATGATATATTCTTTATCCTGAGTTGTCGCTGAGTCGCTAGTCAGGAGTAAATAGATGCCAGTGACATCACATGGCTGTCAATAGCCCCACAATCCTCGACGATATCACACAAGCTTGCGCTCAGCATACTCCGTACACCTCGACTATATTTAAACAACTAAAATAGGAACACATCTCGAATTTCATCTGGAGATCCTTCATAAACGCCACGAAGACAGCACGAGTACCAGCCAAAGAAAATGGAGCCTGTAAAGCCCATACACATCACGACACCCTCCACAACCCTGCTTGCGCGGGTGAGGACAATGGTGCCCCCGATGCTGGAAAGGTTTCATAAAGGTATGTATAATCTCCATTATTTGATCAAAGGAATGTTGTTAAGACTGGTTTGAAGGACAATTGGGTCGAGTTGCGGTCATTGGTGGGAGTGCGGAGTATGTTGAGACAGCTCATCTCTATGTTCCGACTCGTATTTTTATATATAGAATGGGATACTCAGTTTGTGATAGTTATACCGGAGCACCGTACTTTTCGGCAATGGCTTCTGCGAGATTAGGTATGTGTGTCCTTTCTGGCGATATATTTTTTACTAGATGCTGATGAAATACATAGGTTGTGATATGGTGAGTTCTGCGGCGACCAATTCGAATGAGTTGATCTGACGACTTGTCACTAGAGTCACGTCATTTGCGAGAGATCAGCTGCGCCGGTATGTACTTGATTGTATATACTTTTTCCGTGTCGTTCATCTGACATGCACAAAGGTAATAAAAGCATATTCACCAAATCTAATGGTCCACCCCATTTTACCCAGTAGTGCATCAGTCTCGGAACCCGACTCCAAAGATCCAGCATTACTCGCCAGCCCCATTCTCGACATGCTACCACGCCTACACGTGCTTGTTATCGGACCAGGCCTTGGCCGAGACGGCGTCACCCAGAAAGTCGTGATAGAAATTATGAAAGAAGCACGCAACAAATCAGTGCCCTTTGTCCTTGATGCCGATGGATTGATGCTTGTCATTGAGAAACCGGATCTTGTCAAGGGGTACAAGGAATGTATTCTAACGCCTAACGTGATTGAGTTTGGTCGATTGGCGAAAGCGCTCGGCGTGCAGGTGTCTACTGCCAAGGACCAAGATGATGAGAAGGAATTGAGTAAGGCGTCGGAAGCGTGTGAGAAGCTTTCGCAGGCGTTGGGTGGAGTTACCATTATTCAGAAAGGACCTAAGGATGTGATTTCTAATGGTGTCACGAGTATCATATCTGATCTCCGAGGAGGGTTGAAGAGAAGTGGTGGACAGGGCGATACTCTGACAGGTTCGCTTGGAACACTAATGGCCTGGCGGGCAGCATACCACGATGGCCTCTGGGATACGGGCGAAAAATCCTCAAACAAACCCAACGCACAAAGCAAGGACGAAGTCCAAGCCGAACTAGAGAATAAGGATACCAAAATGTCGCCAACGACAACCCTTCTTTTGGCGGCGTACGCCGGAAGTGCAATCACAAGGGATTGCTCGAGACGTGCTTTTGAGACAAAGGGAAGAAGTTTGCAGGCTAGTGATTTGACAGATCAGGTTCACGAGGCGTTTTTGGATTTGATCGGGGAGCCGGAGCAATCGAAACTGTAGATAATGCGTCTCTTATGTGAATATCATTATTGAATTGACCATCATGTACCCTGGTCCGTCCTTGCTGTCAATGCCATAGCCTTGATTTCAATGTTCGAAATTGAAGTATTCGTTTGTAGTGACTAGGAGCATGTACTGCAATATGAAATAACCTTGAAATCGCTGACACAGATACAAATCCTCATAGTGTTTGATATGTAATGTGTTTTTCTTGTTAGTTCAATTATATAGCGCTGCTTAAACTAGTGCGCAAACCCTCTTGTGCAGCCTCTTTCTTATCTTACCAGTACCCAGTGCATACTAAGCCTGATGCAGTCCCCGACTGTGAATTCAACTCAGAATTTTTGCTACCAAGCTCCATCATCCTGGAAAAAAAAAGTGTTTCTGGACAGGTTTTTGATACACAACTTCAGTTCAATATTCCCCCCAGAATAAGCACGCCACATACCCGAGCCTCATTAACAACATGGAGGCAGCTCCGCAAGAGAATATCGCCCTGCAAGCCATTCCAGAATCAACCACGATCGGAACAAACAATCAAGCCGAAGACGACACATTCGCCCCAGCTTCATCCGCTCGTCCGCCAGTAGATGCAATCCCGGATGGCGGCTACGGCTGGACAATAGTCTTTGCCTGCTTCATCCAGACCTTCTGGGTCAACGCCTGGGCGGGATCATGGGGTATTTTCCAGAGTAGCCTGACACAGACCACCCTGAAAAACATCCCGACTAGTACTTTGACCTTTGTCGGTTCGCTCGGCCTTGCGTTGACTGTTGGCTTGGGACTGGTGAGTATCCGGCTTTCGCGCGTGATCGGGGCACGATGGACTGCGTTGATTGGGACGCTGCTCTTTGGAGCTAGTAATATAGTTGGAGGCCTCACTGTTAATAGTCTCGGTGGGCTGTTCGTCGCTGGGGTTCTGTATGGTCTAGGTGGAGGACTCATGTATACCATGTCAAATAGCCTGCCTGTTCAATGGTTCAGCAGCCGGCTGGGGACAGCGAATGGTCTCGTGAAACTCGGCGGAGGTATTGGAGCCACGATCATGGTGATTGTGGTCCAGCTACTTATCGAGAAAGTAGGGATCTCCTGGACATTTCATATCATGGGGTTGATGTCGTTGGCAAGTGGCGTGCCGGCGGCATTGCTGATCAAAGAGCGAGCGCCGAGTTACTATGGACCCTCGATTGATTTGTCGACTTTCAGGAGGCTGCCCTTTTCCTGTTTATTTGCAGCTGGCGCAATTGGTGTATTCCCGCTTTATGTGCCGGCATTCTTCCTGCCTTATGTCGCCCAATCTATAGGTCTGAGCGGGTCGACTGCAGCTGGAGTTGTGGCCTGTTTCAGTGCGTGCATGGCACTCGGACGTCTTGCGTCAGGCATGGCATGTGATAGAGTTGGTTCGACAAACACGCTGCTGTTCGCAATGGTGCTGAATTCAGTCACCATGTTCGCTCTCTGGCCAGTCTCGTCCACATTGACACTGCTACTCCTCTTTGCCGCCTTGAACGGTTTGGCGAATGGTGCGTTTTTTGTCACAATGCCTACAGCAGTGGGCAGATTTTTGGGACCAGGTCAAGCAGCAGTTGGGATTGGGATGGCTGTCACTGGTTGGTCTGTTGGGGATCTTTTAGGTGCTCCTATTGCTGGGTTTTTGATTCAGGCTACAGGGGCAAATCAGGCAAACACTATTGGGCCGTATAAACCAGCAATATTTTATGCTGCTGGAACCGCACTTGTGTCTACCGTTTTTGTGCTTGTAGCACGACTGAAGATGGATGGTAGTCTTTTTCGAAGGCTTTAGGGTTTGTCAAGACATATTCTCTAATGGCCACCTCTTGGATGAGGAATTCCCTTCCACGTAGGAATGCATCTATATACCCAGTTAGTTATTTTGTAAGACGCAGTTCGGATTCTCCTCTCAATTTAATTGTCTCGATCAGTAAATTTTCGTGTATATGAAAGTCCTTAAAGATATTGTATACACATAATAAAGCTATACTGAGGTCTCACGGTTGCGTATCAGGGTGTTGACCGAATTTTTGATTTTACTCTCGGTCCTTAGGCTATTAGATGAAAGAGAAAACTCTACCTGGACGGCAAACGAGTGCAGAAAGGACAGAAACGATGTGTACAGAGTATGCAGCACTCGTTCATGAGCCTCTGAGGTCCATCATTACATTTGCACTGTGATCAATCAGCCAGCTTTCCTAGAAATGAAGAAACCATTCCGATTTAATGGAGCATCACTCACACAGCATACAACACTGGAACCCTTCGCTGACTGGTTCGACTCGTATTTGGTGAATTTAATTCTAGCACTATAGCTCATAAGACGGGGCTTGTCCTCTGTAAAAGTTTCGTCTGCGCTTGACGGACACTGTTCGTAGGTACTGAGCTCGCCATCATCGTGGCCATTATCATAGAGACGTTGAGAGTCATCTTCTAAATTAGTAATTGACCTTTTGCTCTCTTTCCTTCGACTCCTGTCCCGTTTCTTCTGAGCCCCCTTTTCAGTGTGGCCTTTGGCCGGAACCCACATCTTGATATTTGCACCCTCCCGAAAATGTGAGTCAATGTGATTGAAACGGTCATTCAGGGCATCTACCCCAATTTTCCTCACGTTTTTGATCGCTTTACAGAAACCACACCAGTAACTGAAGCTTGATACTGCGTCGTTGGCCCCGATACGGCCGCTAGTAATCTGCTGTTCTATTGTTTCAGTGCTAGCATCATGGGCAAATTCCAAATGCTCGACAAATTCTTCTTCAAGATAAAATACCCTGGCACATTCGGCGTGATGTTCACGAGGTAAGGAACACCGGAAGGATTGAGTATGATAGTGCTGCATACTTTCATGACGTTTCCAGTCGGCCTTGCTGCCGAAGCTGCCATAACAGCCAGAAAATGTACAGCCATATGGCTTTTGATGTCGTTTTAGATGTTTTCTGTTACTTTAAAGGTTAGCTTTCATGTATGAGTCAACAGAGGAGGTATCGATGAGTAATGGCTGATGTACTTTAGTGCAGACGGTTGACTGAAGAATTTACGGCAGGTTTCACACATAAAGCCCTCCTGTTTGGGGACTTCTATCCTCTCATGAATCGTCTCTGCACGCCCGTCAACCCTTTCCCCGCAACGATCCTCCTCTAAGTTCGACGTGTCTTGCGTCTTCTCTAATTTCATATCCGACGCTATTGGGCAGAAAAAGGCTAGGCATGTCTTTCTCTCTTCATGAGAAAGCATACTCATGTCGTTTTGCCACTTGGCTGCTACAGCCAGGACCTTCTCAGACATTGCTCCATGATCAAATGACTCCACACCTGGCAAAGTACGTTTCTCAGGGGAGCCCTCGGGCCTCATTCTGATTTGGCGTCCTTGAGAACTAATATCTTCAAGTAATTCTGGCACGCTTGGCAATTTCATATCCACGTGAACAACCGACGAGCTGTTTGTTTTGAGTGGACTGAGAGAGGCGTCATTCGGGGTTTGTAGATTTTCAGGCGATATGCTCCCATGGAAGGTTTGGGGACGCCCAATGGGATTGAGGGTCAAATCTTCGAGCCTACCATTGAAGTAATCGCCGCAATTGTGGGAGTCTGAGTTCAGCAAGGTCTTCAAGGGCGTGATGGTCGTGAGAGCATCGTCGTTGTTAAGGGGATTGGGAGTTGCTGATGTGCCGACGCCGACTTGAGTTGACTCCTTCCTCGTGGTCACGTCGATGCCTGAGGTTTGAGGTTTATTTGTGCCTTCCCTAAGCAACGTCGTTTTCTTCTCTTCTTCTTCACTCTTCCACTTCTTATACCAAATTCGTGACCTGTGCCACCGTCAGTCAAATCATTTCGTACTATCAGATGTAGTGGAAATATACTGGGAGACTAAGTCTTCTTCATTTTCATCGCTATGTTGACGTCGAAGATGAGCTCTGAAGTTATCCAGCCGCGGCCACTCTTTCTCAGGATGCCTACAGTTCCGGCCAAAGCACTTGTACTTTTCCTTCGGACCAAAAAGAGGACATTTATTGTGAACCGATTTCCGATGTCTTTCAAGGTCGTTCAAAGTCCCGAATCTTTTATCGCAGTCGTCCTCTTTGCATACATGATCTTTCCGATGCCGTGCGAGATGTTTTCTGAAAGAATCAAAGTCAATCAAACAATCACCATCAGAGAAGATACCAAGGAACTTGGAGAAGCACACTGAACCTTCTTTCGGACGGAGTCTTTCCTTTCCAAGTGCATATATTGCATCTCAACTGATTCTCCTCAATCGACTCTGTTCTTAGTTGCCTTGATCTTGTCACACCGTTGATATATGACAGACAGTCATCTGGAGCACATGATATCTCAGTCCTTGAATCCAAGTTACTCAAAACACTTATCGATGACCGTGTGTCTCCGCCAAACTGGCTTCCATACCCGGGATCTGAGTATCCAATAGGCCATGTATTTGAACGATCTGCCCATTTGATAAAAGGATAGCCATCGAAGGATTGGCCAGTCCTTGAATCATGAAGCAGTGAGTGTTCGAGTTGAAGTGGGTTCCAAGAGTCTGAAAAATCTGGAAAGATGCTGTTGTGGAAGGCATACCCGGAGCTGATGGATACGTCGAAAATTGAATTTTTATCGGTGTCTAGGTCAGGCCTTCCCAAGTGAAGGCCTATATGATCGAGTTCATTGCTTCGGTGAGTCTCGACACGAGAGTCAGATCCTGCTGCCTGTCGTTCCTTGTGCATTTTGCACATTCCTTTATGACAGTCTTCTTGTGAGTTGACCAAACACTTCCATGTCCAAAGACATGAACACGGGAAGACAAGAGAGAATGATAAAAGAAATTCACATGTATGAGAACTGATATTGAAGCTGAGACGGAGTCATTCGGGTGTGGTTTCACTATTGACCCTTCAGCTGAATGTCACCCCGTCCTACGTGATACACAAAAATGGAAGGATTTGAGGAATATTTGGCCATGTGCCCGTCCATTTGTTAATCAGATACCTCAGGCGATGACCTGACACTATCCCTACCGGGCCGGAACATGTAAGAATGAGCAATGAGTTCCATTGAATGAACGCATTGACAGCAAGGATGACCCCCGATTCAGTTCCAACTTCCAGAACGAGCGCCGATTCGCATACTCTTGATTTTGTGGCTTGGATTGAATCAATGGAAAATTTCCTCTTTGGGGTTTACACGGTGTCGACATGATGAATCAGACTATGTGGGGTGACCAGCTTCGTGAACCGAAGGATTCGAGACCTGTCTCTAGAGGTTTCTAGGCACAACGCAAGGCAGATTTCATTGTTGACGGGCATGACGATACTGATTGGTGTAAATAATATGGTATTGGAGAAAGATTTCACCACAACATGTCGCGATATTACCCGTTACCCTTGGGAGAATGGTCCACTCCGAGACTAAGGGTAAAATCACCCTTAGCGCAATGCAGCATGTCGCACACCACCCGACACTGATGTCAGAAGAGAACACTAACCGCTCATCACTCGCGGTGAAACACGGGGGCGACGAAAATGAGTCGAAGGTTGCTTCTGTGGGTGCATTAAATTACGCATCCCTGGAAGCCGAGTCAATCCTTTATGTACATGGCTTGCGCGCGACAATAACGACGAGGCTGGCCATACTCTCAGACCTGGAGCTTTCCCTCAAGTCAAGTCCTATCCCTGCAACGTCCACCTTCGGCGCCCTTATTAAAAGAATGCTGCGTGGCATATTGCACAAGGCTGTACCCAACCCTGCCAACGTAACACATACCTAACTTATGCACGATATACCCTGCATATGCCAGCCAAGCATACTGACTGCATCGGTTGCCTACTGGGGTCCAGACATCGTGTTTTGAGAAGGGAAAAAAGGCTCTCTCGATTTGCAACACGTACCTAGGGATCGACCACCGTAAATAGCTTTGATACCCATCACCAAGAATTACGGAGTACTCGCTGAGAGTACAAGCATATACATATCACACCGAATTTTGATATGCACTACTACTCCGTACTTATGACTTAACCCCCAAGATCCTCGCTCTCGTGAGCTCATTTTGCATTGCTTTTTTCTGTCTAGACACAAGAAAGACAAAGAGCTACGAATTTTGTTCTATACATAGCTAACTACGTACGTATCAGGTACGAAAACACCCCTGTTTTTTCTTTTTCCTTTTCCTTTTGATCCTTCAATATCGGAATTTCGAGGCTAGATTCAATAACTGAATCTTTCAGACTACACAGGTCAGAGAAGTTGTGTTTCTCCAGGATTGGGGCAATTTCGATATTATAACTCTGCCTACCTATGTAGGCAGTAGGGCAAGTGAGCATAAGCACCACGTACAGCGTTTTCCAAGGTTGATATGCTTTGTTTTTTTCAATTACACAAAAACAAATTATGTTGTATACTGAATAGGTATATCAGATGTAGGTTATCTACCAGATACGCGACACCTGGGTAACCGAAGTGCTGTCTTCAATATGATAGTCCGATTATAAGAAAAATAAGCTTGTTGTCAAGAATCGTTTCATCATGGTCATGATTTAAAGTATGGAATAGTATAACAACAGTTCTATAAACCGAGAGACAAAATCGAGATGTATGAAAGAAAAGAAGAAAAGCCAATAATAAAAGGTGGGAGATTGAGGAATCCAAGGGTATCGAGACATAATACATAACAAATCATGGTTTCAATCACATCACAAAATCGATGATGCAGCCGTTACTGAAAGTGATACGTAGTCGGTGGATAAGTATGACCGTTATCTTGCATCTGTGCTGCTGCCATCGCTGCTCTCGACATATACGCTGCATTACCAGACATGGTTTCTGGTGAAGTTGTCATTGTATAATTGACCATAGGCGCTGATGTATAACCTGTACCAGCAGAAGTAGTAGTAGACGCAGGCAGATAGTCGTCAGGATTGAAACAGGTGTCCTGCGGAGACTGGTAAAGCGGTTCTTGCGGTCCGTCGAGTCCTATCGTTGAAACGTGTAGTTGCTGGTGCTGGTGCTGGTGAAAGATGGCAGGGCCGATGTTACTGCTAGTACTAGCGGTCGAGATGGTCGTCGGTTGTCTGATCGCCATTACATTCGAGTTAGGCGCTGGCGGATAGGACATTGAATTGCGGTGAGCCGGTGTATAGTGGGGTTGTAGGTAGGATGTCGTTGATGGCTGTGGATATGTTGTACCTGATGGAGAAATGTCTATATTGATTGTGGGGGACAACATGTGAGATCCCTGTTGAGGATCGTACGGCATCATCATCGGCTGGATGGGACTGCTGATATTATTGTCAGACATGTTGGTGTTGACAACTCCGTTAATAATATCCGTATTCAGACTTAGACTCGGTTCCGCGGAACTATATGATATCGAAGGCGCTGGGGCAGACGGGGTCTCGTATATGCTCATCGTTTTATTCGTTGATGAAGCGTGTTCTTCGGCTAGTCGTAAGACAGGTAGGGCAATTCGCTCCATATGTCGCGCTAGATGCACCATCAACTTCCTCCAGTCCTTGCAAACGTTGCCACAGAATCGGCATGGCTCTTCTTCCGGTCTCTTTTGGGTCTCATGATGGCACTCTTCTACTTGTTTCCACAGCTTGGCAATCTCTCTGTCGTCTGCAGCTGTATTACCACTGCCACTAGCCCTGTTCTTTTTCGCCGTGGGGTCGGGTTTCCTATGCTCTCGATGCAAGTGCTGCACAAAATTGTTCTTTCGGAAGCATTTGTGCCCACAGTTTGGCATGTTACATGCCCACCATTCTAAATGTCGGTGTCGCTCAGTTTCGTGGCGTACCCAGTCAGCCTTGCGTTTGAACGACTTTGGCTCACTGGTACAGTCGGGGAATGTGCAAGTGAATGGATAGATGTCCTCATAAATGTGCTTCGTCCAATCAGATGGCTTCTGAAACTTTTTGACCTTGAAACACAGCGAGCATTCAAATTCCGCAGGCAGCCGCTTGACCGGAGGCATCCGGATGCCGTCGGCAAACACGGCAGGAATAACAGAGTTCTCAAGAGATTGGTTGTTCTCCTCGTCAAACTCATCATCGTCATCACTGTTTTCATGCCCTGGAATCTGGAACTGGCAATAAGTAGCGCTGGGGTCCTTGGCATTGGCTCGAGGAGGAAGTAATTTGGCATGACCACCCAATGCAAAGCATCTCTCCCCAGCATCGCAGTGCCCAGCCTCCACTGATCTCGAATGCCTATTCTGCTCTTCGATCAACTTCTTGTAACGACGTAACTGTTCAGTGGCAAAACGTTGTAGTAGAGCTGGCTCAAGTCGCGGATCCAAGAGAGAAATCTGGTGCTTGAAGCCTTCCAATGTCGGTACGATTTGCTGCGAAGAAGGGGCCAGATCCATGAAGATTCCCTTGTCGTCAGGAGACTCATCATCTTCTTCCTCGTCACCGTCCAATCCTACGGATGCTCGGGACTCAACCTGTGGTGAGGATTTTTGTTGTGCTGCTTCCTGCCGTTGTTCTAGGTTTGGTATAGTCAGCGGTTTGAGTAGCGGTACTGGTCCCGAGCCTTCACTCTTGCTTCTCAATCTCTTGCCCATCCAAGGCGCTCCTGGGCTGAGTGAACCTCCTCCAGGACTCACAGGCGATCTGGCTGAAAGTGAGTTATGGCCCGCAATACTGGCAGCCATTGTGCCAGCAATGGCAGCAGCCATAATATGAGTGGGGGATTTGGGGCGATTCAGGCTTGGCCGGCGCGAAAGTCTAGCAGCTAGCCCTGATTCTTTCTTTTGGGATGGATCAGCCGGTTCTGGTTCAAAACTTGGCTGTCGAGAATGACGTATCTTGTCTCTCAAGGAACTGCTACTTCTCCTAGGCAAAAGCTTGCGTATAGCTGCTTTGTTGAGAGAAAGATTCTTGAAGAAGCTATCTGACTTCAAGAGACTGTCGACTTCGGCGTCGTTAAGCCTTCGCGAACCCCAGGTACCAACACGAGAAGCCTTGTCCATCTCTTTGGCCATTTCCTCATATAATTGCATTGCAGATCGCGAGGACTCTGGTTGGGTCCTTATGGCTAGTGGGAATGGATACTGAGGCGGATCTTTCCATGGATATGATCGATTAAGTTGTTGGGCAAGCTGATCTTCTTCCGGTGTATATTCGAGAGCGGGTAGCCCGTCGTGCGAGTCAGCATGCGATACGTTAGATGAAGTCTCGAAGTCACTTCCCGGATCTAGTTCATCTATGACTCGACCAGGTCCTGGAATGCGGGAGTCGTTAGGCCTTGTTAAGTTGAAGTAGTCTTGTCGTGTTCCAACAGCGCTGACGGATCGAATTCTGCGAGGCACTTCCAATGAGCTAGGTTCATCGCCCGCTTCACTATTCGCGACAGATACTGAGGCTGACCATATACGGATATCGACCTCTTTCTCAGCAAGCTGACGTTGCTCTTCCAGATCTTTTGGGCTAGGGCCGATGTCACCATTACGAGAGTAGGGGTCCACGCCTCCGTGACCAGTTGATGCATTTGGAATCCATGAACCATCTTGGGCTCGGGAAGGTGAAAGAATTCGCTCACCATTACTCAACTCTTCATTTTGATCCAGGTCCTCGCTGTCTTCTACCGAATCACCCGTGGCAGACAAGTGAGCTGACGAGCGTTTATACTTTTGTGAGCCCCATTCGTGGTCTTCTCTTGTAGGAGAGTCTCCTCGGTGGACCTGGGATATTTTTACTATAGGACTGAGCGACGGTACAGACCTTGAACGGTTGTGTCCTTGAGAGTTGTCATGAGGAGAATCTGGAATATCTAATCTGGAGGGTTGTGGTTGGCGTTGTCCAACAGGATTGGCGAAATACTGCGTTGGCTTCTCGCTCTCAGTCTCTGGGTACTCGCTCTTCGTGTGTATATAAGCATCTCCATGTGAAAAGGCCGAGACCTGTCCATCCTCCCCAGATAGCATGTCGTTTAGAAAAAGAGGATCAGTAGATCCGGGCTCGTTGAAGTCAAGGTACCTAGAAGCATCGAACGAAGGGTCATTGAATTCGTAGTTAAGCATTGACGGATCGCTCGACAGCTTCTGGTCAGCAGGTGATAACGACGATAAACGACTGGGTGGGTCAGCAGACGAAACACTTGGCGTATGCTGCTGTTGTTCAAAACCAAACTCTTCTAGATCAGAAGGGCCTGATAGGTAAGGGTCTTCAAAGGCTTGTTGGACAAATGCCGAGAGTCGGTTAAGCTGATCGTGGGTGGCCATGACTCGGAAGTATATATAGGAAGAGAAGGCTGGATAGGCGCCTTCCCTTCTGCAGCGTAAGTAAGCAACCACTCGTGATTGATAGGCTTCGGTTCGACCTAGCGGTGGATCCTGGTCGCGAATGGGCAGTTGCTTCCTCTGACTGGGGGAAGGCTGTGCAGATCGAAGCAGGAGAACGCCCGCTCAACAATCGAACAGCAATGCATTCCCACCCAGATAAGCTGCACGGGAAGTGATTTCCTGCCGCTCAGGCGTGGTATATATAGATGTAAAGATGCTCGGAGGCGAGCAAGTATTCCAAAGTAAAGGAAAAGTGAACGGAAAAGAAGAAAAAGCAGTGTAATATAAACAAGGCGGGTATGACGAGATCACAGTATCGATTAGTACGATAAGCTATGTGTCAATTCAAGTCGAGTCAAAATTATCAGAAAAGAGGCTGAGCAGAAGTGTGGCGGTGGTCGTTTTATACAAGTCTGGCTTCTCACCTGGGGTAGGTAAGATGGGACGAAAGCAGACAGCAGAAACGCGTAGTCAATTGATACGACATTAACAAAAGGAAGAAAAGAAACGACAAGCTAGAGGGGACGGATTCAGCCTGGCGAGGTTGACTTTGGGAGAGGAAAGGATGAGTGAGAGAGGTAGTATGAGAGAAAGAGTGTGAAGGTGGTTTGATTGTGGATTAGGAAGCAAAGCGGGGAGGATCGTGCCTTCCCTGGGATGAGATGAGGCTCTGGCGGCTACTTCCCTCTGCGAGTGTTTCAATTTGTTTGGCTCGGGCTGCGGGCATGCCCGTGGGTCCAATCAGAGCGTGGCTGTTGCCGCCAATGGAGATAACGATAACATGAACGCCTCGTCGTTTCTCCTTGTACGTATTGCTATTTACTATATAAATGCATGCATTGGACTCTGTAAGTTGTCATCGCTGCAGTGTGCCTTGCTTTTCGTTGCAGTACCTGTCTACGCCCGGCAGATCTCGTCATCCTCCCAAACTAGAGATGACTCGGTCGGTCAGGGGCAAGAACAGCTGAACTCGGCTCTGACGCAACTTGATAGGGTAATCATTAAATCGATATTCGGTTTTCTACATTGCAGCGTGCTAGTCTGGTATGTCAGGGAGAGAGTTGCAGTACTAATCGCAGCCTCAGGCCATTCTGCCTCGTCGATGTGGCTTGAGCGTGAGGCTCATTCCAGTTGCAATTGAGGCTGTGCAAATATTTATCCTTGCAGACAAGCTGGCAGGTGCACCCTGATTCGACCTTGGCTAGTTACATCATCTAGTTAAGCTCTCGAGGAATTATTAATCGATGATGCAGTAGATTAGTTAGTTAATGCTTGACCGACAGAAGAGCCTCACAGACGAGGGAACGTCGACATGTTGTTCGTGAAAAAGGCGGGCCAATGTGTCGAGTTCGCAGTCAACGGGTCATGTGCGAAAAGAACCGAAGTGACTTTTTTCTTATCTTGTAAGTCTGAATTGATTTCACAGACCCTTAATTAAGACATGAAAATAAGAATAGTCTAGTTGATGATGTCGATGGTGGGTTGTCGTGTTGAATTGACAAACCGGGAATTTGATCGATGTCAACAAAGACCCATCTATCAGGCACCAAGGCAGAATGCAATAAGGCAACAAGGCATCAATTGAACGCAATCACGCAATCCGCGCTAGGGACCGCACTAATCCCCTTTGAGGACAGGACCGAATATAAAGAAGCAGCAGGTCCCCCAACGACGTCGATTTCCTCTCTTTTGAAGGATTCTCTGCTTGTCAGCTATCTTGAAGCTATATGAGGTCGTCAGTATTCTCAAGACATCACTCAGAATGTGATGGTTGATGTCGTCGCTGTGCGACCATTGCACGGCCCAACATGGAAGCGGAAGTTTCCACACAGGAGACGGCTGACCAATGAAAGGTGTCGATGATGTGCTATGTGTGCTAACAATTAACCCACGGCTGAGTCGTCGACAGTGCGAAGGCGCCAGTTGTCGGCCGATAGCCCTTGTCAAACCACGGCAGGAACGAACGAAGTTGAATCAACCGACGAAAATGGTCGAGATATGATGTGAAAGACTCATTATGTTTTTTAAGAGGATAAAGGAGAGGGACATGATTGTGACAGCGTTATGAGCAGAATACTTGTCAAGTTGGTGAAGGCTATCCACGGCTTCCGGATATTGGAGGATATTGGTACTACACGTGTCTGACCCGATTCGTGCGAGAGATCTCTTTATCTGTGGGCAGTCCCTGCCAAAGCGGTGACTCCAAGATCGCCGTTCTTTTGCGGCTTCGGGAGTCCCCGCACCATAAAACGAGACGACGAGCCACTTATCTTGTGGATTCGAGTTCATTCATCTTTGACCTGAGGACGACACTGTGTTCAATCTTGTGTTTTTTATCGCCAGTTCTGATATAACTTTGAATGGGAATACACTGAATTTTTTTTATTGAACGGCTTTTGCTTCTTTTCACTATTTCATTCCAGTTGTCCACACACCGGTATCGATCGCGTCCGGAATCACAATCTGTCGTCATGAGCAGATTGATTTCACACAACTATGCTGCCGTGGTCGTAGGAGCTGGCCCGGCAGGTGTCGCAGTGCTCGGGAATCTCCTTGAATTAGGGCTAACCAGGATCGCCTGGGTAGACCCCGTATTTGACGGTGGACGAGTAAACAGTAAATATCGCGAGGTTCCCAGGTATGCTGTCTGCTGCGTAGAGGCGAAATCGCCAAGCTGCGTAAACTCAATTATCATGTCAACACCAAAAACTGAGATATTAACATTATGATAGCAACACCAAAGTCTCATTTTTTCGCTCATACGCCACAGGCGTCCAGCCATTTCGCAGCATAATGTCAACCGCCAAAACACCGAATGCATTCTCGGTCATGAATAAACTGGATCAGGATGAGACGTGTTCTTTACACTATGCGGCGGATCTGATCAAGGACCTTACAGCGGGGTTATTGAAAATGAAACAAGTTTCTGCGTTTCGCGGTGAAGTGAGGAGTGCCGATTTTGAAGATCAGGTATGAAAATCCTCTTACATCTGCCCGATATAAGACGTATGGACTAATTGAGTTGATATAGAAATCAAGATGGACTATCCGAATACAATCAACAGATCCATCCTCTAATATCGAAGTATCAGCTCCCCGCCTGATTCTCTGCACAGGCTCATCACCAAAATCCCTTCCAGCACCAACACCAACGTGGGCGCAATCACCGTCCACCCTCAAAGAACTCAGTCTCGACACAGTTCTCAAACCGAGCGAGCTCTGTGACGTACTTCCGCGCGACATTCCAACCACAATCGCCGTCGTCGGCGGATCCCACAGCGCAATCCTAGCAATCATGAACCTAGTCGATCTCGCGCAAACCACTCATCCAAACCTACGCCTTAAATGGTTTACCAGAAACCCACTCAAATACGCCGAATTCATGGAAGGCGGATGGATCCTGTACGACAATACAGGGTTAAAAGGTCAAGCAGCACAATTTGCGCGCGATCAACTCGAGGAATCACGGTTGTCGACTTCGGTGGCCGGCAGGTTCATTGAGAAGATTGATACGAGCGACAGGACGCAGGAAGAGGCGATGTATCAGACTCATTTACCCCAATGCACGCACGTAGTTTATGCGATTGGGTATGATCGTAATCCGTTACCTGAACTCAGTCGGAATGGTCAGTCAATCGTCTCTCGTCAACACGCTGCTGGTCAAGACCTGAAATGGGATTCGGAATTCGGTGGGTTTGTGGATGGTCAGGGAAACGTCATTCCAGGATTACATGGTGCTGGAATCGCGTTTCCGGAGACAGTGGTTGACCCCAGGGGTAATGTCGAGCAGGCGGTTGGTTTTTTTAAATTTATGAAGTTTTTGAAGAGGGTTACGCCGTTGTGGGTTTGATTTTCATATTGGTAGTCTGCATTCTTATATATTTCCTAATGGAGTGACTGGAGTGACTGCCTTGGAATTATTCTTAATCATTCGATAGGAGTACCCATAGTTCAGTATGAATAATGAAATGAATTCGACTGATGATATACAACAAGGACCGTAAAACTACTAATGAAATATGTCACGATAGTAAATACATCACAAGATCTCGCTAAACAGAAAAACACATGAACCTTTTCTGGTAAGAATACCAATGAATGACAAAATGAAATCTTAACGATAGTCTTCCAGGCTTCCCCCATTCCAACCAGATCTACTTCAATTAACCCTCCACTTCAACCTTCCTTTTCACAATCTTCCTCGCCAATCCAAACGCCGATGCCCAGGTCATCGACTTCCGTGCCTGTCCATTCTTCTGGTTATTATTGCTTGAGCGTGGCTCCTCACCGGCAACACTGCCATCAGTAGCACTCTGAGCGGTACCAGTACCCGCGGACGAAGCAGCAACACCCGCGTGATAAGAAGCCATCATCCGTTGCGCCGTCACGCTATTCGATTGCACAAGAGCGGCCATTTGGCCCATCATTGTGGGATGTTCAATTAGATCATCGAGTCGGACTTTGAAGTCTTCTTGTTCGAGTAACCAGGCGACTTGTGCGAGGCCGATAAGGTCTCCCCCGAGCTCGAAGAAGGATGAGTCTGGTTTGAGAGGAGGCGGGACATTGTTTGTATCGTTCTCATCGTTATTTTGGTTTGTATCGCCGAGGACTTGCTCCCATGCGCGACGGAGAACGTCCGATAGAACCAGGATTTCTGCTCGACTGAGGTTTGCCAGGTGGGAGGAAGTGAGCGAGTTGTCTTCCACTTGTTGTTTTTGAATCTCCCCCTGAGGCGACTGGCTATCAAGCTTCTTGACCTCTCGAACTGGGAGTGCAGAAAGAGAACCAGGTGATGGAAGTGCCATATCTGGATTTGCAGTGAAGTTCTCCGCTGTATCGCAGAGCATATCTAAGACCCTTTGAGCGAGTGGCATGGTAACATACTGATCCACAGAGAACGAAAGGACGATCTCAACGCGATCCCGATCTAATGATTTTGAATTGACTGAGAAATCCGACATCTCCTCATCACTACCGACTGCTTTGACAGTATAAATGTTTTCTCCGAGTTGAATCTCATTCGAGGAATTGGCAGCATCATGTTGCAATACTGTACTGAAATGGGTCGAGCGTGGCCAGTCAGTGCATTTGTGGATGATTTGTCGGAATCCCAGTGACTCATATGACATATTGGCGACTTGTTGATCTTGAATGTATCTGAGCAAATCAAGTACTGTCCATTTCTCGCCAAAAACAACGCGGACTGGCACGATATTCATGCAAGGGCCTACCATCGATTCAACACCAGTAATAGCTGCGGTGTTTCGGCCGCTGATCGTATGTCCGAAAACAATATCTGCACTGCCCGTGATTCGTGCTAGAGTCAATGCCCAGGCTGCTTTAATGACCGTCGCGGTGGTGATGTTTCCATGAGCCATGGATGGAACCCGTATAGTCTTGCGTAGACCTTCATTGCTAGCCCTAAGTCTCTTATATCCGAGGCTCTCATGCCGATTGACAATCTCCGTCATCCTTGAACCATCTAATAGATTCCTCCAATGTTGATAATGATCTGCCGTCACAATTCTTGCAGACTCACGCACAAAGTTGGCAAAAGATGCCGGTGAAGGAATAGGTCCACCTTCGTAGCCTGCTTTGATGGCAGATAGGATTCTCGGAAGCGATACGCCATCATACTGCGCGTGAGAAAGTCGAAGGATAATGCGATGCCTATCCGTATTCTTCTCTCTCACAATCACGAACTGCACAAACGGCTCACCCTGTTTGACTCCTTCGGTGATATCTCGCTGTTGCAACACAGATGTAAACTCATCAAGACTTTCATCAGTCTCATATACCGAGAACTCCGGCCGCACTTTACGGAGTATGACCTGCAAAAACCGTCCCTTGGAAGCAACAAACACCGTTCGCAAAATATCAAAAGCGTGCACCACACGGAAACAGCTTTGTTTGAGTCGTCGGAAGTCAAGAGGACCACGACCATCAAGGCAGAAGAAATTCAGCATCCAACGCGAGTCCAGAAGAGCACCCGTAATTGACAAAGCCTGGAAGTCCGTGACGGGAAGAATGTCAGCTATACCACCCTTGAACACTCCCACGCGAGGACAAATGTATTTCTGTAGGAATGCTTCATCGATATTAGCGGCTTTGATGAGAGCAAACCTTTCGTAGAAACCAGGTTTGGCAGATGTAAAAGCCGACTGTTGTCCCATTATATTCATGTTGTTGATCTCGTCTTCGACGTAGCTTTTCTCACTCGCGGTTTGTGCGACAATTGCCATATCCTTGAATACAGGATTACGGAAAACGTCAGCAACTGTCAAAATTAGTCCTTCATCGCGCGCATCACCGACGAGCGCCATGGCTGTGATACTGTCTCCGCCCAAGTCAAAGAAGCTGTCCTCTCTGGTGATGGAGTCCAAAGGCAATCCAAGCTTGTCACTCCAAAGACGTAGAAGCTTCTCTTCAATATCGGCTTGTATTCCTCGTTCATGAATTTGAGCGGCAACTGGAATTGCTGATTCACCAATGTCCTCCCTATAGATGTCGTCTGAAATACTTGAAATCGCATCAGATTCCGAATGAGGGACCACTAAGACGTCATGCTCAGTAGCGTTGGATAGGTTTCGTCTCAATGAACCCGGTTGACTCAGATTGAACATTTGTTCCACAATCATGCGAACCCTCTCATCAATGAGATTCTGGAGACTAGGATATTTCTCTAGAAGATCTTGCAGCTCATCTTCTCGCTGAAGGGATGTCTGTCCGACATTTATGGAGTTTGTCTCGGTAATCTCAGCAGTCTTGCCAAGTCGAGATATAGTTTCTGTCGGCTCTCGGGCAAAGGCATGGAGGATGCCTGCTAGGGTTTGTGAAATTTCTGAAGCATGATCACTTGAAAACATATCTGTCCAGTAACGGAAGACAATGCCTTCTTGATTCCTTCCAGTCTCGATGTTAAGAGTAACAGCATACTTTTTATGTTAGACGGTCAAGAAATAGATTAATATTCTGATGGAAGATCTTACCTCGCTTGGATCGTGCGCCTCCTGCGCCGTAAACACAAGAGAACCCTCATCCGATACTTCAGAGGAAGAGTGATTCTGAATTGACAAAGCTGTGTTGAAAATCTGCTTTCCTTGCAACCCCAACTCGTGCTGTACCTGTGCCAAGGAGCACCGCTGATGAGGAATGGCTCGCATATAGTCATCTTGGATGACACTTGGAATCTCTGCTAGCAGTTGAGATGGAGAGAGTCGGACCCGACAGCAGAGCATGTTGATGAAAACACCGATTGTTTCTTGTATTCCGGTAACCGGTGCATCTCGTCCAGCTGATAGATAACCGAAACAGACATCGTCAGAGCCGGTATATTTTCGAAGAACTAGAGCCCATGCTGCCTGGATGACGTTTGCTAAGGTCACCCCGGTTCTTTCGCAATAGCGTTGCACATCTTGCCAATGATCAAAGTTGAATTGTAGGGAAGCAAGGCGACGTTGGCTACTGAATGTAGATTTTAGACGTGGGAAATAGCATGCTTGGACCCCGGTCAAGTATCGTTTCCAATAGACAATATCATCTTTTGGCGACTGACTCTTCACGAAGCGAATGTAGTCAGAGTATAGAGGGCCCCGACCTTCTGGAAGTTGTCCATCATAAGCGAGTTGAAGGTCCCGTATCAGTATAGGGGTTGAACCTCCATCGATGACGGCATGATTGACTTCAATCTTCATCACCACCCTTCCGGAGGGAGTCACGCAAACAGTCAGTTGATGGGGTATTTTCTGCTTCCGTCTCGCGTTTCTGTCGTATAGCTTTATTGATTCAAGCCGGCTGACGATAGCAGAATCGTCGCACTCAATGTGAATGACATCGCCGTCAACATTCTTTAAAACTGCTTGATCAAATGAACCTCCTTTGTATGTGCTGTTAACAAACACTGTTCTCAAGGCAGAATGTTTGTCGACGACCTTTTGCCACCCTGCGATCAATCTTAGAGGGTCAACGGTTCTTTGTGATTTTGCACCTGTCACTTCGAACACAACATGGAACAAATAGGTCTTCGGGTCACGCAACTGGCTAAGAAGCATGCCCTCCTGCGCGGGAGAGCAAGGATATACTTCTTCCACCTCTTGATAATGAGAAATACCTGCTTGAGGAAACGAGGTTTTGACCAGGCGTTTGAGTCCGTCGTAGTTGATTGGAAGCAACGGATAATCACTCAAGGTTGGTTCGGGGGTGCATCGTCTTAATCTAACTACAATTTCCTCAAGAATCCATTTGCATTCCGACATCCAACGGTTAATTTGGCTGTGTCGTTTCATGCGGTTGCTGAACATAAACGCGAATTCCAGTCGATGCTTTACGACCGCGGCGGATATCTCGAAGAGTGCCAACCGCGTTGTTTCAGGTCCCATGTCACCAACTTCGAGCGGATCGGCCTTTTCCAAATCCATGTCGGTGTTTTGAAACATCGAATCGTCACGTTCCAGTTGTTGCATGGATCCAAGGTAGTTGAAAAGAATCTCCATTGGCACATCAGAGTGAGATGAAAGAGGCCGCTCCTTTGGAGCCAGGAATCGTTGAGCCAGGTAAGTTTTTCCAGTTTCTTGAGAACTACGTCTGGTATCCTTCACTCTTTTCAGAGTATCAAGCACATCATCTGATTTCACGTCAATATAACTAATCATTGCGATCTGATAGTGGAACATACCTGATTCAAGCACTACCTGCAATGGCGAGATATTCGTGAACCACCCAACAGTACGAGAGAGATCAATCTCTGAATCCCACGTCTCTCTTCCATGGCCTTCGTTAAAAATTGTCGGTAGATATCTGTCATTGAAAACAATTCTAAAAGAGTGAATGACTGCCGTCAAGAAAATGTCTACCGGCTCAGTGCCAAAGACTTCATGGCAAGTGGTCATCGTAGAGGTCGTCATTCCTTCATCCAGAGTAAAGGTACGTCGTTCGACGTCACCATAAGTGTTTGAAACATTTTCCATGCCCCAATAGCCAAGATTGGCAGGTAACACATTGAAGGGCAATTTGTAGTCGTTAGTGCTGCGCTTGACATGCTCTGACTGTAATTTACACCAAGATTGGAATGAAAGATGCTTGTCGACTGGGAGAGAACCTGTTTCAAGGATGTCTTCGAGGTCTTGGATGATAATTCGCCACGAGACCACATCAACAGCTAGGTGATGAACAGCGAGGAACAAGTATTGCTCATTGCTAGACCTCTCGAACATGTCTGCAACTAGTATTGGACCGTCATAGATGTTGATGTCTCTTTGGCTTTCTCCGACTATTTTGGCGGCTTCACTCAGCGAGCCGATGATGTGGTGTTGGAATCGGAAAGAAGATTCAATATCCTGGGAGTTATGTTAGATTTACACTTCCTCTGCCATTTTCAAGGTAACTTACGCTCGAGATCCGTTGCTCCCACTCTCCGGTAGCGTTTAATTTGAACCGTGCTCGAAGCATTGATTGACTAGAAACTATCTCTCGAAGTGCTGAGCGCATAGCTTCGAAACTGACGTGCCGTGATAAGCGAAGAGTAAAACTCTGGTTGAATCGACTGCTGCCTTGATGTCCTTTTGCAGCAAGGAAGTACATTTGCTGAATGGGTGAAAGCCCGAAGCCCTGGTCCAATACTTCCGTATGGTCTGGCAGGTTCACAACGCTGGATTCGACCGTTTCGGCTAGTTTTATTAGTGAAGATGATCGCAGTATGTCATGAAGAGTGATTTTGATGTTATGCCTCCTGCTTCGAGACACAACAGCCATTGCCGTGATGCTGTCACCACCTGAATGAAATTTGTTAGTGATATGAATGAACAGACACTGAACCAAAAACTGTGACAAAGCATGAGGAGAGCATACCTAATGTTAGGAATGACTGAGTTAGTTTAATCTTATCAACAGGTTGATTCAAAACCTGCCCCCATATTTCTCTCAGAGTCGCAACAACTCCAGTCACCTCTTCTGGGGCAGCATCGGCTTCTTCCCCGCCGACTATTTTGTGGTAGAAGTCTTCTGAGATATTCTCGATCCAGCTCTTGACCAGTTTCCTGTCTAGCTTACCAGATACCAACATGGGTATTGTGTTGACGACAGCCCAAGCCTGTGGAACCATGTAGGATGGCAATTGTGAGGCAAGATTGCTCTTGATTCGCGATAGTTCCTCACTTCTTTCGATAAGTTGGCATGTCTCTGAAGTCACAACTGACTGACTCGCTGTTGTACCATTTAAAGAAATAATTGCAAGAAGTCGCTTCTTAAACGGTCCTGATTGAGGAACGGAAACAATGACATGACGGACAAAAGAATCGGCTTCCAGACGGTGCTCAATCTCTCCCAGTTCCATTCGTTGACCGTTGAGTTTGACTTGATTGTCTTTTCGCCCTATAAAGTCTATGGATCCGTCAGGCCGGTATTTGACCAAGTCTCCTGTCAAGTGAATGCGTAAATTTGCAGAGGCTTCAGCTGCAAATGCTTCGGCCCATAATGGGTTGTCAATAAAAGCAGCAGTTGTCTTGACGCTGTCACCAAGGTATCCCCGTGAAAGGGTAGGTCCGCCTAGGGCCAGTTCACCCACAGAACCCAAGGGGGTTAACTGATTGTGATCTTCAGGATTGACGATCCATGTAGTGGTAGGTTGTATGCCATAACCAATATTGTTTGGTGCATCTTTGGTTACGTCTGGGTTGACTACCGCTACAACAGAAGCCTCAGATGGCCCATAAGCGTTGATCAAGTGGACTTTGTCAGACCACTTTGCAATTACTTCGGGACTCATGGCTTCACCACCACATGCAAGAACCTTGAGCGATGGAACAGATACCGGGTTAATCAGGTTAGCGACTGAAGATGTGAGCAGTGTCCAATTGACATTCATTCGTTGAATAGTTCCAGCAAGATCCTGCAAACGTTCATCTTCACTGGGGACACAGACACAACCTCCAACCGTGAGAGTGGTGAATATCTCCATGATGGCAGCATCAAAACTGAGGGATGCAAATTGTAGAGCTCGAGTCGTGCTATTCATCTGCAATGCTCTACCAAAGGCCACAGAGCTCGTGTTGAAGGCTTGGTGCTCAATAATAATGCCCTTTGGCTTACCCGTGCTACCAGATGTGAAAATTGCGTACGCAGCATTGGAGCTTTTCACGATAGTAGGTTGCTCTGATCCAACAGCTCTGGAGAGAGTGCTCCTGACCATGTTCTCATCGATAGAAATAGCATGCTTCACAACGCCCGCATATTTTGCTTTGTATCTTGACGAGTACAGTAGGACATTTGCACCCGTCTGCTGTACAATCTCCTTATGTCTATCGAGAGGGTGCGAAGGGTCTAGAGGAACAATGGCCCCTCCAGCCATCAGTACTGCGTACATTGACACAATAGTCCAGGCGGATTTCTCCAGACACAGCGGAACCAAGACCTCTGGTTGCACACCGAGCGATTTCAAATATGCTGCAAAGCTTGATGCATACTTGTTCAAGTCAGCATACGTAAGACTTCCATCCCACGCATGGACTGCTGGAGCCTCTGCCTGCGCTTGACATTGGGATTTGAAAAGATCATGAATGCACGCATCGATGACTTGAGGCTTGCGCTTATTCAACCATGTGATCTCTTTTCTATCCTCGGGGCTCAACATATCGACAGTTGCCAGCAAATCAGTGGATGCAGTGTTGACGGAACCGAGCTGACGTAGTACATGAGACAGCTGGAATGATATTCTCTCAAGCTCCCAGCGAGTGATTACTTTCTCATCGTAGTGGAAATTGACTTCGACAGTAGTTTCGGAAGTCTTGCACTCCACTACGAGGGGATATGTGAAGAAGCTCCCGATGTCTCCATTGTCTTGTACTTCCCATAGTTTGTCAATGTCGTCAGCATCGGCAGTCTGCACGACAATCAGATTCCTGAATTGACAAGCAGCGGTTTGTTCCTGTCCCAGTTTCTTGATATGCTGTAGGCCAAAGTGCTGATGTGGGATCATTTCCGTCGACATCTTCTGGATCTCAAGTAAATAATCCTTGATCCTGGACTTTGTATTGACGTGAACGCAAGTAGGCACCGTAGTCAGCACCGGGCCAGCAACTTCTGTAATATTAGGAACGTCAATATTCCTGCCGGATAAGGTCTCTCCAAAGCAGACATCAGACGATTGTGTGCGATTTGACAGAACAAGTGCCCAAGCCGCTCTTATCAATATTGGTACAGTAATACCGAGACTCAGAAATCGTTGTGGAACATCAATTGTTTGCGTCAAAGTTTTTGACATTGTATCATTACCATCCGATTCTATTTGATTGATGAGTGGAGGGAAATGTGTCGGTGACGAGTTTGCAAGGTAAGACTTCCAGAAGTGACCCGATTCTTGAAGGTTCTGTTTCTCAAGATAGGAAATGAAGGATGAATAAGAGATCTTTGACGTTGAATCTCTCTTGTTGTAATATATTTCCTGGACTCTCTTGAGAAGAATATTCAGTCCCCAGGCATCGTAGAGAGCGTGGTGAATCAACCACACGAAATATGTAGCAGAGTTGTTCTTCTCTTGAACCAAGATATACCGGGTAAGTACGCCGCTTTGAGAATTGAACAATGTTGACGCATCTTCAAGGGTGCTCTCCAAGTTATCAGAGTAATGCCATGATATCTGTTGCTTCTTTAGAACAACTTGCACGAAATCGCACGAGGCAGTGTGCGGTATGCGAGTTCGCAATATATCAAACTCGCCTACCAATTGCTGCCAAGCAGCTTTGAAGCGCTCAATATCAACATGAGGGCCAAGTCGGAGAGTGTTGCGTGAAATATAGGCCCCTTGTTGTTGGACTGATGAGGTGATCAAGCCTTCCTGAAGAGCGCTGCATGGATAGATATCAGCTATCGACTCCCTTTCGACGCTGCACTGATTAGAGATCTCGGCAATGATTTCATCTTTGGCAGCGGGGTTTCTTAGCAAACTGAAAGGTGGGATTGAAACTTGAGCGGTCGCCTTTGAATATAGATACTTCTTGGACATCTCCTCAAGGGTAGGATGACGGAAAATATCAACCACACTCAGCGAAATGCCCCTCAACCTGGCGAGACCTACAAGTCTCATTGCGGCAAGAGAATCACCACCAAGCCTAAAGAAACTATCGTCACTTCCAATCGATGTTTTTGGAACGGCAAGGACTTCTTCCCATAAGCTTTGAAGGGTGATTTGTCGCTCATCTGTTGGGGCTTTCCTTTTGACGGAAGTCGATAGGGAGTATTGTTTGAGGTCATCTCGAGAAAGGCCCTTGATTTCCCCAAAAAGCTTTCTGCGGTCAAGCTTGCCTGAAGTTGTGAATGGGATGACAGAGACAGGGAAGAAAAGTTGCGGTATCATATAAGACGGAAGGACTTTTGCGACCGACTTCTCAAGAGACTCAATGACACTGCGGGCCTCAGAATCCATGTCCAGGAGGATCTTGTCATTATCAGGGGCCGAAACTCCAGTCTTGTTATTGTTACCGGCGAGGCTGAAGAACATTGCGAGTTTCTTTGGTCCAGGATGTGAGCCAGGTGCAACCAAATCAACCGCCAACTGGACATTGCCCGGCATATGCTGCGTGCATTGGTATTCAATTTCACCGAGCTCGATTCGTTGTCCATTTAGTTTGATTTGCATGTCCATTCTTGCCATGTAGGTAAGCGTGCCGTCTTCATTGTACCGAACGAGGTCACCAGTACGATACATTCTTGTACCAGGCGCAATAAGGCCCCTGAGTCGGTCGTCAGCCGCCCAAGCGGGATCTTGTATGAAGGCCTCTTTTGTCTTTTTCTCATTGTTCAAATATCCGCGACCAACGATATGGCCTTCTATTACCAATTCGCCGATGGCTCCGACTGGGACGAGGCGATTGTAGTTGCGTTGGTCGACAATCCAAGACCGACTACCGACAGTTTTACCAATAGTAGCAGGATCAAAATTCACAATTTGACCTAACTGGTCAACCTTGTCACCAACAGCACAGACTACAGAGCACTCGCTAGGTCCGTATGCCTCCACTAGGCAAACTGACTTTGACCATTTCTCGATTGCGCCGGGAGTCATCTTCTCGCCGCCCATCGCGATGACCTTCATTGTCGGGATACTGTCTGGTTTCAGTGTACTAGCCACTGAAGGTGTGATGCACATCCAATTTGCACGCAGACGTGTGATACTTCCAGCAACGTCGTTCATACGCTCTTCAGCATTAGGCACACAAATACAGCCACCCAAGATGAGAACTGTCAGTATGTCCAGGATTGATGCATCGAAAGTGTAGTTGGCAAATTGATATGACCTGGTGTTTGAGTTCATATGAAGAGCCTTTCCATGAGCCAAGGCGCCTGTGCAGAATTGGCCATGTTCAATGACCGTTCCTTTAGGCTTTCCCGTTGATCCTGAGGTGAATATGACATATGCAGTATTCGTTGGGCTGACTGAAGGGCGTGGTGATTGAGTAACTTTTGGGAGTTGAGACAAAGTGCTGTCATTCACCATGATAGTGTTGGAGACTATCTTCGAGATCTTGTCGTATTGCTGAGTTGAAGATAACACAACGCGTCCATTCACATCTTCGACTAGGCTCTTCAGTCTGTCCTTAGGATGAGAAGGGTCCAGAGATACAAAAGCACCTCCCGCCTTGAGAACAGCGATCTGTGCGACAATTGCCCATGCAGATTTCTCGAAACAGAGAGGAACAATGACCTCGGGGCCTACGCCATGACCAATAAGAACACTTGCAAGACGATTGGCGTGAGAGTCGAGATCTTGGTAAGTGAACTTTGCATCCCAGGCTTCAACGGCTTGAGCCATAGCTGGTCGAAGCCGCACTTGTTCTTCAATCATTTCATGGACACACCGATTCACTCTTTCAGGAGGGATACTGTTCCAGTGACGCACATTCTGGCAGCTGAAAGATCCAACAGTATCAATGGCACTGATATTTCTTTCATGTTCTGCTGATCTTGTGATATCATTTATGATATGCTCGAATGTGTCGGCTATGTTCTTGACTTGAGCACTGGACAAGTAATCCTGCCAGTAACTGAAATGCACTTCAGTGACAGATTCCATCATCTCAATATTAACCGCTATTTTGTACTCGCTGGGATCATGGGAATCGAAGGATTTAAACGACAGTGAAGGCATCGAGTCCACTTCAAGTTGACTGCGTCTCTGGAAAGTGAATGCCGTGTTAAATAGAGCAGTGTCTGCGAGACCGAGGGCATGTTGAACCTCTGCAAGTGACACGGCTTGGTGTTCCATGCTCCTGATAAAATCTCTTTGGGTCTTTTTCAATGCCTTTATCAAAGGCAAATCATCCGTCAATTGAATCTTGTATATGAGCATGTTGATGAATGCTCCAACAGCCTCTTCAATGTTCTGCACAGGAACATCGCGACCCGAGCTTATATAGCCAAAACACACCTCATCAGAGCCAGTATAGGTTCTAAGAACCATAGCCCACACAAATTGGAATAGTGCGGACATTGTGATTCCAATGCTCTTGCAAAGTTCATGTATGGCTGTGTTGTTCGTTAAGGTGATGATTTCAGAACCAAGGGACTTGTTTTTCTTCTCGTCATCGGTAAGCGATGGGAATAGACATGGCTCGCTTCCTGAGAGGTACTTTTTCCAATAAGCCACGCCATTTTCCTTGGGCTTAGATAGCAGGTAAGCGACAAAATCACTGTACTGTGGTTTTTGTTCAGTGACTGGAGCAAGTCCCATATAAGCTCGCGACAGATCACGAAAAATAATTGGCATGGAGGTTCCGTCCGCAATAGCATTGCTGATATCAAAGCGACAAAGCACTCTTCCGGATTTTTCGGGACAGATGGAGAGACGGTGAAGTTGGTTTCCATTCTTGAAGTTCATATCTGGGAGCCCTGCTAGCACCGTTCTAGCATTTCCATCGGTTTCTTCAAGGACATCGATTCCGGCAGTGCAAGACTTGAGGACAACCTGGTCTATAAGCGAAGCCTCGTGATTACCGTCAATGAAAGTCGTCCTGAGAGATGTATGACGGTCAACAACGCTCTGCCATGCAAGCGCTAGCTTCTTCACATCCAGCTTTCCTTGTGAGGAGGGCAGGTCAACCTCGAAGATTGCTCGATAAGAATACGTGTTGGGATCCTTCAGTTGACTAAGAAGTATTCCATGTTGCATTGATGAACAAGGATAGATATCTTCTATGTTGTCAAAGGATGTGATGCCAACATTCTGCAAACTTCGAGCGATCTGATCGAAACCATTGTATGAAAGCGGGAGAAGACGGAAATCGGCCAAACTGGGCAATGTCTTTTTCGCTGAAGAAATTTTCAGGACCTGGCAGATCACGTCTTTACAATCTCCAATCCATTGATGTATACTTCCTTGCTTTTTCATGGCCTTGTTGTACGATACTGACATGTTCATGCTTCCATTGACTATTGCTGCAGAGATCTCGATCAATGAGAAGCGAGGAACATCGGAATCAATATCGGATGCCGAATTGACTGACTGCCCAGTGCCGTTGGTGAGCTGTAGGAGACTCTTTGGATTTTTGACCTCTTTGTGCTGACCCAAGTAATTGAAAGTCATTTCCATTGGCCAATGGTGATGATACCGTTCGCGTCCTTCCCATGTCAGTAGTCGCTGGGCGAAGTACGGCATTCCTTTTCCAGGGGTTCGTCGTCGGAATGCTTTGACCCAGCTGATGCACTTATGAAAGTCGTTTTCATCTCCACTACTGAAGTCTGCTGGCAAGTAAACTGGACTCATTGTCGTGAACCAGCCTACTGTATTGGAGAGATCGATGCTAGGGTTCCAGGGCTCACGGCCGTGGCCCTCATTGTAAATACATGGCATCGACTTGCGACTGGAAAATACACGGCGGAAAGATAGCAGTAATGCAGCAAGCAAAATATCAACGACATCGCAGTTGAGAGTACCGCTGACCATCTTCATCAGTTCATCGGTGGTAGTTGAATCAAATTCGATTTCCTCTACCACAACATCGCCATGGGTGTTTCGTGTGTCTTTCATGCCCCAAAATTCCATGTCTGCAGCTGGAACATCATCCAGTGGTAGCAGACTGGTATCTTTCTTTTCCTTGATGTAGTCCAGCTGCAACCTGCACCACCTTTGAAACGATACTCCTTGGTCACTCGCAATCTGACGACCTTGGAGTAGATCTTCCAGATCTCGTACAATGATGCCCCATGAAATCACATCAACGACCAGATGATGAGCACATATGAAAAGCTTGGATCCTTCCGTAGGGTCTTGAAAGAACGTCACTGCCGTAACAGGTCCATGCGTCACATCCAGCGATTTCTGGGTCTCTTCGACTTCCTCGGATATTTCATCTTGATCAAAATGTTCGACTGTACGGAATCCATAAGACGATTGACCATGCTGTAAAATACGTTGCTTCCATATGCCGTTGCCATCTCGAGAATATCGAGCCCGGAGCATTGAGTGAACAGACACTAGCTTCGAAATTGCGTCTTGTACCTGATGTTTCGAGACAAAATTGCGGATATCAATCATGATGCTTTGATTGAAATGGTTAGGTTGACCATTCATGCATCGGAAGTAGAGACTCTGAATGGGCGAGAGATCGAACTCTTGGTAACTTTCCTCATTTTGTTCAGCTTTTTGTGGCAATGTGACCAGAGAAGCAAGGTGACGAATCGATTTGCAAGTGATGATATTCTCCACCGTCACACCCAGATTCTGGCTTCGACATTTTGACATTACAGCCATCGCTGACATACTGTCACCACCCTATTATCATTTTGAAATTAGTATGCATACTCTTCGCTCAGAGTTGAATACGACAGAAGAAACTTACCAGATGCAGAAACGATTGATCCAAACTGACGTTCTCTGGGGAAAGATTCAGAACCGAGCCCCATATGTCTCTTAAGGTTGCCTCTGTCTGTGTGATGACCACAACCTTGTCCGTTGAACTAGTTTGCTCTGCGGAGGTAATCTTCTCGTATGTGACATCATCCATATTCTGAATGAATTGAGCGACCAACTTCCTATTTAATTTCCCCGAAGGTAGCAAAGGCAATTGCCGCAAAATGGCCCAGGTAGAGGGGGTCATATAAGCAGGGACCTTTTCTCGTAGCTTATCTTGGACGAGACGAAGCTTTTCGGAAGCGATTTTGTCTGTGACGATGTGCAATTCGTTCTCATCAGAAGCGCCGCCTTGGAAATCTCTCAAAGAGAGAACGGCAACAAGTTTCTTTGAACATTTGCCCGTCTTTGGAAGAAGGGCAATAGCATTCAGGACATCACTGTCGCCGTTCAGGTGATGCTCAATCTCTCCGAGCTCAAGCCGCTGGCCATGAAGCTTAGCTTGGCTATCTTTTCTTCCAACGTATAGTAATTCTCCAGAGTTGTCAGGGGCATATTTGACTAGATCACCGGTCTTGTACATTCTTCGCACTTGCGAATTGCCCGCAATGACGCTCCATGCTGGATTCGTGATGAAAACTTCCTGGGTCTTCTGCTCATTGTTGAGGTAGCCTCTCGCCAGCGTTGGGCCCTCGACTAACAGTTCACCAACGGCACCGACTGGCATCAATCTATCGTGATTTTGTGGATCTACGATCCATGCATTTCCGACTGGTATTCCAATGTTGGATGAGTCCGTCTCGAAGGCCATACGTGGCTTTGCGGCGGCGACAATCGACGTCTCAGTAGGCCCATATCCGTTAATCAGCCGAACTTCATTTGCCCAGGTAACAAGGTGATTTGGTGTCATTGCCTCGCCAACAAGAGCCAAATTCTCAAGGCAGCGGACTTCGGATGGTTTGATGGTTTGTGCCATGGTTGGTGTGAGGAGGGCGGTATTCACATTCTTTTCGTTAATGAACTTGGCAATACCATTGAGACGAGTACTCTCGTGAGGGACACATGTGCATCCTCCCATGACCAACACAGTCAAGATTTCGAGTAGACTGGCATCAAATGTATATGACGCAAATTGAAGGACTCGTGAAGTTGGTGAAAAGGAGAATGCAGGGCCATTCTTCACAGCTCCGGAACAGAAGCTAGCATGTTCAACTATTTCATCATTAGCAACTTTTTACATTTAATTTAGACGCTTTAGATTTTGCCAGTACTTACTGATACAGCCCTTTGGCTTTCCAGTACTTCCAGATGTGAAGATAACGTATGCTGCAGTACTAGCATCATATTTCCCAAATGAATTGCTTGGTTCTCGAAGTGACTTGAGCAGGTCCATATCAATGGAAAGAGCCTGATTGACTACCTCTTGACATGACGAAACGTATCGAGGGGAGCAAAGTATGACCTTTGCGTCAATATCGGAAACTATTTCCTGGCGCCGAGCTTTGGGGTGCTGAGGGTCAATTGGGACGAATGCATACCCGGCTTTCATAATCGCCAGCATAGAGATAGCAGCAAAAGCCGATTTCTCGAAACATATTGGTATGAACTGCTCTTTGTCATTACCAATAAGCCCTCTTAAGTGGTTGGCCAGAGCTGATGTATAACGACCGAGTTGTGCATAAGTAAAAGATCCATCCCAAGAGTCGATAGCCAAAGCATCCGGACGTGACTTGATTTGATCATCAATCACATCATGAATACACCGATCAACTCGTGTCAAGCTCAATTCGGAATTCCATTGGTTGGCTTTAGAGATGTCGCCGGTGCTTATGATCTCGAGACCGCTCAATTTCTTCTCTGCCATTGCAGAACACAGTTTATGCAGAGTGGCCTCGAATTGCCCCATAACTCTCTCTAATTGGGTGGGCGGGATGATGTGATTGTCGAACTGAATTTGAACTTCAAGATCTGATTCCCACATAAAGCATGACACATTCAGTGGGTATGTAAAGAAGTTTGCATCCCCTGAATTCGCACTCAAAAATCTCATAACGCCCTCCACGTCATCACTCTCACCGTGAGCAATGGAAAAGAGGGTTTGAAATTCACAAGCGGACTTAGCATCTGGACTAAACCCTTGAATATTTTGTAAGCCAGCGGACTGATAGGGGATTATCGAAGCAGTCTGGGCTTGTATTTGCTGCAAAAATTGGAGGACGGAAATATCCGAGTCTATTTGCAGTCTCATGGGTACTATTGACAAGGCGGGACCGATCATATCATCGACTCCAGGAACAGGGATATCACGCCCTGTCATGATCTCGCCGAAGACGATATCCTCGGAGTACGAGTACATGGAAACCGTTAGAGCCCATGCTGCTCGGATCAGAGAGGGCAGAGTGACTTCCGCTGGTCGCTGTCCTGGCAAGTTGAATTTTATAGTTTTCCAACTCTTGGGGCTTGACTTGTAGGATGAATTAGGCAGCGGTGGAAATTGTGACGATGTGAATTCATTGAGGTGCTGAATCCAGAAGTCCTTCAACTCACGAGCCCCTATACCAGACACGTACTTGATGAAGTGAGAGTAAGAGCAAGAGCTATGTTCAATCGCCAAATTGGTGTCTTCATAGTACTTTTGGAGCTTGCTCAAGAGCTTTGGAATACTCCAACCGTCGTAAATGGCGTGATGAGCTGTCCAAATGAAGAATGACCGGCCTGATTGATCTTTGGTGATAGTGTATCGAGACAAACGACCCCCATTTGTGCCGGGGACTGAACGAGCTGAAGGAGGAGTGGAACTCCATTCTAATTCTTCTCGAGCAACGACTTGAAGGAAGCCATTCGATTTAGAATGAACGATTCGAGTTCTCAGTATGCTTTCACTCTGATATAGCTTCTGCCAAGCTGCTTTGAATCTTTCAATATTGACAGAATTTGGTAGTTCGTAAGTATTTTGTGTGACATATGATCCTGGTTGCGAGTTTGATATTGCGATCAGACCTTCTTGAATTGCGCTGCATGGCAGTACATCTTCGATCTGCTCCGGCGAAATTTGGCAAGTAATGGAAACTTCCTGTTTGACGTCGGCAACAGAAATATTCTTATCGATCAAAGAAAACGGTAGAACCTTCATGTCAGCATCGTTGACATTAGATGAGGATACTGGTACCAATTTCTGTGCGATTTCAGAGAGCCTAGGTGCCTGAAAGATATCTGCAACGCTGATCGAGTATCCCTGTTTTCGGGCAGCCGTGACAAGTCTCATTGCAGATATAGAATCTCCTCCGTGCCGGAAGAATGTATCGTCCGCGCTAATGTTTGAAGCATCCACAGATAGAAGCGTTGACCATAAGTTCTGGACAATTTTTTCGGACTCTGTTGAAGGTTCTCGGCCACTTCTACCGCCCAGACGGTAGGACGATGCATCTTGTGACAATAGCTCTTCCGCTGTTGTGCGAAGGAGACGCCTGTTAAGTTTGCCGGAAGATGTCATCGGGAAGAAGGAAACTGGTATGTAGACATTTGGGACCATATAACTCTGCAATTGCAATGAAAGAGCTGACTTTATATCCATGGCTATTGACTGGAAACTTTGTGTCATCGGCAAGATAAAGTCTGCATCACTTTGTGTCGGTTTCCTGCTATCACTCTCAAGACAAATGAATGCTACCAAAGCCTTTGATGTGATTTCCCCATTGCGACGAACAATGAGATCAACGGAGCACTGACCATCTGAAGGAAGAGCACTTTGAATACGATGTTCAATCTCACCAAGTTCGATTCTCTGACCGTTCAACTTGACTTGGGTATCCTTTCTCCCCAGGTAAACGAGGGATCCATCAGAGTTGTACCGAACCAAGTCTCCTGTTTTGTACATCCTATGTCCAGTAGGTGGGAATGTCGCTGTGCCGCCGATTTCCTCGGCTAGTGACAACATGAAGGCGGGATCCTCGATAAAACTCTGTTGAGTCTTCTCTGGGTTATGAAGGTAGTGTCGAGCAAGGATCGGACCTTCTATTAGCAACTCTCCAACGCATCCAATTGGCACCAAGTTGTCATGGTTGTTCGCATCCACAACCCAAGACACACCTCCAACAGCACGTCCGATATTGGTTACATCGCTGTTTTGCCCAACATTTGGATTATGGCAGCAATTGATGGAACATTCGGTGGGGCCATAGATGTTTTGAAGTCGCAAGACACTACACCATGTGTCTTTGATCTCTTTGGTGGGAGCTTCTCCTCCGATAGCTAGACCTTTCAATTTCGGGACGTCTGAAGGGTTTAGGAACGCGGCAACTGTAGCTGTCATGTCGGTGAAATTGACATCCAGGTCATTCATGGCCTTGGCCAGGTTGTTCATTCTATCCTCCTCTGACGGAACACAAACACAACCACCTCTCATGAGAGTCGTGAATATCTCCTCTAAGCTATTGTCAAACGAGTACGAAGCAAATTGAAGAAATCTCGTTGACTGATCCACTCCTAGGGCTGCACCATGGGCCGCAGCACTTGTAACCAGACTTCGATGTTCAAGAACAACACCTTTAGGTTTGCCAGTGCTTCCAGAAGTAAAGATAACAAAAGCGGCGTTTTCAGGGGCGGGTCTGTTGATAGTAAATGGGTCCGTTTCCTCAAGTTGGGTGAAAAGCGTTTCATCAACTGGAATAGCATAAGGTACGACATCATCAAGAAGATGAGTACGAGACGGAGAAGAAAGGACAACTTGGGCACCTGTCTCGAGCACTCGAAGTTCCAAAGCAGCTTTTGGATGTCCAGCATCTAACGGCACACAAGCTCCGCCTGCTTTCAAAACAGCGATCATAGCGATAATTGTGTAAGCCGATTTATCAAAACACAATGCCACGAAGGATTCTGGCATAATACCGAAATTCGTGAGATAGTATGATAAGCGGGTCGAAAGAGAATCGACCTGGGAGTATGTGAATTCACCGTCCCAGGCGCAGATTGCAGGCGCTTCGGGATTCAATCGCACTTGCTGTTCGAAAACCTCATGGATGCACATTTCAATTGTTTCTGGCATGGCCTTGTTCCATTCAGCAATTTGTTGCCAATTGCTTGTAGGCATATGGTTCAACTGGCCTAATTGTGCTTCTGGGTGTTCGATAATGTTTTCAAGCGCATGTATAAAAGTATCTGCAATGTTTCTGGCTTGTGTCGGGGAAAGCATATCCGTCCAAAAGTCTAAATCCATTACTGCACTCGTGTCTGAAGTCTCGACGTTGATTGTCACCAAGTATTCCGTTGGGTCGTGTAAGCCTGAGCATTCGGAGAATTGTATAACTGGTCTCTTGTCGGACTCTGTGGATGGAAGTTTCCGGTATGACAGGCAGGTATTAAAGAGAGCTGTGCCCGAAAGGTTCAATCCGTGCTGCACATCGGCTAATGAGATATGTTTGAACGGCGCGCTTTCCATGTAGTCTGCTTGAATACCTTCTACAAGACGCATAAGAACGGAATCTGAAGACATATTGACCCGGCATGCAAGCATATTGATCATTGGGCCTACAGTGTCTTCGACCATGTCAACTGGGACATCTCTTTCCGACAGCAAATAACCAAAGCAGACGTCGTCACTCCCTGTGTAGCAGCGAAGTGTGAGAGCCCATGCTCCATGAAGTGCATTTGCAATAGTCAAGCCGTGCTTCTCACAAACTGATTGTAGGAGACTTAGCTTTTGGAAATCTAGACGAAGTGTACTGTACTGTCTGGACGAGGATGATCCGTCGTTGAGAACAGGCATGTGGCATGGCTCAACACCAGAAAGATAAGACTTCCAGTAAGCCATTGCAGCAGCTTTCGGTTGCCCTTGAAGGTAAGAAACAAAATTACTGAAAAGTGGCGTTGGACCGCTTTGAAGGCTACCGCTATACGCCTTTTCAAGGTCACGTAAAATGATAGAAATTGACATCCCGTCCATGATGACATGGCTCATCTCGAGTCGACAAAAGACCTTGCCTGTCTCTGTAACACAGATAGTGAATTTATGCAATGGCTTCCGTCTATCTGACTGCATATGATAGCCATCAAGCACCGTCTGGACATTATCTTCTTCGCTGCAACCAAGAATTTGGGTTGAACAGCAATACTCCCGAAGTACAACCTGAGAATAAAGATCGTCCGAGCTGAGGTTCTCCACGAAGATAGTCCGAAGCATTGGATGTCGATCAACCACCTGTTGCCATGCTTGAGAAAGGAGTTGTGCGTCTATTGTACGTCCGTTTTCGCCTTTGACTTCGTAAATTCCTCGCACTGCATAAAACGATATATCTTGAGTCGTAGATATAAGCAAACCACGCTGCATAGGAGAGCAGGGATAGATATCTTCAACCTCGCCTAAGGATTCCAGACCCAAGGAAGGTAGCTTTTCGGTCCTGAGTGCGAGGAGATCCGGGTAGTCCAAAGATAGGAGCGGATAATCACTGAGTGTCGGCTGATGTTGAAGAGAGACTAGATCTTTCGTCATCTGCGATAGCGTATTCTGACAATCTGCAACCCATTGCCTAATTTTTTCTTGATGTCGCATGTGCCCGTTGAACGAGAACGTAAATCTAAGAACATCTTGGACAATCACAGCTGATATCTCAAAAAGACCGAATCTCGGTGTAGTCTTTGCAAAATCTGCTGTTCCTCCTCCTTGGCTTGTTTCACCAGCTAGCCCTTCAACAGGACTAAAGAGTGCCCCGGCCTTTTCGAGTTGTTGATAGCGGCCCAGGTAATTAAACGTGATTTCCATCGGTTTGAATGCTCTCATGTTTTCTCCGCTAAGTATACTCCTAGCAAAGTACTCTCTACCGTTATCCTTGACACGCCTGCGGCAATCTTTCACTTGTACAAGTGTGTCAATCCAATCGCGAAGAGCGGTTGCTTGCACAAAAACGGGATAAATAATGGTGAACCATCCAACTGTTCGAGAAACATCAATCGCTTTATCCCAGGGTTCGCGTCCGTGCCCTTCATTGTGTATGACCGGGGTCGGGTGGTCAGTAAAAGTCTTTCCAAACGAGTATAGCAATGCAGCAACTAGAATATCGACAGCCTCTGTTCGGACAGGGGAATTGGCCTCATTGAGTAATATGGATGTTGTCTCGGCATCAACTTCGAAACCTTCGCATGAAACCTGACCGTACGTATTCCCAGCATCACTAATGCCCCAGTATGACAGATCGCAAAGTGGGACATCTTGGATTTTCGAGGTTGTCTCTTCTTCTCGCAGATCAGAAATCTGTTCCCACTGAAGACGGCTCCAGCTCTGATAAGGAAGTGTGATATCCAGTAGCAAGCTCGACTGAGGACGAAGAAGCAGCTCCTCCAGGTCTTCGAGGATCACACGCCAGGATACAAGGTCAACTATTAGATGATGGCCAATCAATGATAGCAGTTGACCTTGGTCGTCCATCTGAAACAAGTCTATTGCTACAACAGGACCAGTCACAGCGTTAAGACTCGCTTGACTATCAGCAATAGCATTATTGACTTGCGCTCGAGAAGACGATTTGTGAATATTAAAGCGATGCGAAACTTCGTTTTGACTCGTCAAACGCTGTTTCCATTGTTTTCGTGTCTCATCATAAAAGAACCTAGCCCGTAGCATTGAATGACGACAGAAAATAACATTAATCGCACGCTGGAGGTCTTCAGCGGCAACAGCGTGATTGATTCGGAGGAAGAAGCTCTGGTTGAAGTGTCCAGAATCGTCGTTACGTACTTCGAAATGCAGTTTCTGTATCGGCGATATATCAAAGGGCACATCGATGTCCTCTCGATAATCGTTCTGAACATCCACCAGTTTGACGCAACTAGAAAGCTCCAGAATAGATCTGCTGCGGAGGATGTCTTGCACAGTTAGGCCAATACCTCGTTGTTTACAGCGATTCATACAGGTCATAGCTGTAATTGAGTCACCACCGAGACTTAGGAAACTATGGTGTATGCTGGTCTTGGAGAGGGGAATATTGAGCACGTCGCTCCATATCTGGCGCAACATAGCCTCCGTCTCAGTGATGTCGTCGTCCCCGTTATCGCTCGTGTCATTAGCTATTGGTCTGAAGACGTCCAGAATCTCATCTGGCAGAGTATCAAGCCAACTTGAAACAGTCTTTCGATCCAGCTTGCGAGAAGCAAGCACTGGAAATGCCTCGATGCACAGCCATGTAGATGGAATCATATAAGTGGGTAGAATACTGGACATGCTCTCGCGAATATCAGAAATATGGCCTTCACGATCAGGAACATCAAGCACTTTCAGGGGGCAAGGGCTGGCTGGCAAGTCCTTGACAATACTTTCGCTAAAGGAGATAATCGCGACGAGCTTCTGTGCAGCAGGGCCAGTCTTTGGAAGCAATACGAGTCCATGCTTGACAGTTGGATGCTTGATGAGATGCGATTCAATTTCTCCCAGCTCTATCCGTTGGCCGTGGTATTTCACCTGGGTGTCCTTTCGTCCAACGAAATCAAACGATCCAGCATCAGAGTTGTAGCGAACCAAATCTCCAGTCTTGTAGAAGCGACTCTGACCAATATTGATTCCAGGTTCTTGGGCCCAAGATGGATTGGAGATGAAAGATTGGGCAGTTTTCTCTGGGTTGTTGAGATAACAACGAGCCAATGACGGACCCTCGAGAAGGAGCTCGCCCGTGCAGCCGACGGGAAGGAGCACGTCGTGGTTCTCAGGGTCAACCACCCAACATCGCACGCCGACAGGAAACCCAATATCTTGACATGCTGTTTCTTTTGTTATGTTGGCATTGACTACGGCAGCGACTGAACTCTCTGTTGGACCATAACCGTTGACCAGATTGATGGACGACCAGGTGTCGATGTTGGCCTGCGTCAGGGCTTCTCCTGCCAGAACCAGTCGAGTGAGGCTTGGTACATCAGCAGGTGCAATAAACCGTACAAATGACGGCGTCAGGAATGCGTGGTTTACTCGCAAGTCGTTGATGGCAGGGACGATGCCGTTCAGTCTGGACTCTTCGCTAGGAATACATACGCAAGCCCCGCGCATAAGAGGCGTCAGAATTTCAACCAAGCTGGCGTCAAAAGTATGAGCGGCGAATTGGAGGACACGCGAGTCAGACTCAATTAACATGGCTGGACCATGAACATGAGCTCCAGAACAGAATGCTTGGTGTTCAATCACGGTGGCCTGTAAAAATTAGCGCTCTATCGTTTGGATGTTTTGAGAATGCATGTCTCTCACCTTCGGTTTCCCGGTAGATCCAGAAGTGAACAGAACATAGGCAGCATTTGTACTGCTGACTGAAGCAGTAGCATTGTGGTTGTTTGCTGTTTCATCTGTCGCCATCTTCTCCAGTTGCTCGGTATCGAGATGCAGCACATATTCGGCCGCCGATGATAGACGGGAAGAATGACTGGTAGAACAGATTATTATCTTTGCCTCTACCTCTGTAACCAATGACTCCAGTCGAGCTATTGGATGGGACGGATCCAATGGAACGAAAGAACCGCCAGCTTTTAACACAGCTAACATGGCCACAATGTTCCATTTCTAGCCATGATTGCGTTAGCGAAGTGTACGATATGTAATTGACTGCTCATCTCACCGATTTATCAAAACATAATGCGACACGAGTTTCCGCGCGCACACCGAGTTTCAAAAGTTGTTGCGCCAGTATAGAGGCCTGTTGGTTGAGCTCAAAGTAGGTAAGAGACCCATCCCAGGCGCATACAGCCTCCTTTTGCGGGTTCAGCTGAACCTGATCTTCAATGACATTATGTATACATCTTTCAACGGTTTCTGGTTGCAGTGCATTCCATTTCATGATTTGTCGCATGTCACTATCAGTGATCTTACTCAATTCCTGAACAGTGCATGGGCTGTCTTCGAGGAGACCATGGAGCATGCGCGACAACGTTTCCGACACAATAGATGCAAAATCGGCGGATATATCTGGATAGTTGTATTCCAGAAAGACATTGAATGCGCCGTTCATATACTTGGCCAAAACCCGCACTTTGCACTAAAAGATGGTCAATTTGCTTCTTGAACAATGCGAAGTTGTTGCGCAAACTTACCTCTTCCGGAAGCGACATTGCAGCTTGCTGAGATGCCAAAGCAGCAGGACTTGGTTTACTGTCTGATGAGTTGCGAATCTGCACCATCACCGCGGTGTTGTAATGAAGCTGCGTTGCTTCATCTGTCTCAATGCGCAATGAGCTCCCATACTTACCATCCTTACCTTTTAGAATACTACCCAATTGGTCTTCTTGATCAACACGAATTTTGACAGCTGATGGCCCCGGCCTGCGCGCGGAAACGGCCATGTCAAATTCGTCGTATCCAAAGCAAACCTCCTCCATGCCAGTATAATGATGAAGCACCATTCCCCAAGCCGCCTGAAGCAGGCTCTTTGCGCCATTCTCATCCTCCTTGAATAAATATTTGACTTTTTGCGCATCACAGTTGATGCGCGAACACATTCGGCGTTTTGGCTTTGTGCTGGCTGTCGCATTTCGTACGCTTGGTAGGTTGCAAGCGAGAGAGGCGAGTTCGCCAGCGCGTTGATTTTGGGACGCCATAGCTGATTTGCTTTCGAATATTACAGATATTAATGATATCTGCGACGCTATTAGTTTGTTTTGCGGCGCGCGCAAAAGGGTTGAATGCACTGACCGTGACAAATGATACAGTCGATCAATTAGTTATACAAACGAAAATCGAATTCTCCAACTTTTTGTTGATTAAAATCTCGAGCAAGAGGTATAGATGATGTCGATCTTTTTCGAAATGCCCAATCAAAGATCAATCAACGCATTCCTACTCGAACTCGGTAGGTAGTGGTGTGATTGTCGCCTCTTTTCTCAGGTTACGATAACGCTGACAAGAGCTGAGACTTTTGTGAAATGTTCGACAATCCACCCTAACAGTATGTTAGTATGCTTAGGGTAACTATCCTTGCGATGCGATGTATGTATGACACGAAGAAAAAAAAGAAAAACCAAACTCGGAATCACACAGACCGAGTCCTACACGTGAATCACTCGAATTATTTTTGTCCCTGCTAGGTGTAAGCTCTAGAATCGAATCTAAGACTGCGGAATTGAATATGATTGCCCCTTTCTTTTTTTTACTTGTTTGATCTAGATTGCTTGAATTTTTTTTTTTCCCACATGGCTAAGCCAAGTACAATGAGCTTCGCCGCAAGCCCAGGATAGTCTCACGAAGAGCAACAGAGACATACGTACGATCCATGCATGCAGAAAAGAAAGACATACATACACAGGTGCGAAAGCTCCATACAATTTTTAGCACGGATCATAGCGAGAATGGTCGAAGAAGATGTAAATGGCACTAAGGTAAACATCGGAGTGGACCCCATGCATTAGTTCCTGAACGCCAAAATAGGGTGGATGATGTGGATGATGTGGATGCGATGGCTGCCCCATGGATCGGCGTGAAACCTGTTTTGGCTTTTACCTAAAGAGATCCGAGTCAACAGGGACAGATCAACAAGACAGAGAGACCGACAGCGCAGAGTAGAGAGTCGAAGTGCTGGTCTGAGTTTCAGTTAGTTGAGTTACATGGCATCTGGATTTCGATCCGTTGGGTTAGGCACCAAGCTAAGCAAGTTATTAGTACAGTACGTACTCCGGAGTTAGGGTCCATCTGCCTGCTGAAAAAGCAAAGCCCAAAGAGCGGTTCATGCCGTGCTCGGCTTTGGGTCATCAAAAAAATTCTCCTAATGCGACGTTGTACTGGGTACAGCAGCTGGACGAACGGATGAACAAACCATTCCCGAGGTGATATTGATCCTGGTAAGTTACCTAGCTACCTATGTACTTGGCGGATTCATCCAGCCCTTGAGCCCTAAATCACTCCACAGGCCCAGGCTAAGCCGCTGTGGAGTCAAGTCTTATTTTTCGTATTCAGTGCCTAGGCAGTGGATACTGTCAAACTTGGATTATGGGCGAAAATAAACATTTGGACTTGAAGATTCGCAAGAAGAAACTCAAATTTTTGGATGTATTCGTCAGTTTTACGTTGAAACAAAGAACTTACTTGAATATCTACGTATTGACGATCAGAGCCAACGCAAAAACTTCCACAAGAATGATGCAATGTCCATGGCATAGCCTCCCCGAGCAGTCAATACGAAATACGGATACAATACTTGTTGGTAATGGCACCATACCGCCACTTATTATGATATCCATGTCTATTATCAGAGAATCTATGTAACTGGTTCGGAGGACATGTACCGGATATGAATTCTGTATCCATCCGAAGTCGAGGGAGGGAAAGTTACATCTTCTCCAATGCTACCTAGTTAGTATGTGAATATCATCAGTCCACGTCAACAGTGCCCAAACCAACAAACAAACAAACAAACAAATTGCCACCAGTCAGCCAAATCCATCTTCACCTGGGCACTCAAGACCGGTATAATCCGGAGGTGTTCAATCGGGAAATCCGCTGTACAACACGGAGTATGTTGTTTGAAAACAATGTCTCGGTGGGTATAGTTTTATGATCTGACATTATTCTAATGCTCTGTTTATTCTGAAATTGTTCACTTTTCGACCCATTGACTCGGTTTCGTAGTATCACTTTGATTGTTTGTCTCAAAGATGTAAGACGGATGTAACTCTGGACGACGAGTTCGCCGGTTGCAACTGGGTGAAGTATCTCAAACGGCACTTCAGTGCCATTGACTTCGGTGGCGTAACTTTGGCTTCTGCGGTCAAACGTGGAGTAGATGAACATATTCATCCTTTTCTTCCGAAACTCTGAACTGTCCTACAATACGTACTACAACAGAGTCAGCTATACAAGATACATCTCGTAGCACACGGTTGATCCCCGATGCAAGCTCAGCACAACATCCTAAAAAGAAGAACCTCTATTGAGTCTGACGCCATACTGACATGCCATTCGAATGCAAACCAAGCTCGAATTCGTGTCATGCTGCCAGAGTGAGAGATTTTTTATGGTTGGGATTGGTTCGTGGAGCTCTACGTATAAAGTTAGTGTACATTTATGTACCTTGTTCCCTGTGCACCAGTGCCATGTCATGTGTCTCTTGTTCATTGGCAGAGAAGCTCAAATGGACTGCAGAAAGGGGCCAGAGAATAAAAAAAGTTTTACTTGTCGGCTTGTCGAATATGCACTGGTGTTCTAGTTACCTAATGGGGCATAAGCAGTCCGTACCTAAGTAACTAAGCGACTCGCGTATGTAGGTAGGAACTGAAAGGAGATGGTACATGAAAGAACCCGACCTGTCCACACAATGAATTCGTAAGCGCATCAAAAGGGTGATTTTTTTTCGTACTGATACCCTTGATTAAGAAAACACAACGGAGCTACTCCGTACGCAGGTATTGTGAAGAACGCCCTGTGTTACTCGTCATATTTCCGATCGGCTCCTAGATACCGATGGAAAGCGAGCTGGTGCCGAATCTCTTTCTGATAGCCCTGAATAGTGAATACTAAACACTACCTAAATAGGCAAGGCAGATTGCAGATTTCATCACCAGCCAATAAACCTGCAGCCCGGCCGGAGATGTATTGTCACTAGATGGATCTAGGATCTGATAGTCGACTAGCCAGCAGAGGGGAATTTAGCTTGAATGTTTTGACAGGAGACGACCCCGGTCAGTTGATGGAAGGATTTTCGTACTAGCACCAACTAGGCTAGGCCAACAAGAATTTGTCACAAAGAAGGAAAAACTTGATATAACTTACACATGACTATCTGGGTATCCTGATCCTTTTTATAAGCAAAAACCAAACAAAATCAATCAAACAATCTGACAATCTGTGTATCCGTATCCGTTCAACAATATCCTAAAAAACAGCCTTATCCGTGTTCAGATTTGATGCGTTCGTTGTAAAGCTTGCAACCGGTGTAGGCCTGTTTTCGGTGTATCGTCGTAACGAATCCACAGGAATAGCTTCGCCTAATATCCAACATGATATCAGTTCATCCTGACGTGACGTCGACTAGCAAAGATTATAGGCGCACTAACCACAAACTAATGAAATACTGACAAATCAACTAATCTCATCACAGAGGCTAGATCTCATCCCCATCTCATACTAAGCAGAATAGGTGCCTAGTGTCCGTATTAGCCGGTGAGCCGAGAGGGCGGACGCCGGACGCATTGTCCGTAGTTCCCGCTTGGAGCAAGCCCTAACCAGCCAGAGACTAGGCAGTGAGCCTGCCATGTTTTTGTTTTAGTTACGTACTTTTCTTTTGCACTTGTGACTTGACGAACGAATCTGAGAGGATCGTCATCCCTGTTTTGTTAGAGCTTAATATTAGCCTCATTATTATTTCGGCTAGCGAATAGATTCCCTGTTTTCTGCTTTTCTCCCTACCCTACCTTTTTGTTTTGGCCAATAAAAAGTCCCTCCGGGAATAATAGCCAGGCGAGATTTGCGAAGAAACTTAGAAAACGAACAAGATTTCCTAGTTTGTTAAGACTTGCCCTATCCGGCTTAGCGTGTATGACCCTTTTGACACAATCGGATCGACTGAATAATTAGTCTCGATTGCGTAGAAGAATACGACCGGGAAAATACAACTCAAAATTGAAATAAAATTCTTGTCTCCAGCGGGTCTTGGCTTAATTTTTTCCGGTGTGTATATCCTTTCCCCTGAAAGAAAACACAAAGAAAAAGGAATTACCTTGCAGCAGGGCGCCATGAGATTTCGTCCTGATGTGTACATATGTAGTCAGCGGTCAGCGTCTGGAGAGGCAAAGTCATGCGTATGCGTGTCTTAAGTGTTGTACAGCCTGATGTATGTCAAAAGCATCAGCGACTCAGCATTGTCATTTGAGTTTGCACGCTGTGTCTTTGCATGCTGTGTCACTCCTTGGCAGGACTCGGGCGAGTTGAAGAGACGAACACCTGGGCAGGCAGGCAAGAGAGCTCAATACGAGAAAAGAGAAATCGCCCTGACCAGTTGTTTCTTCTTCAATAGTTTCCGGAGTCAGTGGGTACCTAAGTAGCTAAGTGCTGATATTTTCTTTTTTTTGTTCCAGTCACGGGGCGCCGCATGGAATAATTATGCAGTCCCTACGTAGCTTATGTAACATGAAAAATGACATGCTAACTAGCTAGCTAACTACTAACTAGTACTGTATCTCCATGAAAACCATTGTTCGGTCATCGAATCACGAATCCGTAGACCTTGTGTCTCATTCGGAGTATTTATCCATATTACCCTGCATGCCTCGAGGTGAAAAAGAAAAGGTTGCAAACTCATGTCCAATAACCGGAGTTAAGTTCTGTCTGTTGTTGCAAACAGCCTTGATCCTGGGTAGCTATATTAACTACGTACAGACACCCGTGGGCATTGTATCGTCTGACGATCATTGATCAGTTTTTCTCCAGGTTTCCTGCTTTGGTATCTATAAGCAGTACTGGCTGTGTGCTCTCACCGCAACCTTGTTTGGAATATGGATCATGGTTTGATGGCCAGTGACCACATCAAAACCTCCGACGATAACCTTGAAGGTCCCCGGATTGAGTTTCGTGGTGGCTCCCATATGGCCCCCATACTAATTTAATCAGAGTTGACAGTTCATAGTAGGTACTAGGTAATTAACCATAACACAGCCACTAACTACGCCTAGACAGGGGTCAATCAAGTTCTATTGAACCTAGACGACTGGTTAAACTATAATTCAACCCCTTCGGTGACTTACTTTGTGGCTTTCAATTACTAATACAATTCAGTCCAATAACTAGTCGGACGGAGTGGCCCTTTAATAATGGATTTTATCATGCAATTGGGCTCTTGTCGATCACCCGCCATTGGTGGCTCCACCATGTAATAATGGTAATACGTACGGGATTTGACTTACCTACAATTCTTACAAGTCAACTAAGACACAACGACAGCTCAGATTATTATTCTTCCGCAGAGGACACAATTGCAAGCGGATTGCAAGACGATGGGGCAATTATATAATCACCGAAAAACAATTCCCAACAAGGAAGGCGCTAGTGGATGCCTGCAGGTCCAGACTGCATCGGTCGCTCCTTCCGCGTAAGTAAATGTAAGTAAGACTCGGCGATGGCTCTTTCCTAATCTGTACGAGCCGTGTCTCCCGTATTGGGCAAGCACCCGGAAACGTGACTTGCCCCGAATATCTGACTTCGAGTCGCACAGTCAGGCCTTCAATCAATCCCTCTTCACCTGTCCCATCGAATACGTGCTTTCGTATGTACCGTATGTACATCATAGCCAAGACTGGAGGACGTACTCGCTTTTATCCGGGTGTCCCTTGCGTGTCTGTCTCGCTTGCTCAATTTGATTCTCCACCTGTCTATTCCGTACTCATCTGTCTTAGCTGAACGGACGGACACTCGCTTCGATGGGAATAAACCCCAGTCTAACAGAGACTCGGCGCCACTATTTCTCCCGCGTCTGCTTTCGCTTCCAGAAATCCAGAGTCAATGCTACGGCGCGTAACAGGCCTGATCCTTGCCGTCCGAATGTCAAATGAGCTCGCTCCCAGAACTGCCGGGCGTGCTCGAGCTGTACGGCGGACGTCTCCGCTGAGAGTTGTCAACTGCATACTACTGGCGTGCGCTAATTTCAAACTACATACGTAGTCTTTACCTACCTAAGGCTACCTTCAGCCCACGAGGCACTACGGAGTGGCTAACCATGACTCGGACCTGTAAGCTATCTGGCTCAGTGGCTCCTCGCTTCGTACCTTGTCCTTAGTGCCATTGCTAATTACGCCTTTTTCTGACTCCATGGCTATGCGCAGTCGAAGACCCATGCACACACACGCTCAGTCCATGCACACGAGATCGATCTATTAATACCGTTTCCTTCACTCTTCGAATTACAACCAGGCCAAGCAGACGTCGTCCCACCGTCCAGACCCCGACTTGATGATCGCCACATCTGAACTAATCTCCGATCCGCTTGTCCAACCTTTCTGCCTGCCTTTGAGGTACGTAATTACTTACCTGTTTTTATCTGTTTTGCTTGTCACCTGCCCTATAGGTCTTCCCCTAGCCAAACTACATACTAGCGTGCGTGGCTGTTTGGTTCGAGACATGCATTCAAGTAAGACTTTTTTTTCTCCTAAGTCAGCCCTCCTCCCTTCCACGCGAAGGAAAAGTAGCCGGTCCATTTTGCTGAACCCGACTCATCTAAGGGAAACCCTGATGAGACACTCTGTGTTTTCGAGTTCTGCTGACTCTGAGCCACGTCGTGCAATCTCAAAAAGCGAAGAGAACGAAGAAAACACGAGGCAAAGTCATATGACTTGACGACGCGCAGCTTGTAAAAAGAGCTTTGGCAGACCCGTCTGTCTGGTTGTTTTTACTATTCCCTACGTAAGTAGCAATTGCAGGCCCATGTGTGTGTCTCTGTAAGCCAGTATCTGCAAGCTTCGAGAAGTTCACCACCTGTGGTGTCAAAAGTACCAACTACTTTCATGTCCGGATACTAGTGGCCGGTAAACAACCTCGCTCGACACAATGGCTTCAAATTCTACAGAATGCTACGAGATAGACAACTCGTTCCATTACTACGCCGGCGAATGTCGTGATGGTTTTGACTTCACGCTCTTGTTCGAGCAGACTATATTGACTGCTTTGCCTTTGGGACTTTTTGTCCTAGTGGCTCCGGCTAGAATATGGTACCTTTCCAAGAAATCCAAAAAGACAACTACAAGCCTGCTTCTACCACTTAAAGTTGTAAGTATTTGAGATTCCCTTATTGTGGGCCTATAGCGCAAGCCCAACTAATTTATCTCTTCATATAGGCATCATATGCCGGACTGGCAGCTTCACAGCTTGCTGTATTGACATTATGGACACTACCGTCTGCCAAAAGAACAAATGCGTCAATCCCGGTCCAAGCAATTTCGTTGATCGCAACAGCCATTTTCTGCCTCCTATCCTACTTCGAGCATACTCGCACTATTCACCCCTCGTTTCTACTTGATGTCTTCTTCTTCTTGACGTTGCTTTTTGATATTGCACAATGTCGAACACTCTGGCTACGAGGGTCGGATCTCTATGGCAACACGCTCGCCATCCTGTTCAGTGTTTCTGTGGCGATGAAGACACTTCTCCTGGTGTTGGAGGCATTGGAGAAACGACGAGTCTTACGTTCCGAGTACAGAGCTAGTCCACCGGAAGCTACAGCAAGCATCTTTAATAAGAGTTTCTTTTGGTGGTTGAATCCGTTGTTCATGAGGGGATTCACGTCCTTACTTCGGGTGGACGATTTGTTCGAAGTCGACAAACAAATGCGCTCGGAGTACATTCATGAACGTATGGAAAAGGCTTGGAACAAAGGTAGGAGTGCCACTAGGAGGACAAAATGAACGAGCACAGTATTAACTATAAGTAGTCGAGAAGAAATCACCTAACACATTGCTCATGGTGTCTCTAAAGACCTTAATATGGCCAATCCTGGCCGTCATCCCTCCTCGAGCATGTCTCGTTGCTCTTAACTTTACCCAGCCACTGCTCATCAATCGCTCTGTGTTATTGTCTGTGGACAATGTAACGCCCTGGACGACACATGTCGGCTATGGCCTCATTGGCGCATACATATTAGTATACGTTGGGTCTGCGGCAAGTCATTACGCGTCCGTTTCTTAAGGTTGATGTCTGACTAACGTTCTTTAGATCGCCATGGGCCAATATCAGCATCTTACTTACCGTTCCATCACCATGGTTCGGGGCGGTCTGATTTCCATGCTCACTCGCAAAACTACGGATCTCAGCGTGCGAGATGTTGATCCTGCGGCTTCATTGACACTCATGAGCGCTGATGTTGAGCGAATTGTCCAAGGATGGCAGACAATGCATGAAATGTGGGCCAACCTGGCTGAGATTGCTGTTGCTATTGTCTTGCTAGAGGGACAGCTGGGCATATCATGTCTTGTTCCTGTTGGTGTCTCAATATGTAAGTTCTAGTCATCACGTTTAGATCGCTGAGCTGGGATGCTAACCGCGACAGTCTCCCTGATTGGTTCAATTGTGGCGTTGAACTTTGTAGTTGCGCGTCAGGCTCTCTGGCTAGAAGCTATTGAAAGGCGTATTTCTGCCACAACTGCAATGCTTGGTTCCATGAAGGGAATCAAGATGACGGGGTTGAAGAACGTCTTGTACAAGAGCATCCATACATTGCGTATCGATGAGTTGAACATCTCAAAGGGCTTCAGACGTCTCTTAATCTGGAACATGGGAATAGGTATGCATTGCAACCATCTAGTCTCGACGGTATGACTGACCAGTTTGAAGCCTACATATCCCAGATATTTGCTCCGATTATCACATTCGCTGTGTTTGTTACAGTTTCGCACAATCGTGGCGATGATGTTGCACTTGGCACAGCCAGGGTCTATACGGCATTGTCAATCTTCGCGTTGCTGACCGACCCAATCACAACTCTGGTTATGTCATTGTCTGGATTCGTCGGCTCAGTCGGATCCTTCCAACGCATTCAAGAATTTTTGGAAAAGGAGGCCTTGGTCGATAAGCGTCAAGCTCCTTCAGGACAGAGCTCGTCAGACGACCTAATCAAAAGTGCCACACCGAACGTCTCCGAAAAGTCTAGCATAATGACCAATGAGGTTGATTTGGCAAGAAGCAGTGGAACCAAAAGCCCTCGATCACTGACTCCCACATCAAGAGACGTAATCATTGTTCAAAATGCGGACTTTGGCTGGGACCTAGAAAAGGAACCTCTCCTCAAATCAATCACGATGTCTATTCCCGGAGGCAAGATCTCAATGATTGTTGGCCCAGTCGGCTGCGGAAAGTCTACTATGCTTAAAGCTATTCTCGGTGAAATTCCACCCATGAACGGCTCCGTATACATGGCCACTGATCAGGTAGCTTATTGCGACCAGAGCGCGTGGCATGTCAATGACACAATCAGGAATAGTATTGTTGCAGCGAGCGAGTTCGATGAGCAATGGTATAGCTCTGTGCTTCAGGCTTGCGCTTTGCACGAAGATCTGCGACAGTTGCCTCAGGGCGATCAAACTATGATCGGTAGCAAGGGAGTTGCTCTTAGTGGAGGTCAAGGACAACGCATTGTGAGTTCTCTCTTGTCTACTAAAGAGAAGGCTCTGACAGTTGATTGTTTAGGCATTGGCGAGAGCCGTGTATGCAAAGAGGAAGCTTGTGATCCTAGACGATCCAATCAGTGGACTTGATACGGCCACCGAGAATCATATCTGGCACAGTCTGATGGGCAAGTCCGGTATCTGGAGGGAGATGCAGGTAACAGTATTGATGACTTCGTCGTCTGGTATGCTCACCTGCGCCCAATGATAGGATTTTAACTGATAGAGGTACTAGTCAAACGTCTGCCGTACTCGGATTATATCTTTGTGATTGATGAAAAGGGCACCATCTCAGAACAAGGCCATTTCGATGCCCTCGCTGCAAGTGGTGGCTATGTGTCAAGCTTCCATCTCGGTCTGCCCGATTGGAACTTTACCCCCGACGAGCGCAGTTATCACGTACCAAGCGTCGATGACGACAAGGAGAAAGTCATTCAAACAGATGATGATCTCGAAGCAGAAGCCAATCGGGCAACCGGTGATTTCGCCATTTACAGGTACTATTTCTCTTCAGTTGGCTGGTTTGGAATCATTATTTTCCTCGTGTGTATTTCAGGATTTGTTTTCTGTATCTCTTTTCCAAGTAAGTAGTCTTTCTTCCAGTTCAATGCGATTCTTCTACTGACGGCGACAGGTATCTGGGTCAAATGGTGGGCGGCCTCCAACGTGCAATACCCCTACGAGAAATCCCATTACTATATGGGAATCTATGCAATGCTTGGTGTACTTGCTTTGATTACACTGTGCATCAGCTGCTGGTTAGTCCACGTTCTTTCTATAACTAGTCTGTGGCTAACTGATTTAAGGCAACTTATCATTACTATGGTACCCAAGTCTGGAGAGAGATTTCACTCGACATTGCTTAGCACTGTTCTTAGGTAAGAGACTACAGCTTTACTAGTAAACAAGACAGTCCAGACTAACAATTACAGTGCAAAAACGTCTTTCTTCGCTTCCACAGATACTGGTGTCACTTTGAACAGATTCAGCCAGGATCTACAGCTGATTGATATGGAACTGCCAGTTGCCGCATTGAACACTTTTGCAAGTGAGTTGTGTCAATTGATTTATGCGAATGTCTAGCTAATTAATGTCAGCACTCGTCTTGTGTATTGCGCAGACCACCTTGATTGGCGTGGCTTCCCCGTATACAGCCATTTCGTTCCCAATTGTGCTGATTGCTCTCTACTATATTCAAAAGTACTATCTTCGAACTTCGCGTCAACTACGATTCATGGATCTCGAGGCCAAAGCTCCACTATACTCCCAATTTACCGAATGTCTCAGCGGTCTTGTTACGATCCGAGCATTTGGCTGGCAAAAGGCAATGGAAGACAAGAGTAGAGAGTTACTTGAACGCTCCCAACGGCCATTCTATCTTTTATTTGCCGTACAACGATGGCTCACGCTTGTCTTGGACCTTGTCGTTGCTGGTATCGCCACTGTGCTTATTATTCTTGTTGTTGAGATGCGCGGATCCATTAGTGCGGGTTACGTCGGTGTCGCGCTGTTCAATATCATCCAGTTCAGTCAGAGTATCAAGCTGCTGATCACGTTCTGGACGAATCTGGAGACGCATATTGGCTCTATTGCGCGTGTCAAGATTTTCGATGAGACGGTCAAGCCTGAAGATCTAGAGACGGAGAATCGCCCTGTTCCGGCTGCTTGGCCTTCTCAAGGCGCGATTGAATTTAAAGGGGTGTCTGCAAGTTATAGGTTTGTCATCACCTCCATATTATTAGGACTATACTGATGAGTTGCAGACCCGAAGAGCCTATTCTTAAAAACATAGATCTGTCAATTCATAGCGGCGAGAAAATCGGTATTTGTGGCCGAACTGGAAGGTATGTCTGATTTCGTCTAGTTGAATGGGCTCTACTGACACAACACAGTGGCAAGAGCTCTTTGGTTTTGGCAATCTTCCGCATGGTCGAACTATCCGGAGGCAGCATCACCATCGACGGGATTGATCTTTCCACCATCTCTCGTCAGGAGATCAGGGAAAGAATCACAGGCGTCGCTCAAGACCCGTTCTTGATCAAGGGCAGTGTTCGACTAAACGCCGATCCTAACGGCACTGCAACAGATGATCAAATCACAGACGCCCTCCGAAGCGTCCATTTACTTTCCGCAGTCCAAGAAAAGGGTGGTTTGGACATTGATGTCGAAGAACTCCATCTATCGCAAGGACAGAAGCAGCTGTTCTGTCTAGCAAGAGCCATGCTGCGTCATAGCAGTATCTTAATCCTCGACGAGGCTACCAGCAAGTATGTACTCTCTTTGTCTTTTTCTACATTTAACAGATCTAATGAAATGTATCAGTGTCGACTCCAAAACAGACGAGATCATGCAACGCGTCATCCGCGAAAAATTCAGTAATCACACCATCCTCGCCGTAGCACATAAACTCGACACAATCCTCGACTTTGATAAAGTCGCCATGCTCGAAGCCGGTGAACTGATCGAATTTGATGATCCGTATACATTGCTGTCTACAGACTCGGCATTTAATAGATTGTACACGTATAGCATGGCAGATGAGGAAGAAAAGGAAGGAGGCATGGATGATATTGAGGTGATTGTAAGGGATGTTTCGTCCAGGACGGCGACGTCGACGACAGCGACGCAGTCGAATCGGGCGTCGAGTGAGAATGGGCGTGGTCCGGGCTCTTCTGGGCATAGTTCGTCGGGCGTTGTGTTTACATATCCATAATCTTTATTTTCTAATATTTGTTGATGAGAGGGCAAAAGTCATGTGCATTCATTTTTATTTTTATTTTTGTTTATTTGCTTATCCACATATGGCATCTAGTATATTTAGCACATAACTATCTACCTATGACTCGATTAGATTCGAAGTCAAAATCTTTTCTTCTGTCGATCTGCTGTGAACCTACGAGAGGGCAGGTCTGTTATTTGTTTATTATGTATCTGTCTCTTCTTTTTGCATTCGAGTATCTTATCCGGTACCTAGGTAGATAATCTTGTTCCTCTTTTGTCGCAGTTACGTATCTAACCTTCCAGTCATGTCCAGAGGACATCAGGTTGTACAACTCAAGTACCTAGGTAGTGGTTACATAAATTATGCTATTCATCTGACATTGCAACTGTTCCCGAAAACATCTCCATAGAAAACTCAGACAAAAAAAATCATCGAGTTTGTGCGATTTATGGAAATGCTAAAGAGTACCTGTATAAGATTGATTTATGTACTGGCTATCCAACCAAGTACAAGATATACAACACCAGTCATACCTACCTTACACTCAAGATATCAAGGGTTCTTATTTCCAAAGGTTAAGTTCTAGGAGCTGGCTGCAAAGGTATGTATATTGTTTATACCTAGAGCTAGAAGGGAAACCTGGGAATATATACCAATATATACATATGTACCAGGAGGAACATACATAGATTCCAGCGTGTACGGGTATGAATCGCCGCTCAGGAGAAGACATGTGGAATGTCCATGGATCTACCTAGGTACCTAGATGTCTAGGTAGAATAGTGGATGGGTATATAGTAAACGGTTCAACATATATCCACCAGTTGACCTCAAATACGTTGCAGTGACATACTACTCTAGAAATCAGTGCAATAGCCGTGAACTCCTAGGGTTTGAATAGAACTCTGGATATTGGATTAAGGTCAATATTTGAAAATGGTATATACACTTAGATAACCATACCTAAGTGATTATATAATACAAGATATCTTCATAAATACATACATCAGAATAGAAAGCAGAATAAATAATAAGAGTACGTAGAAACGTTGAATTGAACATGACACCACTAGTTGCAAAAATGGAAAATTACAACAATGCATAAGCACCGAAAGCAGCGATCCCAGCCATCACGAAAGGAATCTTGATTTCACCGGCACCGCTGAGATTGGGGATGATGGTGGTGGGCGCTGCGGTGGTTGCGCTGGTCGTGGAGGCGGCGGCGGAGGTGGTTGTAGCAGCAGAGGTGGTAGTAGCGGCAGTGGATGAGGGCACGGCAGCGGTTGAAGAGGATGTCGCCAGGGTAGTGGAAGTAGAGGATGAAGAAGAGGTGGTAGATGAGGACTTGGTTGATGAGGAGGAAGATGCCGAAGAGGAAGAAGAAGATGAGGAGGAAGAAGAGGATGAAGAGGAGGAAGATGAAGAGGAGGAGGAAGATGAAGAGGCCGAGGCGGATGTTGTTGCAGATGCGCTGATAGTAGTCGTAGAAGAAGAACCGGAGACGCCCGAAATGTCAAATCGGGCAGAGTAATTCACAATCGAGGAGTCGGCATCAGAGGAGATACGAAGGAAGTAATCCGATTCCTTGGAGATGGCGGCTGGAATATCCCAGTCGTATGATCCGGTATTATTGATGGCAGCTGTCCGACATTAGTCTAAAACGTCACATACCATTATTGATTTCAAGAGAGAGATGAGGGACTAACAGGCAATAACAATACCATCAGTCGCAACAGTGGTAGCACCCCATTGCAATCTCAACGAAACCGTGCCGGAAGTGGTCGGATTCCAGGTTAGGGTAGTGGTCTTTCCGGCCGTGAAGTGAGCGCCGGCAGATGGGACGATGAAGGCGTTCTCACTTGGGTTTGAGCTTGTCTGTGCTGCGGACAGGGAGAAAGTGGCCAAGAGGCCGAATGCGATAGTTAGGTAGCGCATGTTGTTGGATTTGTGTCTAGTGATGTAGTTACGTCGAATGGAAGAAGGCGGGAATGAATGAACGACTGGGTGAGCAGCTTAGTTTATATGTATGTAATGAATGGAACGAACCCACGCTACGAAGCTGTGAGGCTCAGATCAGAGTAAGGAACGACGATGAAAAAAAAAAGGAATGAAAAGTCGGATTGACCGAATGAATCTGCTTGTCGAAACCGTGGAAAGGACAGAAGAAAAAGAAGAAATAGAAGAAAAAAGGGAAACGGAGATCACGAGAGAGTTCGACCGAGGAAGGAAGGCGCTCTGCCTGGGCCCTGGTGGCCTGCGGCCGCGAGGCTTGACATTAAATTTAATGATAGAAAGGAACAAACGGGAACCGACAGCAGTCCACCAATCAGGATTACAGAAACTGAGGCTTGAGCCTCAGGAACAAGCACATGAGCATCACGCTAGGCCTGTTTTGGGTGTGCACGTTGTCTGAGTGGGCTCTGATTGGCTCGGCTGGCTTAACTTTTATTGATTTCCGGCTGCGCTAGGCTAAGCTTCAGCCAATCAAATTGCGGACTAGCAGCGGAACGGGGATAGTTACTGCCTAAAGAGGAATAACATGATCAGAAGGTGGAAATTGGGCGGTTGCTAGTTTGGAGTCTTTGGACGCTGCTTTCTGGGCCTGTCCAGAGTCTAGACATCTTCATTTCCACTTGTCACCAGAATGTAGTAGTTCAATGTACATATACTTCGTGCTCGGGTACAGCCGAGCCATGGTCACCTCAGCCATCGAAGAGAGAGAGACATCAAACAGCTTCAAGAATACACCGATGCGGCCTTTGCAATCACCCGTTCTTGCACACGGAGACTAGCTCGCTAGAGCTGCATAGCGCCGGCTGAACGAGCTTCCTTCGTGCATGATTCGTCATTTACACAGCCATCAAGCAATCTAATTAGCTCTCAGGGAAAAAAGCTTGGTATGCAGAGCGGAGTTTTGGAGCGAGAAATGGGGGGCTGTGACCCACTCACTACGTACACAGAAACGAGAGGATCGAGTTCTGTTCACATTGTAGACTAGAAAGTACGTACGTAGTTACGTTAGTCTGGCTGACTCTGATTACACTCATAAGAGAATTGGGGATACGAACGAAAGAGAACAGACAACGTACTTCTCCTAGCGAATCACGATATGTAAGTGGATAAATCGATAATCGATAGTTCCAACTTCTAATAATAGGTCTAGTCCCAAAAGCGTATCCCTATTCCCCTCTAACTCCACTCGCAGAATTCTCTTCCGACGTATTGCCACCACAGTGTACAGAAACAGATTAGCATATTATGAATATGAATAGTACATGGAACTATAAGTTATAGGAATAAACGATAAGTAGTACATCGTCCTACCCAATTACCGTAACGCCGAGCAAGCAAGTCCTACTACAATGTAGTACAATCAGTAGTATCATGAAGAGTCATAATCCAACTTCAGGGGAGTGTAACGGCAGGTAACATCTCTTTGCCAATGGAATTACTGGTTTCAGGCCGAGGTTCTTGCTGAGATTCTTCAAGCATCCCCTGAGATCCAAGCCAGGTAATGGCCTGCATAACCTGACGATCTCGTGCTTGTATTTCCTGTTCCACGAGCTACACCATTTATCAGTTACAAATCCTTCATATTCAAAAAGAGGTATACACACCATTTGGAATAGCCCCCTTTTGGCAGGTTGCGGTTTCGCACCTGCGCCGGGTTTTGTGGCTGTTCGAGATTTGTCTGTCCCTTCTGTAGCGGAAAGTTCATGTGAGTATCGACAATGTATCCCTCGCGGACATTTTCCTTTCCGCTGAAAATCGCGACATGGTTTATTGCGTTTTGTCTGTCCTTCTCGCGGCGGCGGGGGAACTCGCTCTGGACCCTGCCGTCGCGAGGACATTTCTTCTGGGACGCCATCGTCATCACTGTCATCGTCTTCTGAGGATGCCGATTCTGAGATATTGGATAAATTTTCGTCCACGACGTTGTTGTGCGCAGGTGATTCTTTCGTGAGAGGTGTAGCATCCTCAACACCATCCTGAGAAATCTCCTCCTGTGTGGTCAATGGTTGCTGCCGCGACGCTTCCGCAACAAGCCGTGCCCTCTCCGCATCGGCTTCTGCCTTTTGCAACCTCCTCTCTTCCTTCAACAACTTCTTGCGCAATTTCTCTGCCTTGGCTTTCGCTTTGAGAGCTGCGTCCATGGGATCTAATTCCGTTTGTTTCTTCTCCTGAGCTTCCCTCCTCGCCTGCTCTTTTTGTTCCCTGAGTTCCTGCTGTTTCCGACGTGCTTCTTCCCGCTGAAGTTCTCGTTGTTTCTTTGCTTCCTCTTGAGCCTTTTTCTTCTCGTCGATGCGTGCCTGCGTAGGGTATCGTTTCTTGCGTTCCTCTATCCATGATTGAATATCTGCGGTATTATTTAACGTCGAAGTACGTCCGCGGAAAGTAAACTGAAGAGGTCCGGCCAGGTTGCTCACTGTAGAAGCTAATCGACTCTCCTCATCCGCGTCATCCTCTTCTTCGCCGCTGGACTCGTGTTCCTCCGTTTTAGGCGTAAGACCCAATTGATTGAACTTTCGCTTCTTTTTCTTTTGGGCTTGTCGTGACGTATCAGCTGGTTGTGGAGGTTTTGCGGGCAAAGGAACACCAAAACTTGGAACAGCAGGCGGCGCAGTTGGTCGAGGTGCTTGGGAGGTTGGTTTTTCAAACGTCGATGAGAATGCGCGTTTATGTCCAGCTTTATTATTATAGCTATTTCCTTGCGGATGTCCATGGGTCGGCGAGCTTTGGTAGGCTGTAGAGCCAGGATAGAAACCTCCAGCGCCAGTGGTGTCATATCCCCAGTGCATTGGTGGTGCTACTACTGCCGAAGTTCCCACAGGGGCCGAGTGCGACTGTATATGTCCCGTGTATGATGGTATAGCTGCGATTGTCGAACCTTTTGGTGTATTCTGAAAATGTCCATCATAGTTTCTAGGCGGGTATGTTGGAGGAGTGGCATGCGTTTGGGCGGCATGCGTTTGGGGAGCAAATCCATGAGTAGCAGGAGGGAAAGTCTGCGGCGCCGGTGAGCCGAATTGCGAACTGTTTGGATAATACTTTGTCGTATTAGATGGCACCCCCGTATATCCACCATTGTATATTCCCTGCTGAGTGGTGCGATAGTTGGGATGAGATGCCGTTCCACCTCGACCTCCTCCTCCACGATTCATACCACCACGGCCACGTCCTCGAAACCCACCAGCTCGACCACTGCCGCCGCGATAATTATATGCATTTTGAGGTATGTGCGAGCCCGCCTGCGGAAACTGCTGTTGTGTCGACGATGGAGGAGGTGGTGGCGGCGGAGGAGGAAATGAGAAACCCTGCTGAGACGCCATCATAAGATCGGCATAGTAGTGGTGTTACAATGAATCGGACAGTTTCATGGTGAACAAAGTCAAGAAGAAAATCCGAGAACAGACGACGTGATGTAGTGGCCGAGGGCTTCGAACTCGTAATCCAAGACTGATCGAATTAATTGTCTGTCGATCTTCAAAAAATAAATGGATTCCACCAGTCAGAATTGATGTTTTGGGCTGCTGGAGGAGCTCTGTGTTTACGTAATCATCAAAGTGGGAATGCACGTGACTTTGTCGCATCGCAGAGTTGTGATTGGTCAAAATTGAATATCTTTTTTCCATCTCATCAGAGCTCTTTCACCAAGCCTTTGTGTTTGACCTGGCTTCTCCGGCATATATTGTCATTCATCAGATAATAGGGAAAAGCCGTCAAATTCTCGGTCAGGTCGTTTACCTTTATCTGCCATCCGCTGCCGGAATGGCAGAGAAATGATTTTTCAAATCAACATTCTCATCTATTTGTCTTGGACATCAAAATAGCCATAGACAACATGTTTCTTCTCGTGAGTGCCAATTTTCTCGTTGGGAATATTGAAGAATGTAATAATTGACATATATTTAGGCTACCATCTCCGATCTTGTACAGATCAGACCAGAGGATTTCTCAAAGTTTAGCGCGGTAGCTATTGAGGATAATATCAACGAGAAATATGCCAACAAAGTGAGCTCTTGCCTCTGCTTCCGTGAATCTTGATTATAGAACCTCCTGCTGACATGTTGACATGGAAAGGTCATTCAAAAAATCGGACTATGCATTGGCTTCTATGACCTGCTCCAATCTTCTGATGGACTGATCGGCCACGGCACTGGTTTGGTCAATGTCAACGGCACGTCTTAGCCGTTTGCAATCTGATGACAATGGGATATGTCTTCTGACATGGTGTACAGTGACCTTTCGACTCATTGTATTCCGTCCCTTCAAGGGCGAGATATTGCTTGGAAAAATCACAAGCGCATCTGAAGAAGGCCTCAGAAGTACGGCTTGACTTGCACCATTATCTTACGACGCATTTATCTAACTTGTAACAGTCGGACTAGAATTCTTTGGCGATATAACCGTGCCCGGTGACCTTCTCTTCGAAGGATCTCGATTGTACATTACCCCCGCAAACACGTGAAATAGATGGAAAAGCAACTAACAACTAGCAGCGACATTGCGGAGAACGTCTGGGTCTGGGACACCGGGGAGGCTACATACTACTACGATATTGGAGAAGTAGTCCGCGTTCGCGTAGAAGCGGAAGCATGGCACGATCAGAGACCTACAGGGCCTGATCGGGTGGAGGCACAGACAGCGTCGGAGAACAAGCCCCCATATTCGATAACCGTAGGTTTCCCCGATCCCTGTTCTGATTCTGAAAATGACTGACGTTTCTAGGCATCTATGATGATGGAGGGCTTGGGCGTTCTTAGCTGGTGGGCTTAGAAATGTACGGCATGAAGAATCGTCCAACATAGAATTGACTCAGTATCTCACAGAGATTATCAATCAATCTAATACATATATTGCATCATTCTTCAAATGCGTCACGAATTCTGCTTTCGTAGACCGCAATTTTCCCAAAAATCCCAACAAGGAAAAGTATGTTACATGAGGAAGCGAGCAGAAGTCGATAGGATAGGCCCGCCAAGTTATCTCCGCTATCAAGATGCAATCAGGCGATGGCTATCGTCGGCCGAAAAAGAATTTCCCCTCCATTAAGTTACCTAAGTTGTCACCCCTTGATCCGAGTACATGATGAATTCACAGAGATCTTGGAATAATAATCCGCAAATCCATTGGTGTAACGCAACGCTGAGAAATTGAGAAAATACGAGACAGAACGGTGTAGAAAGTGGGGGAGATTTGTCAGATTAGAAATTGATAAACAGGTCTGGGAGGATCTTTGCCTTCATACGGCTTATAAATTCTTTGCTTTCTCGATTCTGCTCTCATTCTAATTAATCTGTTAGATAGCATAGAAAAAAACAAATACCAAAAAAGAAACGTGAGTCACAGAGCCAACCCCTGATGTCGCCATTAATCCCTGCTAAATGCTAATAACTTTTTTTGTCGGGAAGAAAATCCTTATCCTCACCCCGCCATCACAACGATGAGTATTCCCTTGGTCAATCCTCAACTTCTCAAGCCTCTGGCTCATGGAGATGTTGTCGAGACGCCTCCAAGGCCTGCATCGCCTGAGCACAGGTTTGGTACTCGAGCGGTGCATTCTGGATCTCATATTGATCCCCATACCGGAGCTGTGATTTCGCCAGTGAGTTTGATCGTCGGCGTCAACGGCAGATCAAGAATTGCTGATGTTTTTTCTCTCTTAGATTTCACTTTCTACTACTTTTGCGCAGTCAAGCGTTGGAAAACCAATTGGTATTTACGAGTACACACGCAGCGCAAATCCTAACCGGTCAGTACCCCATCTCAGAAGGCGATCGCAATTGCTAATACTTGTTTTAAAGAGACCATTTCGAAGAAGCTGTCGCCGCTCTCGAACATGCCCGGTATGCCCTCGCATTCTCATCCGGCTCCGCCACAACAGCAATAATCCTGCAATCCCTCGCAGCCGGCTCACACGTCGTATCCGTCTCCGACGTCTACGGCGGCACACACCGATACTTCACCAAAGTTGCTGCCGCGCACGGCGTAAACGTCACGTTCACACCAACCCTCGAAATCGGTAACGAGGCAATCATAAAGCCAGACACAAAGCTGATTTGGATCGAGTCGCCGACAAACCCTACATTGAGTTTGGTGGATATCCGTAAGGTGACGACTATTGCGCATCAACATGGAATTTTGGTGGTGGTGGATAATACGTTTATGAGCCCTTATATTCAGAATCCGTTGGATTATGGAGCGGATATTGTGGTTCATTCGGTTACGAAGTATATAAATGGACACTCTGTAAGTTCCCTCCGTTCATTAAGCAGAAGACCTAAGCTTACATTCGTATAGGACGTCCTCATGGGCGTTGCCGCATTCAATTCCCCCGAACTCAAAGACCGTCTAACCTTCCTCCAAAACGCCATTGGCGCCGTCCCCTCACCATTCGACTGCTGGCTCGCCCACCGCGGCATGAAAACCCTACACTTACGCGCCCGCGAAGCGACCAAGAATGCAACCGCAGTCTCAAAAGCGCTCGAATCTTCTGCCCTCGTAAAATCAGTGACCTACCCGGGTCTCGACTCGCATCCCCAACGCTCCATCGCCCAAAAACAGCATCGCGATGGTATGGGTGGCGGAATGCTCAGTTTCCGTATCCAAGGCGGCCGTGAAGCTGCTGAACGATTCTGTCAGAATGTGCGTGTGTTTGTATTGGCGGAGAGTCTGGGTGGGATTGAGTCTCTGTGTGAGGTTCCGTCCAGTATGACGCATGCCGGTATCCCGAAGGAGCAGAGGGAGGCCGCGGGTGTGTTTGACGATTTGATTCGGTTGAGCTGTGGAATTGAGGATGCGGAAGATCTTACGGCTGATATTTTGCAGGCGTTGGAAAAGTCGGTTGCGACTGCTAATGGTGCTTAGATTTTGTTCATCGGAAACTTGGGAAATGATTTACATATAGACCTGTGATTTCGGCTTTGGTTTGTTATGTTGACGATTCTGGGATATCTAATTATTTCGGAGCATTCAAATATACTATGGTACTATAGAATTGGGTATTTACGTTTCGATTGTCCTTTAACGAGCGAAATAATCGATGAACATCATAAATATTCCGAGACAGAGATGTATTTATATGTAATAATGCGGGTCTTTTCTCGTTTTTATACGCTATGATTGGTCTCAAGTAGTTAGCGAAATACATCCATCAACAACATCGTATTTTATCGTATTTTATTTTTCATGCATCGTCCCCTCTACCATCCTCAACCTTGACAAACACTGTCTTGCTTGAGTGTTTCGAGTAAATCTCATACGGACTCACATACCTTAGCGCAAGTATAAATACTGAAAAATGGCGTCAACGTTTAGTTTTGGATTTTCCGGCGACGATATCGATGTCGATATCGACAACGATATTGAGGTTGATGATGCTGGGAATAATGTTCCAGAGAAGAGAAATCATGCAGAGGATACAAATGCGCGTAGCAGTTTGTTTCCAGCCGTAAGGCATGTACTGAAAGATTGGGTAAGCAAAATTTCTAAGTGAATTTTTCCTCTGTTCTTGATCTGACATGAACTCTCTCCAGACGACGAATCTACCGTCTCAGATTTCGTACAATACATTAAAATTGGGAATATCAGAACCCAGCAGCAGTCATCAAACCATAAATACCAACGAAGAAAAGATTGCAGAACAAAAGGAGCAAACAATCACAATTGCCCGTCGAGAACTCTTCGACGTTCGAACTCAATTAATGGCCGAAGATGATGATGCTGATGACCAGGAAGACCCTGCAACCGGTCACGCAGAGCTGATTACTGGTCTAGAGCAAGGAGACTTAAAACCGAATTTCTATGAAGGAGGATTTAAGACGTGGGAATGCTCGCTGGATCTTGCGGATGTTCTTTTGGATCCTGGTGCTGCTGCCAAGTATTTTGGTGAGGATGAAGAAGGTATTCATGTTATTGAGCTTGGCTGTGGGACGGCGGTGCCTTCTTTGATGTTGTTTGCTCGAATATTATTGTCGTCGACGACGACGACAACAGACCAACGACAGAATCGGAGATTCCGGTTCACGCTGGCAGATTACAATTCTACGGTTTTGAGGATGGTGACGTTGAGTAATTTCTTGTTAACGTGGTGGGTTAATTCTCCCTCGTCACCAAGAACGTCGGCTTCAACAGCGGAGGGCAAGGAAGAGGGTGAAGAAGAGGAAGAAGAAGAAGAAGGTGAATTAGATATTGACACCACACTCCTCGACACATTCCAAATCGACCTCGCGAATAAAGGGATTGAGCTTGATTTTATATCCGGTGGCTGGTCGCCAGAGTTTGTGCGATTGGTCTTCAATCCGGACAATAAGCAACAAGGAATTGCGAATGTTTCATCGACACTCATTCTTGCTAGTGAAACGATATACTCCCCTTCTTCTCTGGGGGTATTTTCCGAGACGTTACTTGAACTGCTACGGAAGTCGGCAGGTCTTGAAGGCCAACAACAACAGCAGCAGCAGCGGCGGCGGCAAGAAGCAAGGAATAAGAGTACAGCACTGATTGCAGCGAAAAAAGTATATTTTGGTGTTGGAGGGGGTGTGGATGACTTTTTGCAGGTTTTGCATCGACAGCCGCTGCAGGATTCGGAAGCGGTTTGGGTACAGGAACGGAGAGAGATAACTTCCGGGGGAGTCAAGAGGGTGGTTTTGGAGATAGGCATTGACAAAAATTGATGCATGGAATAGATCACGTTCGACAACGAACTGCAGCTTTCTTGTTTTTAACTTAAGCTTTATGTACAATACACATGATAGAGCGTTGAGCTCCGTAACGAAATAAGATCCAGAAAATCCAGAGAGGCAAGGAATGAAAATAGAGCGATTGTAGTATATTGTATCTCGTCTAGTCATATACGCTGACAACCTTGCCATCTTTCGTCCTGGCCAACCGATCATTCTCGAGATCTTGGTTCTGCTTGTGATAGTGAGCGGCAACAGCGCTGAGATCAGCCTGAGAGCCGGGGGCGACGTTAAATGGCGATCCCATGTTGAACACCCTGTTTATGTCTTCTGCATTAGCCAGTATAACAAAAATACAAAAACCGACAGTTCAACCGCAAGGCGAGGGGACGTACTCATTGGTCCTCAAATCTATATGACCCTGACGACTCTGACCAACAAACAAGTGACGATCAGCAGCAGCCTGCTCTAGAGCAACAGTGCGAATGGCATTTCGCTCCTCAAAGACCTTCTGGTCGGGGGAGTATTTGGTGATGAGGCGGGAAATGAATGAGTCGTCGGAGGATTTGCTGATGCGGTAGAGCAGGAAGCCGGCGGCGAACGTTGAGACGGCGACGTAGAAACTTGGCTATAGCATGACAATGTAGTGTGGTTAGTAATGCGATATAGTCACATATCGATGGGGTAGGGACTCACGCCGAAGCTTTCGTTCACTGGGCCGTGGTGGTGATGGTCATGTGCGGCATGAGACTCGAATCGACGCGGCTGTTGACGCAGCAGCTGCCTCACGGGAGCCGCTGAGCGTCTGACAGCAAACATGGTGGAGAAGTGATTCAATTGTAAGATGAAGCGCTGTACATAACAGAGTGTGAAGCCGGCTGATTCAATGGATCGAGCGAGGTTGGCCGCCGAGTGGGTCGGTCACGTGAACAGCGTCAGTGGAAGTGCGAATTGACCAATCAGCGTTCTTGTATCTGATGGTCGCATTTCTTCTCTTTCACGAGATATCGTGACTCATTGAATATTTGTGAGATATCTTCTGCATAGTGACAATTAGAAACTCTTACAAGATACATCAAGTCAGATTATGAAAGCCACCCTATACAGAAACGCCAAGTATCGTCCAACGCAGCAATAAAGCGTCCAACGGGAAGATCCGTTGCAACTTCATCACTCCACTCTCTCTGCTTGCCTCGGACCCGGCCAAGCGGAATGAAAAGCCTCATATCCGTATGGGGACAAGTCAAGAGCTAGATGGACAAATACAATGGACGTCGTCATGTGCTAGCCGCCAGATAGTCGGCGGGTCACTGCTTCGTTGGCTGCCCGAGACAACGCATAGGTATACCAAGAGAAAGAACTGATTCTAGGAGAACAGAATGAAAGAAGCAAAGGAAGAGAACGATGTTCTGGTCGGTTTCTATTGGAATACTACATACAAAATTAGGAACGCTTGATTTACAACTCGACAAGTCGATATTTCGGCCCCTCTAGTGGTTGCTGCCAACTAACTATAGCAGTTGCTGCCCAGTGATAAACCGTTTGATACCCAATACTCACTCACTTCATCTCCAGATGCCTCACTTATTGGCAGCTCGCAAACGGCGCCAACGAATGATATTTCGCGCTTTTCCCCTTTCTCTTACATGGCTCTACATGCATGATACCGTTGGTTTAGTTTACTTACATAGTTTCGGCCTGCTTCACTGGTGCTACTAGTTCGTATGTTATGTCGCTAAAGTGGGACGCAGCACACGATGGATGCATGCATGCATTGTCACAGACACACAACTCTTTGGGCGACACATTCTTGGGAATTTCATGCTTTACTACATATATGACTTGCTACTAATGATTAATTCCTTGTTCAACAGCCCAAACTCTGACGCCGTCGACTTCCCGAATCGTCTTTCTGCTTTTGTTTTTGCTGTCTAACCATTTCCTCCAGACTATTGTGTATAATATCCATTTGACGAATCTCTTCGATTTCATTCTTATCTCCTCCACTCCCATTCTTTCTATCGACTAATCGCCTCAACACATTTGAATTCAAACTGATCAGGCAGGTCAATTTCCAGGATTGAATACGCCTTGACCTTGTATACCTATCCTATTACCTTCATCACCAACACACCATAAGCCTATAAATGCCTGTCGAGCTGATCCCGGCTGCTTGATCTCGTTTTTTACTTTGCATTCTTCGAACGCACCGGCAACGTCTATCCACGATTGGAAACACGTTAGCAACAGGGAGAGCCTCTCCTGCTTGTTTTACACTCGTTACCGATCACAGTGGTAGTTGCGTGACCCTAACACAATGGGCAAAAAGAATAAGGCAAAAAAGGAGGCCAAGGCCGATAAGAAGAAAAACCAGAAGAACGAAGATGCTCCCCCTGCTGCTCCTCTGCCTGAAGAGGTCGCTGCTTCTGAGGAGATTACATCACCTGTCTTGGATGCACAAAAGGAAACTACTCCCTTGGAGAATGCAGACCAAATTCCTTCTGCTTCTGAGGAGATTACATCGCCTGTCTTGGATGCACAAAAGGAGATTACTCCCTTGGAGAATATAGACCAAATTCCTTCTGCTTCTGAGGAGATTACATCGCCTGTCTTGGATGCACAAAAGGAGATTACTCCCTTGGAGAATACAGACGAAATTCCTTCTTCAGAGCAACTTGATATAATACCAGAGACAGTCGATATCAGTCTTAACGACAACGGCAACGAAGACGACAAGAGTAACGACAACAATAACGAAGGCGACAAGAGCAACGAAAACAATAACGAAAACGACGGCGAGCAACAAGAGCCACAACCAACGGAAGATTGGAGCATGATTGCACCTCATCAACCAACTGTCGAAGACGGAGAGACCGGATCAATGAAAAGCAAGAAGCATTCGCCCCCTCCGTCGATCAGTGGGAAATCGGATACTCCAGCAGAAAATGATCTCAAAGAGGAGTCGGATGCTCTGCACGGCGTCGAAAATGGATCAAACGAGGTGGATGAGACGGTCGATCCGGGTGAATCTCCAGAGGAATTGCCTGACGAAACACCAGAAGATCCTCAAGTCGTTGCAGAAACAGTAGCAGATGCTAAACAGGACGAACCGGAGTCGGCGCCCATCGAAATAGACGAAGAGAAGCGGGAGAATGATTCCTCAGAACCTACGGAGAAAGCACCTGAAAACAATGTAGAAGAGACACAAGAAGTGTCTGACCACATTGTTCCAGAAGAACCAGTTGAAACAACCGAAGAGAAAGACATACCGGCCACAGACGAGCAACCCGAGGTCAAAGAGGAATCAGAACACCCTGCAGAACCAGAACATCAAGACCACTCGGAGGATGTTGCTGCAGAAATCGCTGACGAGATGTCGTCCAAACACTCGATTTCTGGAGCTGCTCATTCCGGACCTGCCCCCTTACCATCACCCGTTCCAAGTGAACCACGCTCTGTACATTCCCCAGTCATACCTCCCGAACATCCTCTTTCCCGCCATGGCTCACCCTTAGCATATCACAATTCACCGCAATATCGATACGCCAGTCCTACGATGCAAGCCTACAGTCCATATATGATGGGCATGCACGGGCCTCCACCATCAATGCATCCAGGCAGCGTGCACCAAGGAAGTGTGCACCATGGAAGTGTGGCTCCATCTTCCGCCAGCTTCGCCACAGCCTACCACTCTCCCATGATGGAACATACACCCATGGCATCTCCTCATATGTATCCTCGACGTTCGAGCACATACGTCAATGGCGCAAGAGACTATTACAACGGCAGAATGGACCGTACACTGTCCAACGGAAGCGGAAATAGTCATACCCATAGCCAGCGAATGGAGAAGACAAACAGCCATAATGATGAGGATTATCATCAAGAACACCACCATCTCATGGGCCGGGTTGAGAAAGCTATGCCGGACATTACACGCATGTTGGACAGCTTCAAGGAAACCCGCAACAAACTTCAGGCCAGAGAGGCAGAGGCCCGACAATTACAGGCACAACATGAACAAGCCATCATGCACAAGGATTTTTACATCGAGGCACTCCAGGGTCAGATGAAGAAGGCTGCGACTGAGGCGGCTGAAGAGTACGGCAAATTCAGGGATATCATCAGCGGTCTTCGGGTTGATCTTTCGAATCAGCAGGAAAGAGTTAAGGAACTACAGGAGTATCTCGACACATCTAGGAAACAGAATGAGGATCTCGAAAGTATTAAATCGGAGCTTGAGACAGAGATTCAGGCACTTCAGAAGAGGATTGAAGAGCTGCAGCTTGATCATGAGAGGGCTCTTGAAGAAGCAAAAGAACATGAAAGGACTGAACTGTCTATGCAAAAGGAAGAATTGACAAATCTGTTTGAAGAGATCAGGACTGAGGACGAGACAGCTGCTAATGAACGATACAACGAACGTGAAAAGGAGCTTCTTGATGAGCAGGAGACGTTGAGGTCAGCTTGGGAAGAGAAACACCGCGAGCTGGAAGAAGCGCACAGTGACCTGAAGACCGAACACGAAACTGCCATCAACGAGAAACATGCCGAACTTGAAAGGACCGTTTCCGACTTGGATGCTGCAAGGAATGATTTGCGGACCGTACGTGATTCTCTTATGAGCAAATCCGAGGACTTGGAGACCAAAGAGAAGGAGCTTGAAACAGCCAAGACAGAACTCGATGCCAAGCTGATAGAGATCAAGAAGGCTCAGGATGATCTTCATTACAAACAGGAGGAGCTACAAGCCACTCAGGCGGAGCTGCAGTCGACCCTTGAAGAGCTCGTGATCAAGAAGGCCGAGCTGGAAGGCAAGCATACCGAGTTGGAGGGAGCTCACAAGCGACACGCCGAGGAGAAAGGGCAGCTCATTGGATCTCATTTTACGGAACTCGACAATATCCGTGATATGCACGCAACGGAACTGATCAATCTGCGCACCACCCACGAAACCAATGCAAAGGAACTCGAAGATCGTCTCAATAAGCTCGCCAAGGAATTCGAAGAAAAGGAAAGAACATGGGCAGCCGAAAAATCCATGCTCCAACGACAACTTCACGAGAAACTGGATGAATTGGCCGGTATCGAACGAGAGAAGGATGCCCTCGAACGAGACGATGTCGTCCGCGAAAAACATCTACAGTCTGCTGTTGAAGAGATGCGTCGAACGATCGATAATATGGAGAATGACCGGGAGAAGTTGAGGAAGACGTTGCAGAGTCTGGGGGAGGCGACAGACCTAAAAACTTCAAAGGGTGATCAATTCTTGTAAGTATTGACGACATATTGATACTCCATTTTCAATATTTTCTTCGATGTGAATTATTCCTATGACTGTTATGACAAGAATCTAATCTAATTTGTGATTATATAGTGTCGATTCATTCAATCAACTTCGGCGATTGATCGTTGAGCTCTCCAAAGAGCACTTCTCCTACCTCCCTATCGACCCGCCAAAGGACATCCTGGAGAAGATCCCACCCGAAATGCCATCGTTCCTAGACAACACAGTCGCATCCCGTGAACTTCGATCCGCATACATCCAACACGTTGTATCCAAAACCTTGACGTACCGTATCTTCCAACCATTCCTCTTCACCCTGGGCCGCCGCTACGACAAAGCCGACACTTTCTTCCAGGTTTTGTCGATGGACATTCGCCGCAAATCCGTCCGTCGAGAAGCGTTTTGGAGACAACAAACCCTCAAAGCAGCGTATACCACGTCGGACGCTAAGCAATCGATCAATGTTGTCGCGGCTGTGATTGTGGATGAGATTGTGGATCATATCAAGCATTTTGCGGATCCGAAGCAGTTGGATGCGTTGTTGGGTGGGATTCGACGAATCGTGAAGCTGGCGGCGGAGACCTGGAGGCATGCCCGTGTTGAGAGGGAGCTTGTGCTTGCTACTATGCCGGCACCAGAGTCCGATGGGGATGTTAATGAGGGGTGGGAAGAGTATACATGTGGTAGAACCCTGCCTGAATCCAGTCCATCTGGTGGTGCTTCTGGTCGACACGTCCTTCTGAGAGTCTTCCCACGTATTTACAGAGAGGCAGCTCATGAAGACTTTGCGGATGACAAGGAGAAGATGAATGCTTGCATTTACTTCCCCGGTTCTATTCTCTATTCTGATTCCCCTTCGGTGATCGCTCGGAGGGAAGAGCAGGGACAGAAATCGGGGAGTAAGGGGAGTGTGAATGGCGAGATGTCGCGTTCTCCTACTCCTTAAACGTCACCTTCGACCTTGAGTCACAGCATATATCAGCGAAACCAACCAAGTCTGGAATTATCCACTTTTCTTCATACTTTCTTTCTTTCTTTTCTTTTGTTATTGTGCCGCAACTTCCCTTTGTTTATCATTGATTGTACCAAATTGTATTCCAAGACTGAACAACCTGTATTTTCAAAGTCTGAGCATGTACCACACAGAAAATGATTATGACTGATGACCGAAACGACCACTACGTGCATGGGAAAGGAGCTAGGAAGCATGATATTGAGCATTTGCTTTGATTTGTTTTGGATTTGTTGATTGGATTTGGACTTGCATTATTCAGATAGATACACTCCTTTGATATGAAATTTCATTTGTCTTTGGGTTTTTATGCACTCTTGCGAAAGGGATCATCTCGCTGGTCCTGTTTAGAAAATTAGGATGGTTTCGAAGAAATAAGAAATAGTTTCTCTCGCCTTTTCGTGGTGATTACAATATCTGCCACCCCTAGGAGCCAGCCTAGAGTCCCTATAGGGCATCCAGCGCCATTCTCCATATCCAATTAGGGTTCCGGCAACAAAGCCCTAAGGTGGCCATAGGTGTCACGTACTGTAGCAGTGTGACATGAACTATTAGGAATTTGTTACAGGGAGAGACTTCATTTAGTAATTTCTCCTGAAAATAAAAGAATATACTAGTGCACAACCTATAAACAATCTGTGTAGAGGAATTACAGTAAGAAATTTTCAGCCATTTCGATTCGACTCTATGTGAAACTCTCTTTGTTTCCAATGTTCTTCCTTGATTATTATGACTAAGGATCTTAAATAAGGGTTGGAATATTCTTTTACCTAGGTACATCACTCTGCCCTGTGTTCATTGGACCTCAAATGGTCAATGATTTCCAACATCGCGTTTCCCATCCTGCTCTAATACGCAACCATTTCAAGAGTTTTTCCAGTTCTACAATTTATACAGCCTCAGACAATATCGGTATATTTCATGCAGAGCCGTATATTAAGATTCATTATCATGCTGCTTATATGCACACTTTCCAGGGCGTTAGGGTTAGAAAACCCGAGAACTTTCCGGAATAGGAAATTTCCACAACAATCCAATTTTGACTCTATGCTAGAATTTTCGCCCAGCTACAAGCCTCCAACATAGAGCCATAATGGAACAGGAATGAAGATATATACATCAATTGATTCTGGACCCATCCAATTCACTGCTCACATCGCTCCTTTAATCCAGTCAAAACCGAATGGATTATCCACGAGTGATCAATCGCGTCGTAGAACGTCCCGCCCAGATCCGCAAAATACTCATTCAATGTATTCGTGTGCGACTCCAGGACATAAAATCTACAACCCGTACCCAGCACCAAAACTATATAGGTATCCTTCCACGCCGTTGTATCATCGTTCCCTTGTTCCTGAATCCACTTTGCCCGCTGCTCGAGCATGAAGTCGGTGATATTATGGATAATGTTATAGGTTGGGCTGTCTTCGTCATTCATCGTGTAAACGGTCTCTTCGAAGGTAGCTATCACAACGCGAGGCTGGAGGGTTTGGCTGTTGATTATACTGGTGGTTACCAATGAGAATGACCTGTAATGTCCGTTTAGACTGACTTCCCAGCCGTCGTTGGGTTTGAAGTATCGTTGGGTTATGTTTAGCCAGAGACTGGTAGGGACTCGCCATGAGACGTATCGGCCGCCACTGACAGTTTGGTTGTAGAGGTCGTTGATGGTCTGGGATTCAGTATACTGTGCCTTATCTCAATGTTAGTTTGGGGTCATTCTCCCAATGACTGTATCCAATGATTTTGGTGAGTAACTTACATTTTCCATTTTCCTTGCTTCTTTCGGCCAATCGCGTTCGAGATCTTGATGTTGTAATCTAAAACCACTAGGGGTTCTTGCGTGTGATGTAGGTGATTTATGGTGTCATGCACTTTGATATCTCCGGCTCTTAAGAGCATACGATCATGTTGGAAAAGAGGTATATTCGGGCTTTTAGCCCGAATCTTTTTGACAGATTTGTACCAAAACAGTCATATCTGATGGTTTCCACCGTACAGGCTTCCAAGATTCCGTCTAAGCATATATTCTGAAACAGATCCTCAGAATTGGGAAACGGAGAGGGAAGGAAGATTTCCTAGCTATTTATACTTGATATCCCACTGCCAGTACGTGGACATACAAACATGACAAACTAAAATAAAGATCTTTCTTAGATGCATTACAAAGATCCTTTTAACATACAAAAGAGGAGTTTGAAGGTTGTAAGATTTACGTGTCAACAATATCTAGGTACAAAGCACAGCCTGGAAGCAGTAATGTATCTAAAATCTACCTTTTTGGAGACCTGAAGTTTCGATAAAGAAATAATATTACTATTCTTGGTTCTCCCAGACGTACTTTGTCCTGCCAGTTACAGATACTGTCAACCTGGAGGCCATGGGATTTGAAGCTTCTTGCTCACAGGAATTTCCTGATTGGGCAATTTTTGTCTAATATGTCTTCATACGACACGGGGAATAACAAGGCAAATACTCTTTGATATAAGCGAAATCGTCTTCTGGGAAAGAGAAATGCAATCTAATGTAGTATAAGAAGAAAAGAGACTATATCATACAAAGCACACCCCGAGCCACCAGGCAGAGTATATCTACCACGGAGCCCAAGAAGCATGTAACCCAAACTCGCCGAGTAACTCTTTGATACGCTCCTTATCATCAATAGCATCATAGACCGCATCATTCGTACCCGACGCATCCATCAGTTCATCAGTACCAGGCTCCAGGGAAAAGAACCGCACACTCCTACCCACCGCGATAACGGCGTAATACTCTTCCAAATCGTCGTCTCGCGTATTGTGAAGGTCAGCATACTCGAGTCGCTCCCGACGGACTTGTAACATGTATCTAGTCATTTTGGAAAGCAAGGATTTCCATATTCTGGATGCCGGCGTTGATCTATCACTCCCCTTGTAGTTTGGGTGCGCAAACACGACTCGGATCTGATGTGTGTAGCTGTTAACGATATCAACAACGAATAAGCCACTGGCGATGAGTTCATCGGTGTTGACGCTGAATCCGCAATGGCTGCCCATGCCGGTGAAGGATTCCAGAATACGGTTTAGCCACATGTCCTTTGCTGCTTGGGAGTCGTTTGGGTTCTCTTGCAATCTGTTGGTGAGGGCTGGCTCGTACTCGATTCCAGTGAACTCGATATCTGGTGTTGGCTCCGGCGATGACATGATTGCAGTGGTAGATCTGTAGAGATAGTTGGATTCGGGGGTTTTCTAAGGTGGTGTTGAATGTTCAGTTAAGGTAATACACTGTAGTCTTTCGGTTATCTAGACTTGAAGAGACTCGGGATGGGTCAGAAATGAAGTGCACTTAAATAACGCCGCTGGATGATTGCTTCAAAGGTCCCTTTGTAGACATAGTGTTCGGTGAAAGAAGTCTGTCAGTATGAGCTGTTTTGAATCTTGTATCAAATTTGTCAAAGAAGGTGCTTTCAACGAGTGGGCAGTCTTCGAACTGGAATTGTAATGGTGTTTTCCATAAACAAAAGCTCTTTGAAACTAATCCGGAGGAAGTCTACTGCAACCTTGTATTGTCTGCTACAAACAATAGATGAATTCTCAATAAAGATGCTATTGTGTCTTATTGTACAATTGTACAAGCTCCTGATATTCGTTAGTCAATAAATACCAAAAAGAAAAGTACTACCTAATACAGCACCTATCCTTACTTATACATTATCGTCATCCCGGCCAAATAGAACAATTCATAACGCTCAAGCAGCCCAAAAGATCCTAACAGACATCTTATCAACATGATTTCGCCACCCGGCAAACCGTGCCCTTAACCATACAGAGACTTCGTCGCCAACATTCATGTTTCGTACCGCACTTCCATCTAAGGTTGCGCGGCCGCGACCGGTCTCTCGCTCAATTTGCTCTGCTTCTGGTGAATCGGCCGCTAAGTCGTCGAGGTAATGCCAGACAATGTGGTGGTCTGTGGAGTTAATGGTGGCAGTGCGATTGCACTGAAGTTTGGTGGGCGCTGGAAGAAACGGCCTTGGATGGGATGAAGGCGATCTTTCTGAGCTGGAATCAGAATCTGTAGACGCTGCCGTGGTCGTGCTTGTGGTCGTGGCAGTTGAGTCAGATGTCCTGCGACTATCTTCTGTTCCGTCTTTTTGGGTTGAAGGACTTATATATGCATCGAACCATGTCCAGGATCCTGTGAATTTGCCTCTATGAGCAGTTTCTCCGCCCCAACCTTGATCATGCGACGATATATCAAAGATAATCTTTCGGCATGGATGAATGCCCCTGTGTAGCAAGATCTGTGGCGTGCTTTCTTGAGTTGTTGGCGAAGAATCTTCTTGGCTTTTCTTTCCCTCTTTTGAAAGACTATAACATAGTGGTGGCGTCTTCAGACATTCCCTATCCCCATCGGCAGCTATCACGAACGGCGTGGTATTCAATTTCGTCACCACACTCGGCCAATATTCCGCCTCATCTAGAATAATATCAATCACCTCATCCGGCAACATCACATTTCGCCTACTTGACGAAGTCGACCACAATCGACGGAGCATATCTCGGACTTGAGACACGTCTTCTAAGCTTGGGTAGAATTCTCTGCGCTGATTATCATTCGGTGCATTTCTGTTTTCTGTATCATCTGAATCAACGGATCCACTGATCTTGCTGGTTGTCTCTGCTTTTTTATGGTGCGGATATGAAGGCAGGACTGTTCGGTGACCACCCCGTCCTCGGAAACGATGAGGAACGTGGTTACTGGTATGATTCATGTCCTCGTTGTTCGTGATGTAACGGAGTATAAGATCAATAGAAGGAAGACCTCTACAAGGACACTCATAGGTCTTCCGTTTGATGGTGAGTTTAACAGACCGGTAATTTCAAAGAATGAGACTGGAAATCTTTGCTTGAGAAATCCGGCTTCCTTTGACAGTTTTGAAGCTTGAGACTAAGTGATTGATAATGGTCTCTTATACTTAAATGTAAAAACGTCGATGCCTTGATGCGGGAAACTTTGCAGCGATGACGTCGCCAAATATCGATGCGACCACGTGATACTGGAGCGATTCTTTCGACTCCAAAAGCCGCCACACAACTTATATTTCGGGACTATTCGAGGAAAAGATTAGAAAATATGTATTGTACCCAGGATACAACAGTACGTGATGGAGGACAGTTCTTGAAGGGGACTGGGATGGCCTTCTTCCTACTTACTAAAATTCGATATTCTCATGAGGTTCAATAGATATTTTGGGGTGATGGACAGTCAGTTGATATTGATCTGCAACGCGAGAAGCTTAATTCCATTGCCAAAGGGACAACTAAGACGACTTACATTGGCTAATCTGTACCTAGTCAAAGATACACAGAGTCCACGAATGAGTGTTTGCCGCGGTTCAGACCAACTGGTATCAAGACGTAAGATCAAATGGCCAGATTGATCTAAGCACTCCTTCGTCCCTTACTGGCTCTTCAGGATCGGGGTTCTTATTTATTGACACAGCAGTCAACATGCCTTTAAATACTTCCCCGTGGGCTAACTCAGTCGCTTCCCAGCTATCTAAAGGAACCCATCCATCCGTCGCGGTATCAAGGAGGTTCGATAGGTCGTGCTTCAATTCCTGCGCTGCTACAAACAGCTCGTACTCTCTCTCATGCTTCACAAGTTCATTTGGCAGAGGGAGGGTATATGGACTGGAGCCAGCAAAGCCTAGTTCGTTCCACCTTCGGGTAGTCTCAATGAGTTCATGGCGAAGGGCAATAGCCCCATCTTTCCAAGTTCTATAGCTATAGAGAAAGGGCCGGAAAAGATTCTCATCCATTAACCTAGGGCCCGATAGTTTTGGAGTGAAAAAGCAAGAGCAAGCATCAAAAGCCTTCACGCAGACATCATTGTCAGAATCATCAGGAACAGCAAAATCTGGTACTTCATCCGCATACCAAAATGCCGGTTCGATGCTAGCTGACTGCCAATCAATAATGCCTGTTATTTTTGACGGGTCGGTTTCCGACACAAATATATTTCGTTTGTGTAGATCGGGATGGAACAACGTTGGCATTGCAGCCGCTTGAATCCGGGAGTCTGCACACATTTTCTTAAGTACAGACCGGCTGCACTCGAGGAGTTCCAAGTGTGCTTGAACAGAGCCGTGATAAGAGGGCCGTTTCTCAGCTGCAGAATCCCTAGGTGGGATCCTGGAATGACCGGCATCAACGAGGCCGTCACAATATTGATCAAGAGTCGTCCCTGGGTAACGTAAGCAACCTCACTAGAGCAATTAACCTAGACAACTTACATGGTCCCTGATTAGGCTGAGTGTTATGATAATATTTTGGTTCGCCAGCATTGCAATTCCAATACCTGGATCCGCAATGTGGCCCAACACAAAAGCCACCACCTAGAGGTTGTTTTTTGCAGCCAGATTGAAGGCTCGCTTCGAAATTCACACTCCCAAAAGCAGGGAATTCCAAGTCCACCATCTCTTTAAGCTTCCGGTAGATCTGATCTATGCACCTTACTCGTTCATCACCAGTCATCTCTAGCCATTTTTTGTGTAGCTGGACACCTTCGGCATGTTCCATGATGATATATTCACTTCCAATAGAATTTGAGGACTCGTTACTCCAGTCGAGGATTGTTGGGATTGGGATGCTCATCTTAGCCTGTACTGTGCGTAAATCAGTTATCACTCAGAATTTCTGGAGAGTATACAGTTCTAGCTCACAGTATTTTATTGTAGCAACTTCAGAAGAAGTTGTGACTTGCGATGGTCCAGCCAGGGTAAATGGAAGCCTTGCCACGATGCGTTTAGAGTTATTCAAGGTGAATATAAAAACACGATTAAATCCTCCTTCTATCTTTTCGCAATTTGAAATTGACCCGGCTCCTGGACATAGCTCAAGAATCCTCCCGCAAAGCGCATTGAAATTAAATCCAATGTAACGCATATCTCTCTCCTTCTGGTCGTTGCGAAGCCACCGTCCGCTCGTATAATGATGCGGGTCGAATTCTATAGTTGAGTGAGTAATCTTGAAAACCTGCTTGGATTACAGACAACGAACTCATCATATGTTAACGAAATGGCGCATCACTATAACCACGTATCATGCGAGAATGGGTCATATGTACCGGCGGAGGATGAATAGATGACCAAGTAAAATTGAAAAGGAAATGGTGTGACAAAGAATATAGACCTGGACGACGCCTTACCCATAACTGCTGGCGTATCATTATAAGCGTGTCAGAATGTCAACATAGTAAAGAAGGATTAGGAAGAGGAAGTGGGATGGACGGGGCGGTGAAACAAAATATGTGCATGATTTTAGTGCGAGTAGAGCCTCTGTTCGATCATATATATCTCTAGCCATACAACATAACTTCCCTTGAACGATGCTTCATACATAACAATGAACTATCCAATATTTCCTACTCTGATGCACCTTTTCTGGCAGCTCTGCCACCAGAAGCACGATACGCTGCTGCGCGCTTAGAACTCCGGTTCTTCGGCTTTCCTTTGCTTCCTCCACGGGACTTGCTCTTGAACTTGAACTGATCAGTTTTCTCCACTGCACGCTGACCTTCGAAAATGAAAGGTTTGCCGTCATCACCATTTCGTAGTTTGGCAGCTCCAGCTCGTCCAAGAAGTTTCTTGACACGGCCGCGAAGAGTGCTACGAGCACTATCGGTCGAAGCACCTCTAGATGGGTTGGAGTCGCGCTTTTTGCTCATTTTCCTTGCACGAGTGACGCGGAGTTTGCGAGGGAGTAAAGGAGGAAATTTCTTGCCGTCTAGAAGCAGTGCTGCCTCCACGCAATTCGGGTCATGGAATTGGACGTAAGCAAAACCCTTGCCAACTCGAGTGGCCTGGTCACGAACAACGCGCACCGACTCGACGTTACCACCACCGGCGTTCTTCTTTTCCGCAACCCCCGTATTAGCATTGAATGTCCGCCATAAGCCTTCCTCAACATCAGCAGGGGGGCTGTTCTTTTTCTTCTTCGGCTTATCCTCGTCACCCTCTTCATCATTTTCTTGTCCAACGAAATCGAGATTGCCAACAAACACGCATCGCTTGTTATCGATAGCTGCCGGGTGGGCGATGTTGTCCACTCGTAAATGACGGCCAAGCACAACAGTCCCGTTCAAAGCTCCAGGTGCCTTTTGGGCGGCAATGGACGTAGAAAAGACAACGTAAGCATTGGTGCTGAGGGTTGTAGAATCCATAGTCTCCTTGTGCGCAAACGCAGCCCGTCGAGGAACTCCTTGTTGTGTACCGTATGCAGTGGATCGGAAGCGGATTGATTCAATTTTGTGAGGAGTGGTGGATTTCGGTAGCGTGGATAGAAAAGATGAAATGTGAGCCAAAAGAGCCTTTTTATCGGATTTTGACGTGATCGCGGTATTCGAGACATTGCCCAAAAACACTGTGCGGTTTGACTTGTCCAACTCCTGGGCCTCTGATGCGCCAGAAATGGTTTCATGTACGGGTGGTGGTGCATCATCATCTTCGTCGCTGTCGACGGCGGAGTTGTCTTCATCACTCTCTGCGGATGCATTACCCTCGACGTCTTCTTTCGACTCATCCTTTTTGCGCTTAGCTTTCTCTCTCTCTTCTTCACGAGCTAGCTTCTGCATATATGCATCTTCCAGGTTGTCCGCAGCCCCTCTTTTACGCTTCCGACTCGGCTGTACTTCTGCAGGCTGCTCTGTTTCGGATTGAGACTGACTGCCCTCATCAATTTGATTGGCATCCTGCATGTCTATATCGCTGGCACCGGTTCCATCATCGTCGTCATCTTCGCTATCTTCTGTATCATCTGTTGGATCTTCGGCTGCAGATTGAGGTTTCGAAACCTGTGGTTTAGGCACGAATTCCTTATATTGTATCGACGGTGCCTTTACTGGTCCAGCCTGTACACAATCAGCATTTGCGCGAACCAATTGAGGTTTATCTTGTAGTTAGAGATCAGAACTAACACTTTTCTCGAACAGAGAAGCCAGCAACGGGTCGATAGGAGTATCATTTGTCATCGAAACAGCAACTCCAGTGCCGTTTGATTTTGCGCCTTCAGACTTATCGGACTTCGTTTTCGATTTTTTAGCCATTGCGTAATGTCGAGAAGTGCCGAGAGGTAGCGAGCCTTCCACTGACAAGCAATTTTCTTTGATGTGTAACCGGCCAAAAAAAATAAAATGTCTTGGCACCGTAAGCTTTGTTATCTCCACGTGATTAGCCGATAAGAAACCCCGAGTTTGTTTGCACAAATTTCAGTCTTCATTCTTGATTAATGTAATGCATGATTTCTGCGTAATTATGATTTTCTCTCATAATAAACATAGCACTGTAAATGAATGCGCATATTTTTCTACTAAGTAATTCATGAATTCAGAGAGCCTAACTAGCTGCTTAGAGAAAACATGGCCAACGGGAAATACCCGCACATGGCGATGAAGTCATACGAGTCAGGTTTAGCTTGCCTCGCAGCTTAATCCACGCTCTTGCAGTAAAAGTGTAGATAAGATGAGGCTTGTAATTCTTCACAGGGCTACTTAAGGTCAATCCTGAGATTTATTTTTATTGACAGCTTCTTCGCAAGAAGATGCCAGCGAAAAGCCCGAACAAGCAGAACGCCGGAGACGCATCCGGGCTGAGGTCACGTGGCGAGGGTAAGCCGAACCCCGGGCGGTGAGCATATCCACAAGCGCTGATTGGCCCATACGCGTCCAGAAAAGAATCAAGCCGCGTCGAAGGCCAGAACTGATCCGCGGCAGAACAGCACCGCCCGCGGCAGAACTTAATCGATTGGCTGATATCCTCTTTTCCCCCCAAGCCGCCCGGCACAGGAACCAAACCAGGTCAGTCAGTCAGTCCGCCCTCTTCTTTCTCTCCAATTGCCATTCCAACCTCATCCTGCTGATTTCGCACACTCCAGTCCTCGTCGCTGAATTAGTTCATACCATATCTCTATTTGTTCTTGTGCAGCTTGAGCCTCCCGTCCACTGGATTCGCATTTTCCACTTCCTCCGATCTTGACTCTCGTTCCGTTTTTCCCTCGTTCGCTCGCTCGCTTTCTCTCCGCCATTGGGAGCTTTCTTCGATTTCCAATGCTGATCGTTTCGCTCCCACTACGCATGGTCACATCAGAAACCCCTTAGGTTCCTGAGCTTCGTGCGCTATTCAGTCGTCGTGATATTTTCTATTCCGTCGACTTGCTGGCGCACTGCGTTTTCCTTGGAGGCAAACTGGTTTCTGTGAGCCCGTGGGGGTTTCGCCGTCAATTTTTGGTTGTCGAGAGTCTTGTCTGACGTCGCCATTCCGAAACTACAGTTGTATTTGAATGCGCTTGTTATTAGGTGAGCTCCTTGAAAAATTGTGGTTTTGCGATACTGGCATTTTGCTTGTTCTGAGCCCTCTTTGCACGAGGAAGAAACACTGGCGGACTAATTGTCCCGAATAGCCGCTGGGTAAAGCTCGTCAACACAGTCACGAAAGAGAGCATGGTCCACGAATTATTTCACTTTTTCTCGACATCTTTTCTTCTCGTGGCTGATGATTTCATTATTTTTTGATTTTTTGCTTTTCGTGTCATTGATCTGTGGTTGGTTGTTGCAACTTTCGGTTTGGCTAACAAATTTTCTACACCATACAGGCGCACCACGGTCGCGAAGCCTCAACTGCTTTGAATTAATTTCTTCTACTCCCATACCTAACTTCCACTTCCCGGTTTACAAAGACAATTGTGTGCGGTGATCGGTCAGCAGCGTCGCGGTCATGGACGTTGCTGAGAGCACTGAGCCCGTCGTCCAGGCTGGGGTTGATCTTTCGAGAGCCATTGGCGACGCAGATATCTCCCTCGATCATCTTGTTGATGACGGGAGATCTAGCAGTTTGAGTGAAATAGATGACGTATCCGACAATGAGCCTTCCGATGACGAGCTGCCACAGCCCCAACGGTCTGCACCAGAAGAGGTAGATTCTGAAGCCGAAACCGAGCGTTTAGAAGATTCTCCGAACAACCACCTTATAAAACGAAACATCAAACTGACCGGAGAAAACCGGTTTGAGAGCAGTCCCAGCAAACTTGCACAATCTACAACCTATGACGAGATGGAAGAAGACGAAGAAAATGAATTGAACGAGACTCCTAGCAAGACACGTCGGTCGTCTAAAACCAACGGTGTCTCTAGCAATATCGAAACACCAGTTCCCGGTGATGTGGAAAGACCTCATTCCCCCGCAGCCGTCGCAGGCAAGAAGCGCAAACATCCTCAAGCAGACGAGGACGTTGACACAGAAATGGGTGAAGGCGACGAACCGTTGCGGAAGCGCCGTGGCTCGGTTGGGGGCGATGAAGGCCCGGATGAAGCTGGTGCTGATGCTTTGACAACGCGCGAAGAAACAGAGGATGTTAGTCAGCATGATGTTTCAGGAAAGGAAACTCCGGTCGATGAGGCACGAGATTCCACTCTTCCTACCGTCGTGACCCGAGGCAAACGCGGTATCAAGAAGGGGAAGCGAAAAGGAAGAAAGGCCAGAGATTTCGACGAAGACCTAGAGAATGGTGATGCGGCAACTGAAAATACCGAAGATCATTTGCAGGAGGACGAGGAAGCGGGCGACGTGATCGATGATGCCAACGACGCTGACGCGGCTGCAAAATCCGAAGAAGAATGTAAGTTCATTTTATTTACAGTTTGTAATGAATCAGTTTGCTGATTGAAAGGTAGTGGCCCGAAAAATTGCGGCTATTGACTCTCTTGCTGTTCTGGAAAAAGAATTTGCGACACTGCGTGAAAAGTAAGTTTGACTCTTACTCTAGTGTATGAAGCACCAATTTGCTAACGTCGTACAGGATCTACGATGAGAAGATTGCCAAGCTAGATCGCGAATTGGAACAACTCACAAGTGCAGAACCAACACATCCAGAACTCCTGCGTCAGCTTGATTGTTTGCAGCGCCATCGCGATAAGAAAATCAATTATGAGCAGACACTGTTCCAATATCGCATGCAGTCACTTATGAGTCGAAGTCTTGCAGACCGCGCTTCCATTCATAGCACCCACTTCCAGCGCATCCGAGATACGCGGGAGAAACACTCTACTGCTGTTAGCAAACAATTCTACGCTATTCAACACGATCGCTTCAAGACCGAGGAGGTTGGGACTCATCATTATATTCCTTTCCCTACACGGCGGTCACAGCAAATCTCGCAACAGGCTGCGTACAACCAAGAAGTATCGATCATGGCCGGAGTTGCGAAGTATGTCGGATTTCCTGCAGCGCCAACCTTATCTGAGGCTCGCGCGACTGAGATTGATGAAGATTTCGAGAAAATGGGCGTAAGTCAATTTTATACTCTCTTCTGGGGTGCTTTCAGCTCACTGTGAGGTCGGCAGATCTCCGTTGAACACCGTCCGGCTGTGGCTCCGCAATCTGGAATTCGAGGGGGTATGTCTTCCGAGCTGCCCCGCTACACGACGGCGGAAGAAAATCTTCATGAACAGCAATCTGTGTGGGCCAACCCTCAATATGTACAAGCAAATCGGCCTACACACTTGTCCACTTTGGCATCGTTCACGACTCCAGCAGCGCAGAAGCGAGTCATTGATATCAATGCACCAAATGGGTCTGCATCTACTATAGCGGACAATGCATCCGCCGCAAACTCCTCGACAGCCAATACCCCATATGGAATAGAACACGATCATAGGCAACAGGGAGTTGGTCATCCTGGCAGTGTCGATTTCGATGCTTTGGATAGAAAGTCTGAATTCAGATCTCAAAGCTCGTCTCCACTGGATGTCCGTAAGGGACCTTCCACTAACTCAAACCATTTATTCGAAGCCAGGCATGAAGCCACTACCAGAAACCCAGGTTACTCCCCTCCGCGTTTCGGTCTGTTTGGCGCCTCGAAAAGAGAATCCTCGCCGCCGTTGTCCGCATCCAACAAACCGTTGGGTGGCATTCATTCCTCGGGACTCATAACTGGCTCTGGGCCGAGTCGGATGATTGCACGGTGACGAACAGTGGATGCTCATTTCAAAACTGATAAGTTTACCTTGTGATACCCATTTCGTTCAGTGACTGGCATCATGAATCACCTGTGACATTGCATGCCTCCAAATATGTATTCTTCAACGCCCTGTTTTCTTTCGCCGCCTTGAGAAGACAAGGGGCTTATGACTTTGAGACTTATCCTTCTGCACAGCGATGTTGTTTGTATAACCAGTTACATTTAAAAACGACAGGTAAAATAGCTGATTGGGATGGTTTGAAAGGGTTTCATGTGATATAGTTCTAACCAAGGAGTCTTTTTGGGGTGGAATCTGTTTATTGATTAACTGATATGAAAACTCTCATTGCAGGAAAGACGCATGGCATATGAAAGGTGTAAGCATTGTTGGTGTACTGACTTACTTTTGCTATTTCCTGCTTGCTGTATATAATGAATGAATGAATGGTGTTGGTTGGTTTATAGATCTTTGAAAATAGCAATATAGCGTTGATATTAGTGCTAACCTATGTACCTATTTATCGAGCTGTAGGCAAAATGCATATGCTACAATTTTATGCGGCAGCCACTGCAGCAGCATATGCAAAGGAGCTTATGCTTGGCTTGGCCCCTTTTCATGCTCGGTATGGTATGATAATTATCCCAATGCAGGATGATTTTAAGCTTCTCACCACATACCAGGACCGAATACGAACCTGTACTCCCGAAACAGAATCAGCCAGGGAACTCTCAATCAAATCCTAGACGAGAAAGCGCGGCACAAGGCTCACAAAATCGCCTGGAGGAATTCAGTGGTGGACCTTCTCAAGGTTTTAGATCTCGACTGGTCTCTAGACGCCCGAGCACGGCTTTTCGCGGAGATGAAATGTACGGGTAGGAGAAGATGGTGACGCAGCGCAAAATATTGCCCTTCATGCAGTCATCATGGATGAAATCGCTAAAAATCAAGGTGAGGTCCCACTTCAACTTGCAGCTGCTCTGTCCATCGATGGTCAAGGTGATTGAGGGTTTGCAATGGAGATAGTGATAATCCGTTCATGGCTTCCAAGGTTCGCCAGTAACTAGGTAGAAAGAATGCGAGTTTATTTGATTCCATATATCTTGAATAGTCTGACGTTAGAATGTTGGAGTCTTCGTCCGTCGCGTAGTCAATTGTAAACGCTTGTAAATTTCCAAAAATTTCTCGAAATCCCAAACGCCTTATGCAAAGTTATAACTCCATCAAAAACAAGTATTTGTACATGATGTTTTGTGGCGAAGGCCATACTGAAGTAGCTGAAGAAGCTACTTCTGTTGTTGACTCGTAGCCGGCGCGGGGGGAACAACGACGTCAGAGAAATCTTCTTGACCAACTGCGCGGATTGTAAAGGCGTCTATAATACCGATCGATTAGTGGGCATTCCTCTGCAAAGGAGAACGAAGCAAGACGTACAAACACCAACAACGAATCCGACAAGACCGAGACCGGTCAATGCATTTTTGACGAGATATGGTCGTCGAGCACGAAGAAGGGCGGCGCCGGCTCGGTAGTCTTTGCCGTAGTAACTTGAATTGAAGCTGGAGGTCACATTGAGGTATTAGTCTCGGCATATGACATGATTGTAAACCGTATGGACGGAGAGGGGTATCTAGGCTTGTGGAAGACGGAATCGGGTTAGTGGCCAGAGAGAGCGACGTACATTCCGGATGGCATCTTGATGATTAATTTCAAAGAGGTCTTGCAGCGAGCGATGTTGCGATCGAAGTGAGGGTATAAAGCAGATGGTCTTGGAGAGAAATCCCGCGGATGTCGGAAGGTGGAAGATGCTGTAAAGCCACAATTGAAGATCGTCCAGCGGGCTTGGCATCATGTGCTGTGGCGCATAAATCGATGCCATATGTGTGGCGGTGCGCTGCCGATGCTGATTGGACCGTCATGGTTCATGTTTGCTCGTCGCCGTCAAGCTTGGTTGCTCAGCCAAGAACAATATCTCAAACCTCCTCTCGACTTACACGTGTTCTCCTTACTCCCCGTAGACTCGGAATATTCTAGTTGACTTAACCAGGCTCTGCTTTGGTTTTGTTATTGCACAGATCCCCAAGTTTTTACGCGCGATCTAAGTTTACATCCCGACACGCGACTGAAGAAAGCTTTCGGCCCGTACTACACTGCCTGCCTCCATCTCAGCTTCGAAACCGACCAGTCTTTTGCCGAGCTTTGCTGAGCTGTAATTCTCGACCTAGCGGTGCGAGTGCGCCAGCTGACGAGAGTCAGACCGAAATGGCTCAAGTCGATCTAAAAGAGCAACTGAACCAGCTCGAAGCAGCTCGCAACCTCGTCCTGTCCGATGCCGCACTCTATCCACAAGTCCTACAGGGTATACTACCTATCATCGGCACAAATGCGCGATTAGACCTTCGACGATGGGGCGCAGATTTTCTTGCAGAGACTTTTGCGAATACAACGCTTCCTTCGGATCGCAAGGAGTCGCTCGCTGGTATCGTGTTACCTACATTGAACGAATACTTGGGAAATGACGCGGAGGATGTCGCGGTGATTAAGAGTGTGGTGCAGACGGCGTCCAGTCTGTATCCGTTCGTCTTCAGGCATATGTATGTTTCATTCTTTCCTGTTATGAAGCTCCCTTTAGCATTGCGTAGATGGACCAAAGTAGCCCTGTCAATATCCGTTCGATGTCTGACCTAGTGTTCCCCTAGAATCCACCACCCAGACGACAAGGCCATGTGGGAGCAAATCACTTCAATAAAACATAATATACTTCAGAGAATGGACACTGCACCACATCCGGTCAGGGTATGCTGTATCAAGTTTGTGCAGAAGGTCGTTCATACCCAGACTCCAGGGCCGATTGCTGATCCCCGAGTGCGTGACTACCTTCTCTTGCCGGAATTGAATATATTTGAACATGCGCTAACTCGAAATATTTTGCAGAGGCCTGAGAGAAACGAAACTTCCATTGCCATTGTGCCCAGGACTCATTCATTGCTCTCGATACCGAATCTTGAAGCAGAAGCATCGGGTCTCCTGGATCGACTTCTGACTGTTTTACAAGACAATGCCGAGTAAGTATACCTTACGAGATGTCTATGACTTATTCACTGATAGACTATAGTGATGCGATTCTTGTGAATGCGACAATCAATTGTCTCGGGATTTTGATTCGCACTCGTCCTACTATTGCTAATAAGATTCTGGAAACACTACTGAACTTCAATCCTATCAAAGTAGATCACGGGCCTCTGACACCAACCATGCGTGTCAAGATTAAATCGATGGAGCGGACAACTCGCGCTGTTTTGATCAATTTACTGAAAAGGTTAGTTTTGAGTATTAAACATTTCTAGACTCGGACCTCACGCTATCTGCTACAGGAATCCCAATCATCCCCTAGCCGGAAAAATGCAGCAACACATGGAAAGACTGGCGCAAAACTGCATTGAAGCATTCGATGCATCATCCCGGAAACGCCCTCTTCCAGTTGAAATGACAGACGGTCTCGATAATGCGAAAAGAACAAAACTGGGCGCCGAAACTCCTCCTTTACTCAAAATTCCTCCTCTTCCGGAGGGACCTATCAGCTATTCTCAACTATATACTCTCACAGAAGATATTGGACTCTCCTCTTTTGACGTCAAGCAGTTACCCCCTGATCTGATTGTGAAAATTGCTGTGGCCGTTCTTGGACGTGTTGATCCCAATGCGCTTGCTCAAGCGACTGAGGTAAGTAGCTGGCCATACAGTATAGCTGGGGAGAAATTTGTACTAACAATAACAGGGCATCCGTGGTCGATACCAAACCCTAATATCACGACAAGCACAACAAGCTCAAGCCCAAGCCGAAGAAGAAGACGAATATGAACCCGAATACCAGCCCATGGATATTCCCGAGGCTGAAGCCCAAGATACCACAGCCGCAATATTTGAAGTAGAGCCCGAACTAGGACCATTCCAGCTTAGCAGACCTCCACCCTTGACAGAGAACGAGGCAAATGAAATAGGCCGCGCTGCCGCTGATCGCGTCTTTGAGATGATGATAGCAACGCCATTCAAGGCAGTTGCTAAAAGTGTCACCGCCGGCGGGGCAGCAGTAGTAGCAGCAGCTTCAACATCGACATCAGCTTCTTCATCGGATCGAAAAGGTTTCGCGCGTCTTGCTGGTGGTTCCCTCGACACAAAAGAAGCATGGATAACAATGCTAGTGCGCATGGCCACAAGAGCACCCGCAAAGTTAGAAGCGGCCGCGGGCGAAATCAGGACTTCAGACGGTAGACCCACTATATCGAATTACATTCGGGATCTACTATATCGTCATATTCTTGAGGATTTTAGGTCTCGAATCAATATTGGAATCATGTGGCTAAATGAGGAATGGTACAATGACCGCATGCAGATGGAAGCAGCTGCTTCTCAGCGCGGAAAGAGTGAGGAAGTGTCTGTGCCGCTGCACTACGATTCCTGGGTTTTGCGTTTGTTGGGCGGCATATTGCCGTACCTTGATGCGCGTGATGTCAAGATTCTCATTCGGTTTTTGAGCGAGATCCCGGAAGTTACGTTGCCAATTATTGGGCGAGTGCAGACGCTGGCTCGGGATCCGGAGCGTATTAATCTTTGTGTTCAAGCATTACAGTAAGCTTCCACACCCCTTTCAATCTCATCGAGTGAACTGTTGATCGGAGAACTGATTCTTTTCTAGTTACCTAGTAATGTTCAGACCCCCTTCGAGAGAGATATGTCTCAACGCCTTGGAGGAGATATACAGTACCTGTAAGTCTACCGCCTCCTTGCTAGACAATATGTGTACGGTTGGACTGATAATTTGCTTTCAGATGAAGAAGCAAGACCAGCAGCCAGCAAAGTCCTGACGAAATGGAGACCGGAAGTCATTGCCTCACAGCAGAATCGAGCAGTGTCAGCTGCAGGTACTACGACCAACGGCGTACAACCACAACAACAACAAGTTAACAGCGCATGATATCTTTTTTTTTGCGTAATCCGGGAAACTTCCAACGGTCATCAAGATACATGAACTCATGGCTTCATAATAGATCTATTGTTTGGGTTTACCTGTTTGAAAGGCAAAAGCCAGAAAGAAAATTAGAAATGGTTATGGTCATTAGTTCTGCGCTGCCAATAAATGAAAAAGAAATGTATTATTCTATCCAACGTATACGACAGCAGGAGCAGATAATGGCTTTTTCTCAGCTTTCTTCCCTCTCGGCAACATTGAAGTTATCGGCATAATGTAATGTCTATGTATATGATAGGAAGATAAAAATATCGGAGTTCGTCATATTTCAATACGATCTTGTGCTCGCTGTTGCAAGAATTCTACGAAAAAGCCAAGAAAAGTTGTTAATGCTGGATCCTCGACGTCCAGTCTGATAAGCAAGTCCTTATTCTATACTATACGTATTATCATACAAAGAAAGAATGTCATGCAAATCGGAACAAGTCTTTTTGTTCTCTCTGTCAAGAAAAGAATACCTCTAGATAGCATGCCCCAAAGAGTAAAAACCAAGTAAAAAACAGAACGAGGAAGATATATAAAACCTTGCAACGAGGACAAATGACTTCATCTTTTCATGTCTACTCAACCCTCAAAACAGGAGGTCCTTTCCTCTTCGTACTCTTCTTCTTCTTATGACCCTTCTCAAACGCGACGGCAGTTTGATGGTCACGACCCACATTATCTAGTGGTTTGACTTTATAGATTCGGATAATCCAGTTTTCGCTGGTGAATGCTTCCTCAAGGGTGCTCAGTTGGGGTCCCTCGGCGGGAAGTCGGACGCCTCGGACGCGGTCCTGGGCCATGCCCGCGGGGAAGAGGTTGTTGAAGTTGTAGTAGGACATTTTGTACCTGTTTCAACATTAGTTGGGATGTTCCTTTTAAAGACCAAGGAAAGGGGGGTATTACATCAAGCTGTTGCGCATGGTAGGGGTGGCTTCATCATCGACACGATATTCACCGCGTGCGGTGAAAAAGTCTCGCTCCTTCACCTGGTCCGGCCAGATGCCCTCTGCGATACGCACCATCCATAAGAACTTGTTGATATCGTCGCCGGAGTAACCTATCAACCCTCCAAAGACTACCAGGATATAGTCAACATCATGCTGGCGGAGGATAGGGTAGCTGACTTCTTCGCGAGAACTCATCGCTTTGCCGACGGTGGCGATGTGTGTGTTGTTCCAAGTGTTGTTGTCAACCAAGGTGGGTCGATCGGCCATTCCACCGATCTGGTAGCCATAATCCCACCAGGACATGATCTTGGCGTTTTTCTCGGTATTTTGACGTAGCCAGTAGTATGCTTCACGGTAGTCATCAATGATAAATTGACTACCATCAGGCATGCGACTGGCCAACACAACTGATGGTGAGGAATAGGCGTTGGAAGTGACCCAGGTACAGTGAGCGACGAAAAGTAAGAGGTAGGCTGCAACAGAGGCAGTTGTGAACGCCTTTGAGAATGTCGAATTGATACCGTGAACAGTGCCGCGCTCCGTTCGAAGTCCATCGGATGATTTCGTTGGGACAGTTTCTTGGGCAGGTGATGGGCTCTTGAGAAGCAGGTAGGTGTCCAGAATGTATGACAATGCAATGGCGGCCGCAACACATACAATGGGCGTGAGGGTGAGCATCAAACGCACCATGACACCGGAGAAGTAGCTTGCAAGAACAGAGTAGATGACAACGAAGACGTGCTCATCGCGAAGTTCGCGGAAACACATGTATACACCCGCTGGGAAAAGCCAGATCAAAAAGTTGAGGTCGAAGAAGTAAGCGGGCCATGCTGTGGGTTGATGTTCGGACACAGAGGCAATGATGGGAATATGGATCTTGGCGTATCCCGTATCCCATAGAGAGTAGAAACGGCCGCTCCAGGGTGCAATGGTACCAGATAGAGTAAGGCCGACCAGCCCGATAAACGAAACGCCAAAGATGAGCAGCACCAAGGAAGTCAGGAGAGTCTGGAACTGCTTGCCGGGGACTTGGGTTCGGATGAAGTCAACAAAAGCCACCACCTGTATCAAGCCAAAGATACCTAGAAAAGTAAGCAAGGCAAAGCTAGACTTATATTAAATACGATGGGGTGTTACCTAGTGCGGACATGTGGTCACTGCTGCGGATTGGCAAGAAACCAACAAAAGGAATCTGCATACTGGCCAATGTTCCCAAGGCGTACCATGTGGTGTAGCTGATGTACAGACGTGAGCTGTACCGACCCATGCAAATGAGCACGAAGATGTGCAATGGGATCAAGTTAGTGATGAAGACGTAACCACCCCACGCAGAAACCATGTATCCATAAAACAGCGCAGTCAAAGCTCCCCACATAATGGAGCCATTCTTGACAGCCTTGATCCAGAGGAAGAAGGTGAAGACAAGCAGGAAAATGGCAATGGCTTCATTATCATAACTTCCGGCAACAGATCTTGAAATGTATCCAGGCGCAATACCCATAAATGCCGCGGCCAGAAGACCAGCAGAAGGAGAGGTTGTCATTTCGTTGGTCAGGAGGTAAGTCGCTAATGCGGTCAAGCCAGAGAACGCAGGCGCGAGCAGAACACAGACGTTGCGAATATCGACCGGGATCGTAAGGAATCGAAGAAAGTGATAAATCACACCACTGGTCACCATCAAACCGGGGTAAAGAGTACCACCAGTGACACGTCCAAGAGGATGCCACGTTCCTTCACGCCTGTCAGCTTGTCACATCAAAATAGGACCTGAGATCGGACATACGGTCATCAAACCAGTCCCAGAAACTATAGAAGCCATGTTCCACCAAGTGTTTAGTTGCTCTGAAGTTGAACCAGGGGTCGACTGCACCGATGCTAATGTCAGTATCAAGTCGGGTCGGCTTTTATTGTCGGGTGCTCCAGGGTACATACATTCGTGAATAATACTTTCGAAGCCTGAGATCACATGTCAGTTATGATAACTTCGCAGTTGTCACTCAATTGACCTCAAACTTACGAATCACACTAAAAAGACGACTGGCAATGGCGGCAGCAGCAATGGTACATAGAATGACGATGCGGAGGAGGCCGCGAGTGTTTCTCCCTGTGTTTCCCTTTAAAAAGGGGTCGACTGCTGTGGAGGCCATGAAGGCCGGTAGCAAGCAAGAAAATCAATCAAACGAGGGGAATACACCTCAATGGAGAGATAATCGCATGGGTGATGAGGAGTTGTCGACTGAGAAGTTGTATGTTTGAGGATAGAGGACAGCTCCGCCAGGTGGTCTCTTTGAGGTCTTGGCGAATGGCAGAGTGGAGAGCGGGTCTATCGATTTATCTCCGTGTTTGCTCTAAGCTCCCCGCATGCCTCACTCATCCATCCTCACCAGCTGCATATTTGGTCAATATTTAGCTGGACACAGCTTCGATAGCAACTACACAAGCGTCTGCACTTGCTAGGTTTACGGACACAGAATGGCCGCGCCGCCGCTGTCGCTCGGGCAGCTACAGAAAGTGCTCACGGAAACTCCTGCGAATGACGCACTCTACGAGATCCTCGGCTCCTACGAAGATGAAGCATGTCAACAATTTACATCAACTGGAGTAATCCGCGATGCGACGCTTCTGACTGCCTTCTACTCCTCATTTCTTTTCTCCCATCTTCTCATAGACGAAATGTGGGTTGACTATTCGCCGTCTTTCGTAACAGACACTAATTTAAATTAGTCAAGAAGCTCGCGCATTAACGCAGCGTATTCCGACGACGTTGATCCAGAATGACCCCATGATCCAACAGAGTATTGCGGTACTACGATCGATATACCAAAACAAATATTCCGAGACCTACGGATTGCTGAGGAGTCAGCCATGGCCAGAACCAGTCAACATCGCTGTTCAAAGATTTGATGGTTAGTACAACTCTGAAAAGTAGATCTTACATAAGGCCTGATAGCTGACGTTGTCTTTTCTCAGCTTATTATACCGAAAATTCATTCCGGAATATAAGTCGCATCTACGAATCAATCAGACCCGAAGCAGCCGCAGAATACCTCGGATTGGAGACCAACTCGGAGTTAATAGGTATACTGGTGAAGAGAGGGTGGGAATGGGATGCCGACAAAGAGCTCTTTCGACCACATGTGCCGGAAGAACAGGTCAAAGTCACCAAATCCAGGCAGCCTCTAGATCAGATCAGTCACATTGTGGGTTTGGCGAGTGTCCAAGGGAGCTGAGATGTGATGTCAACCTATTCATAGAGCGTTTAGAATACGGCTTTACGATTAACAACCAAAATACTTGACGAGTTATGATTCAGGCCATTTCATTTCCCCTTCCGATATGCATACCACTTGAGACAAGACTATAACTCAGAAGACAGGGCAAATCAAGGTCCTCGAAGATGGTATCTTACCCTGACGATTAACCGTAGTGTACAATGAGTAGCTTTGGAAGACCAGGATATGTACAAAGATGGCAGATAAATGGTCTATCATGATATGATTCTTGTCCTTTTCACTCGCGCAAAGTCAATAGTTTGGCAGAAACCATGGAGAACAAGCAAAAGAAAAGAAGTACAAAGGAGATGTAAATGATACAGATTCGGCTTCAGCCATATGCCTTCGTAGTAAATGCCCTTCTTTCAACGGGCATCTATAAATCGTGTGAAAAGAGAAATAAAATGCCATCTATTAACCCACGAACTTCATCTTCCTTCAGAAAATCGCCCTTTATCAAGCATATGCATTTATTTCTCCTCCGCCTTCGCAATAAGGAACTTTTCTAGGTCGAATCGAGGATCTTCGGGGTCCGTGACAACTATTGCGTTTGGTTAATCGATTGCACCAAGAACAACCCCAATGGTACTGTCTCATGAATTGTCGACTGGAAATACGTACGTCCGCTCTTTGATTCAGCTGGTGCGTTCTTCTTGGCCCATTCAGCCTTGGCTTTTTGAATCAATGATTCCTTGTGCTTGTATTCTCGTTCGTGTTCGGCATGTTTGGCCTGAGTGTTCAGCGCGGACTGGTGCCAGAGACCGTAAAAGACACCACCGAAGAGGGCGGAGTAGCGAAGAACCTGTTAGTCCGACAGATAATCAGAAGGTTAGATATTGAATTTCCCAGATCAATTGTATGCGAATTGCATGCGAAACGACGAGAAGATTATGCCGGTCGACTCACGTTGACACCCTGTGAAGCCATGACGAATGGAAATCTCGCCTCTTCAGGACGAGGGAGGAAAGCAGCAGGAAATCGAAGTGGAGATTGCGGGCTGGACACCAAAACACTGAGTCGCGCAGGTATCTAGAGTCAATGGCTGTATAGAGTTGAATCACCAAGTAGTGCTTAACTAGTAACTTCACTATTCAAGGACAGAAGTTCCTGTCGCGAGTTTTTCCGGGCCGCCGGCGAGCGGACGGGCTGTGCTTATGTCAGCAGGCAACCTTAAAGACCAGGCAGGCACTCCGCGGCTCTCATACGCTGTTTGGGCTCCGCGCGATCCACATGTTTATCGACAGGAACATGGACTTTTGTTGACCGAACAGCCAAACAGCAACGCTTGACAGTCCATAACAGCAACCAAATAACAATGCAAGCGCGCAAGGATGAGATCCTGGCCAAAAAGGCAAAACTCGCAGAACTCAAGCGTCAACGAGAACTACGCCAGAAAGAATTCAACCAGAATCGAGCCAGTATTGGCGATGCATCAGATGTAAACAAGCTATCTGTCAATTCACCATGTCGATCATGCTGACAAAATATCTGATCAACAGATAGTATCACCTGTTCCGAGTCGGGCAGATAGCAGAGCAGAGCTTGACAGTCTCATATCACGGCTTGTCGATCGACCTGCATCATCCTTATACAAGGACGGAGATGGCCCCTCACGAAGAGGCAGCCGACCCAACTCGGTGTTGAGCGCAAGTCAACTAAGCGGCGAAAATGCAGAGACGTTCTCACCACCTCCTATCCGAACAGTATCACAATCCGTCGCCACGCAGACTGAAGCAACGGGGCCTATTGTATCAGAACCCGCGCCTGCCCCTGAGCCGAAGAGGGAGACAGTCACATATAGCAAAGCTGTGCAGACGGATGATCTTCCCGACTTACCAAACACAATATCAGATGGTCCGGTGGCAGAGATTGAAGAGGTTCCTTCTTCACCCAGTAAGAGACTGAGTCGGAGAGAACGGGAACGGGACGAAGAGATTCGTGAGAGACTCCGCAAGGAAATTGAGGAAGAACTACAGGCATCTCAACAGGTTAATGGGAACGGCATTGCGGCATCTTCAAGTCAACTCAGATACCCTCTTCGCACATTGAACGACGATGAGCTCAACGCAGTCACCTCGTCGGACGATTTCTTAGACTTTGTGGAAAAGTCAAGTAAGGTCATTGAACGTGCGCTGGATGAAGAGTACGATATTCTAGCAGACTATGAACTCGGCGGTGTGAATGCAGACGATGAGGAGGACGATGAACATGGAAATAAACGAAGGGGAATTAAGGAAATCACGCAATTTTACGATGAGCGATGGAGCAAAAAAAGAACAATCAGCGATCTAAGCTTCTCGCCCAAGGTAAGACAACGTCAACCCTATACGGATTTGAGTAGGTACTAATGACTTGTGTCTGGATAGTTCCCGGAATTAATCCTCGCTGCATATACCAAAAATCCAACTGCACCACATGAACCCGACGGGTTACTCCAAGTCTGGAATCAACATCTTCATTCCCGCCCCGAATACGTCTTTCATTCTACATCAGATATCCTTACTGCAAAATTCTCACCATTCCACCCTAATTTGATCGTTGGCGGCACATATTCCGGACAAGTCCTGCTATGGGATACACGATCCAGCCGTGCCGGGGGCGGCGCACCGGTCCAGAAGACCCCTCTCACAGGCGCAGGACATACACATCCCGTCTATAGCATCGCCATCATCGGCACACAGAACGCTCACAACATTTTGACCGCCTCCACGGACGGCGTCGTCTGCGGCTGGACAGTAGACATGCTCTCCCAACCTCAAGAATACCTCGAACTCACCACCCCCCCACCGTCACGCACAGAAGATCTAGCCCCAACAACGATGTCCTTCCCCCAATCTGACCCAACTTTCTTCCTCGTCGGCACGGAAGAAGGCGGCATCTACCCATGTCATCGCTACGACCGCGCAGGCGCAAAAGCAGGTACCGACCAACGTCTCGCCTATAGGGGCCACGCCGCACCCGTAATGTCAACAGCGTTTCACCCAGCGCGCGGACCCGTCGATTTTGGCGATCTCATGCTCAGTTCCAGTCTAGACTGGAGCGTAAAACTCTGGCGCGTTAGACCACCAGCTACAACAGCCGCATCCGCTACTGCTGGAGGGTTAGCATCAACGCCTCAAGTAATTTCTCCATTGCTAGACATCAACCGTGAAGACGTCGTATACGACGCTAAATGGTCCCCTCATCGACCTGGCGTGTTTGGTCTAGTTGATGGAGCCGGTAACGTCGAGATATGGGATTTGTATTATGATACGGAAGTACCCGCCGTCAAGGCTCAGCCGACTCCCGGCCGGGGAGGGGTCTTGACTAGGAGTCTGAATAAGATTGCATGGGAAGAGCGGGAGGGGAGAAGAGTTGCGACTGGTGGTCTTGATGGGGTTGTTACGGTGTTTGAGGTCGGAAAGGCGTTGAGTGGACCTGTGGAAGAAGTACCAGCTGAGGAATGGGCGGGCATGAAGAGGTTGGTGAGTAAATTGGAGCAGACTGATCGGGGGCTATAATCAGACTAGCGAAATCCGGTTCATCTCATTTGCATAGGGGAAGATTTGTATAAGAAATCTTTTTCTTTCGTTCATCATTTCATTCATCAGTTGTATACCCCCCACCAAATCCTGCAGATATTTTGATCGTCATACTCCAAATCGTTAGGTTGGAGTGTCATAACATTCTAGTCATAAATTCCATCAATGTATTATATTCAAATTTCTAAGGCTGTTTCGTCAAATCATGATCTTTTCAAACATTCCCCGTCGTTTAATGAACCCGTCTAATACGTATATCTAAACCCAGGCTACACTCACAATCAGTACGCAAGACTCATCAACAGAAGAAAGAAAGGAATAAACTTACTGTCCCCTCAATAACCCTTTTTCTCCTCTTCTCCGCATTATTCTCCATCTTAAAATACAGCGTGAACCCGCCCACAATCGCAATCATCAGGATATGCGACCCAATGGACACCCACACCGCAGTCGGATACCAGGGTGCTTCCTGTTGATGAACTATAAAACTACCCGCTATGCCACCCAGGCCATTACATGCTGTAACAGCAGCGGCGATGGTGGCTCGTTTCCATTGGCCTACGATATTGTTGGCTTGGTATGCGTTTAGGGCTGCCCAGTTGGATACGTAGGCGCCTGTGGCGAGGTATGTGCCGATATAGCGGACTGTGACTTGGTGGGAGACCTGAAGGCCGAACATGAGGAAGCCTGCTATCAGTACCAAGGCATTGAAGATGATTAGCGGGCCTCGGAGGCGGAATTTGTCGCCTATAAGAGAGGTGAAAAGAACGGGGATGACGGCCCAGTAGTATGGCTGATAATGCGTCAGACAAGGAGCTTTACGTAAATGGGGAACACAGTTCTTACCGGAGCAGAGAGTATAATGCTAGCATTTTCCGAAAATCCCATACCAGACTGCAAAATGATGGGCAGGAAGTAAGACATTGACGTCGATACCAGGTTCAATAGGAAGAATAACACCGAAAACCCGTATAATTTCGGGTCCAGGAAGTTGACTGCAACTTTCTTCCACGAAAAGGGGTCAGGGATAACATCGCCTCTATCGGCACGAATTCGATCGATGGCAAGTTGAATTTCCGGCTCGGACAGAAACCAAACTGATTTGGAGGCCTTTTCTGGGAAATCGATCATCCACCAATAAGTCACAATACCAATCAAACAGGTAATCAGTCCCTGGACGATATACATCCATCGCCATCCGGCCAGACCAGCGTGGCCGTCGAGATGGTTCAGGCCATAATTCACAATACCCCCCGTGGCGAGAACGAGGACTTCACCCGATTGCAAGAACGCGAATCGCAATTGTTGCTCTTTGCGCGTATACCATGTGCTTATCAAATAGGTCAAGCCGGGATAGATTCCAGACATGGATATACCCAGCAAGACGCGTAGAGCAATCATCTGGCGCCATGTCTGCACAAAGGCAGTGCACAAGGTGATGAGGCCGAAACAGAACGTAATCAGCGCAAACCATATGCGGGGGCCGATAAAACGCACGGCGATTGTGGAGGGTAATTGGAACACCACGCTGGATACTGTAAAGATGAAGATTGAGACTGAATACCGGTTTCCCTGCAAACCCAGATCGGAGATCATGCTAGTGACCGAAGCTGAGGATATGATGCCGGAGTCCAGCAGATTCAGACTGCATAGCAAGCCGGCGATTGTGCATAATCGCACATCCACCTTCAGGCGCAGTTTCTTCTCCAGTTGTAACTGCTCGCCTTTGAGTTGCTGCCCGGCATCTTGGTAACTCATAGCGAGTGTTTGTTGTCCGTGGAGTTCCCAAGGTTGAACAAGTGCTTGTTTTGTTGTTGCTTCTTGTTGCTGTTCGGACAGATGAATGTTCTAGAAGTGAAGGAAGGGATTGTTGATTATTAACTTGCAGGGTCGGGTTACACGTCCATCACAAATCAACAACACCTAGACCCAGGCGTTATACCCCTTACCTCCAAATTTTAGTATTCTACAGGACTCAGGGTCTGAATTTCTTTTTTATCCCCTACGGAGTCTCTCTAGCCCTACGCTTTCCCCGATTCCTCGGTCGTAAGCCCTCGGTCTTAGACTCTCGGCATCAAGAAAGTAGAAGACGGCAAAGCCACTACAAGAAAGAGCACCGCTCAATTCTATTTTCTTGTTATTACTGGCTAATGTGACATCTCTTTTACAGAGTAATTACTGAAATATCCTTGCTCTCCGGGGCGCTGAATGAAAGTACGGGGAACTTGATCATCTTTTTGCACGTGATAGAAAGCGGGATGCTTAGTCAGGACTCAGGAGTAGATTTCGTCAGGGTTAACCCTAAGTCAAACCCTCAACCCTTGATTCTTTAGAATAGACCCTCTAGACGCAGAATTGATTATAAGGCCTGAGTCTGAACTAATATGTGAACCTTTGTATAATCTTTGTATATCCGAAAGTGATGATGTGAACTACTTTATATATTCGTCGAATTGCAAATACGGACAACGATTTGTACAATATCTGACCTTGGAAGACTTTGAGGATGAGGGAGTACCGTTTCTTCAGGTCAATTAGGTACATCTTATTGGAGAAGCTGTGTGGTTCTGTATACTGCTGTTGAGGAGTCCAATTAGTACCATTGTTTTGTGATGGGTGTGTTGCATGGGATCCCTCATGATAACATTCTTCGTGCCATTAACCCCAGACCTCCCCCCGAATATATACCAAGCGTTTAAAAGCTATCTCATACGAAGTATACTGTCTGCTATTGTATAGCCTTTCACATACCAGCGGTGGACCGCTCGGAAAGTGAGCAAAGATTGCGCCGGCAAGTACACAATGTAGACTCTGTATGAGGGTTTCCAATCCCAAGAGGAGAGTCATGTGTCAAAAAAAAAAAAAGATATGGTCGATCGGATAGTAAATGAAGAAGAAGCCCTGAAGGTCGTTGCGCGCCAGTTCGGATTCACTTTGCGGAGAGGTCTCGCCCCACCAGTATTACCGGTATAAAAGGGCATCTCCTATAAAACGGACTTAAGTCGACCAATCCATTTTGCGGCCCGGTTGCTACCTAGATACTGAGGCGCAGGGAGACAAAAAAGTATTCAAAGGCCCATTTGTAGCCTTTGGTCTGCCAATGGGATTCTCAAGATTTGTTCGCACAAGCAGTGCCTGCCGACTTTGTATCTAAATGATTCTTGACTCTTCAGTCAAGTCACTAGTGCAAAATCGGATTGTTGAAGATCAATCAATGATGGTCCAGATATCCCGAACTATCCGGTATGCATAATTTGCGTTCCGAGCCTTAAAGCCGACGCTTAAAGTTTCCTTTAGCTGCTGCAATTCTCGAATGGGCAGGGGCTCTCTCGTCTAGTGGAGCAACAACCTGACGCTCAATGACGACCTGAGAATATCTACCTTGCTCTTGATCATTCCAAGCAGAAGTCTTCACAGGGATTTTATTTTAGGGATACTTAATAGGGATCCATGTGCAAGGTTACCGGCATTGTAGTTGCCGGATCCTCTCAGAATGCTGGGCAGACAGCGGTACTGATGATGATGATGATGATCGGGACGACTACGTTTGCGTCATCCACACAATCGGATTTTAGAGAAGTAGTTTTCCAGCTTCAAAATCTTTCCAGCAGAGCAAGGTTTTTAATGGTTGTAACCCACTACAATTACTGCAACTAGTTGCTACTCAGAGAGGAGGAGTTGGTGAGAACTGCACGGCGAAAGTGGATACGTGGGGAAGATATGTGTGGGATGGATGCATTTGAAGCACCGGAGAATCATGGAGGATGAAGAACAGGAAGAAGGAAAAGTAAAACTGACTGGGCAATTCGAATCGATTTGCAAGACCCATATGGATCAGCGAGAATCCCAGCAACAACAGGTAGGTCTCAGACCACCCTGCATCTGTACAACTCCTCTGAGCATCGGATGTGCGCGGTTCCGAATGTCGATCTTACTGGGGTTTAAGTCCGTGAAGGGGTCCAACAAGACACAGAAGATATGATCAATCAAGCTGCGCTCAATAACTACTCTGACAGAGGCGGTTTTGATGTTTCTGCACCCGTCTGTCCGTTGGAAATGACTACGAATAATAATATGTCGTTTCGATGAAAGGCCAATCAAAGAAATCAATAAGCGATGCTGGAGACCTTTTTTCTACCTATGCCTTGTAGAAAGAGACCGCTGACACGTCGTTTTGGTGGATTTGTATGTGATTAGCGGTTAGCGGGAATCTGCATGTATGTAGGTATGATTGGATAGAATGGTATGATATAAATTTAGTACGCATAAAACTGCATGCTAAGACCTCAAATTTCGCAAGTAACATCATTTTACTTGGTGTGGTACCTACTACCTAGGGCATGGGTTTAACCACTGACTCAGTGGATGTCCCTCTTTCATGCAACATATGACTTCTCAATTCGGGGGACTTTGTGGACCTAATTTTAAGGATAAATGAGGGATAAACAGTTACATGGGGGCATGCACAGCTTTGCGCAAGTTGAGGAGGGGTGAGAGAATTGACGATTGAGCCTGGATCTCCCTCCGCACCCATTTTGAGCCCTCCACACAGCCAGCTCAACCCCCTGCTCATTTACACAAGCGACACCATCCAGTGAAATTGTCTCCTGCGATGCATGGCCGGAAATAAGACACCAAGTCCCAACTTCCTGGCATATATCTAGTTATTTAATGACTAGGTACCCAGCGGGGCAGATGTCAAGATGAGACAAACGTGCATGATGGAGGTTGACCAGATGGCCGTGAAACCGAGATCGCGAGCTCGTTAAAGGCGAGCATCAAGCCGAGTAACCGAGTGTCATTATAAGCAGACTGCGCAAGACTATGTAAGTGTGCATATGCAGAAGCAAGATCTGCTGAGAAAGTATTTAATGAAGACTGTACCTTCGCGGACTGTTACTCCCAGTACCTTCAATCATAACATCAGTTGAGAGTTTAGCCACGGGACGTGCTTGTGCTGTGCCAATTCCAGAAACTATTCTATGCTCTAAGCGAGCAGAAGCGAGAGAAAGAAGAGTAACTAAACTGCCCAGCGCTGCAGCTCTTCGTCGCCATGGTCAGCCACTTCACGCCGCTTGACCAAATTGACCACCACCAACTATCTAGGTTGATCTCCATACCAGTACGTACAGATCTGACCTGACCGAAGCCATTCTTTTCTTGTTCTGACGCCAAAGTACCTGACCAAGGCGGTTGTAGCCATAATCTTGGCATGTACGACTCTAAAAGTCGTCTACAACCTCTATTTCCATCCACTTCGTTCCTATCCTGGCCCATTTGCTGCACGGGCATTCAGCGTTTATATCTCCATTCTCGAATGGAACGGCAACCTGCATACCAAAGTCAAAGAATGGCATGATACATATGGTGAAGTTGTTCGCATCGCTCCTAACAGCTTGTCGTATAACTCAGGCAGGGCATGGGAAGAAATTTGCGGTTAGCCTCCCCCCTTTTCCTCCTTGGAACAAAATAGAAGTATGGGAGTATAGTAGATTGATGTTTGCATTTCCTCAGGCCATCGGTCCAGCAGCCATAAAGCGCTCTTTGAGAAAGACCGAGATTTTTTCATGCTGCCACATAACGGCGAGCCCAATATTGTAATTAAGCTCGCGATCCAAAACAGTCTGACTACGAGATTTTCTAACCCCATTGGACCAACACAATAGGTATCTGCCAACGGCGAAAAGCATCGCCGGCTTCGGCGTTTGTTAGCGCATGCCTTTTCTGAAAAGGCTCTGAGGTCCCAGGAAGCCTGCATCCAGAGCTATATCGACCTTTTAATAGCGCAACTGAAGGATCGAGCAAGTACAGGCAATAATGTCGTCAACATGGTACATTGGTTCAACTTCACAACTTTTGATGTGATTGGGGACCTAGCATTCGGTGAACCATTTTCTCTGTTGAATGGTGGTGTCTGGACAAGATATCTATCCTCGATTTTCGGTCTGGTACAGTTCGGTGTCATTGAGCGTATGGTCGGGCGAGTTTTGCCGTCATCGTGGAGAGGTTTCGCCAAAGTTATCGCTCCAAAGAAACACAAGGACGACCGAGAGTTTCAATTTCAGCTTGCCAGGGATAAAGTGGCCCGCCGGATAGCCCATGATACAGAAAAACCTGATTTCGGTAAGTTTCCTTCGGCCTCAAGTCCATTTGAGATGCATTCACCCTGACAGTGTCTCAGTGCACTTCATGCTCAAAGGATCTCGTGAAGCTATCGGTCCCGGAGGTCTGACATTTGATGAAATGGTCTCACAAGGAAACCTTCTCATAATCGCTGGTAGCGAAACAACTGCATCTTTGTTATCCGGCATGTTATATTACCTCCTAGGAGACTCAGACGCGTTGGCCCGTTTGACAAATGAAGTCCGCACGTCTTTCTTAGCAGAGACTGACATTAGCATTCAAAACGTCTCCTCTCTATCCTACCTGCAAGCTGTGATCGAAGAGTCTCTTCGTGTATACCCACCCGTGCCAAATGCATTGCCTCGCAAAACTCCCGAGTCGGGAGAATTCATCTGTGGGAAATTCGTTCCTGGTGGTACAAGCGTTGGGCTGCACCATTATTCTTGCTACCGCTCTTCGAAGAACTTTTTTGAACCGGACTCTTTCCACCCAGAACGCTGGCTCGAAAGTGACGATGTTCGTTTCGCACACGACGATAAGACCGCCTTTCATCCATTCTCTCATGGACCGAGGAATTGCCTCGGGAAAAAGTAAGTACCTCACCCCTTTGTTATCTATTTGCGTAAAACGTGCTCACATGAGACTCTCTGTTTTCCATCAAGTCTTGCATACGCCGAGATGAAATTGATTGTGGCCAAGTTCTTCTGGAATTTCGATGCCGAGTTGCAGCCGGAGAGCAAGGATTGGACCCAGCAGAAATCATCGATCCTTTGGGAGAAGAAGCCCCTCTATATCAAGCTGATCCCGAGAGAGTAGTGACCATGGTTGTTGATCGATGTCGACGAGTCTCAGAATGTCTCCTGCCTTGTTGCAGCCATTTCTGCATGTGATATCAATTTAGTGATATCAATTAGTAGCCTTGACAAGAAAGGATAGAAACAACGTATTGATATCAAGTTTGGAATATTGAGTCTTCGTCTTTCACTTCAGTAGCTCTCGGTACTTGTCTCGTTTCCATCTAATCCACCTCAAGGATGGAGGCTAGGCCACGCTCAGCTTGCCCAATCAGATGAAAGAAGCAACCCAAACATCCATGGCCTTAACTCCTTTCCGACCCCCCTGTATACCCTCCAAGCTCGCCTCACACGCATCCCGTAACGCAAGAACCACCGCCCGTTCCCTCTTATCACTCACTTGCTCCTCTACTTCCTGTTCGAAAGAGGAAGAAAGACAAGCGGAGACTTCCCATTGTCCGTCCAACAACCCCTTCCCACCCGGCACGCGGGTCTCACTCTCCAGCTGCCACCCGGCAGCCAGGGCCAGCTCGGTAAGCCGCTTTGGCCCCAGCACCGTGCGGACGTTCGAGTCGCTGTTGGGTTTACGGCACTCCAGCGCTGCCTGGGTGAGCGCAGCTAATACGTGAGGCTGGGCAGAGGGGTGCGTCGCTACTAACGACCACTCAGCAAGGAGGAGACGCTTGCTGTGCTGCTTGAGGGCACGGAAGGTGGAAAGAATGAGCTCAGGGGAGGCGAAGTACCATAGGCAGTGGGCGAGCACTGTTGCGTCGAAGGCCTTACTTTCGCTGGAAGAGGGGGAGAGGGAAGAGAGGTAGTCCAGGGGGGGTTGTTGGACCCAAGTAATCCGGCTACCCAGCGGGCCTTGCGAGATGTGACTCTGTGCTTGGCCGAGAGTATACGGGGCACCTGCAGGAGCCATCAGTCGGCTGCTTTCCGCTCGCACCGAAGAAAAGCAAGAGGACTCACCATAATCCAATTCCGCCGGATCGACCGCCACCACCCTCCCCTGCTCGCCCACAGCAGAGGCAAGGACTGTCGTGCAGTCCCCCTGCCCGCATCCTAGTTCCAGCACCCTGGAGTCAGCGGGAATGTTCCAGTGCTGCAGGAGCACCAGGCGGTGAACGGTTTGGGAGTGCTGGATGCTGAAGTGGGTGGGGTCGTGTAGGGAGACACGGGCGATAGCGGCGGCGTCGAGTTGAGTGGACATGTTGTGCTGGGCACAAGACGGTTTGTAACTGCTGCAAAGCTCAGACTTGGAGGGTCGCCTGGGAGTGAAAGGACTTGGAAAGAGATGAGAAAAGAGAAGGAGGACAAACACGCAGTTAGTGCCTCAGGCACCATTGCGGCATTGCACAATCACCCCGCCTTTTAGATTGGCCCTAAGGCCGGCCCCTGAATTGCGCCGTTTATTATGGAATTCTTAGAGAACTCTCAGCGCAGTAGGCGGCCGGGTTAGGTGTGTGTACTGGGGCTACAGGTAGAGACGGGATCTATTCTACGTGAATAATGACGCTGATTGAAAGCAACATAGCTATCCTGCTCTCGCTCACTCCCTCCTTCTCACCAACTCAAACCCAAACCTCGGCGCTATATCAATCTGCATAAAGCTCACATGACACGCCACGCGCTGGCACCTCATCTCCACCACTAGACTCTCCGCCCCGCTGGGACAGGCGAACTCCAGTGTGGTGCTGTTCGGCTTGGCTGTGAGGTCTAGCACACCGAGCAGCTCTCCGCGCACGGGAAGGGTCGCATACGATAAGGTGTCATAGTCAATCTCGTCCATACTGGAAGAGACGGTGGCCGAGGTGGCCGAGGGTGCGATCAGCTGCCAGACTTCAATTTCCGTTATCTCCCCCTTGGTTGTGAGGTCCTTGACACGCGCAGAGAACTCGGGAGGCGGCCGCCAGGAGAGTGCGCAGGCGTTGACGCCGGTGGAGGGGATGGGGAAGCGCATAATTGTCGAGTCCTTCTCTTCCGTCAGCAGCTGCACACAGAGCGGTAGACAATACTGACCTCGACAGTAACATAGACCTGCACCCCCTGACCCCACACGGCATTCTTCAATTTCCGGCTCACCCGTGCAATTCTATCCGGCCAAACGTGGTGATAGACCTGGGGAGGAGGCATGAATTCCGCTGCCCGGTCCAATCCCAGCCTGGCGTCGCCATAGGGGAGGGCCTCGAGTTCAGAGTCAGAAAAGGGGTAGGCTTGGTACTTAGATAGTATAGCAGGAAGGAGAGCGATGTTCACAGCTGATAGCAGCGCTAGGGCCAAGGAGAAGTAGAGGATGAGCTTGGGCAGCTGGGAGGGCTTGGATGGCTCGAGGGCAGGGAGGTTGTCCGAGCCTTCCAGCAAGGGGGCAGAGTGGTCGTCCTCGGAGGAGGAGCGCTTCTCAAGAGTTGCGCTGGAGCCCTCGCCATCGTCGTGTAGCGGAAGGGGCGCATACTGGGAAGAGCTGGACTTTGCTTTGGAGGGAGACATGGCGAGGGGAGTTTCAAAGAGTAAAGCAGAGCAAGCGAGAGGAGAGAGCAAGTAACGTTAAAGCAATGGGTCTTTTGCAGTCCGTAGAGGCCAGCAAAGCCAAATCCCGCCCAGGAACATGTTCAACTCTGCGAAAGGGGTTGTCTTGGACTCTTCATCTCAACACCAACTATGTATCAGCACAACTTGTATTTACCCGGCCCCGCATTGATACCTCGACTACCGCCTGTTAGACTCGTTATCTCGATAGATTAAACAACCAAGCAATGATTCTCCCCGGCCCCGCCAGCCTCCCAAAAGCTTCTTCTAGCTTCTTCGTTCCTACAGTACGCCTTGCCCCAGAAATAAGATAGCAGGGTTACAGTGCATCAGGAAATAAAACAGGGCGTATAAGCGCGCATCCATCGCGGCAAAAAGGCCGGAGATAGCCGTACACGTGTCTACCAACCTGACGCCACCAACTCGGCCCCCAAATGGCTCCTTCTGGCAGGTAAGTAGTAGAGTTGTTCTGCAAGGGGGTCGAACTTTTTGGAAAACCGAACTATATTAGACATGGGGTAGAAACCTTAACTACGTACGTAGTTATAAGCTAAATAGCTGTATATTATATAATATAAATTCAGCCACAAGCCTAATTAGCTGCGAGTAGTTCAGTACTAGGCGATTGAACTGTTTAACCCTCAAAAATTGAACCATCTGACTACTTATTATTTATAGAATCCATAGGTACCCTTCTATATTAGGTTTAGCAGTTCCACTGTTCGGTTTTTTAAAAAGTTTGACCCCTTTGCAGAACAACTCTAGTATGAGGAGCAAGAAAGTTAGACCGTCTCTGAGCATAGAAGTCTTCATCCGCTCTCTGCAGTCTGCACCGTGCTGCACTACTTGACCTCTCAAGTGCTGTCAACCATGCCCTACCCTCTCCTTGCCGCAATCACCTTCCTGCTTGCCCTCAGCACGAGCATCAACCTCACATCCGCTGCGCACGCCGGCTTCCACGTCCAGTTCCCATGGACGAGCCGCGGTCCGAACCCCAGGACCCGGGCAGGGATAGATCAGTACAACCCTTTCTGCAGTATGTTGTTCCTCTCTGTCTCCGGTCTAGCAGCAAACGTAGTCTGATACAGAGAAAGGGGAGATAATACATAACCCCCAAAAATACTGCCGCAGTTCCCGCACTTTCCTCTCGTTCTCCGGCCATCCTGGGGACCTTGTCACGGCCCTCTATACCAGACAGAGAGTGCCAAGGAAGAGAGATGACTTCCCCTACATCATCCTGCAGGATGTACCCATCCAGCCTTCGGGGCAGCTGTGTGTGAACGTCACGATCCCATTTGAGACCATGGTCGACGAGATGGGAGTCATGTACTTCGAGGCGAGGGATCCGAAGACGGGGAATGTGGAATACTATGTCAGTTGCTCCCAGCTTGCAAATAGTAAACGCTGATGATGCTGATGCAAAAGATAGTGCTCCGACGTTAAGATGGCGGACAAGGAGGCTCTTCCGGAGGAGCATCCCGCTATGTGTGCGGCTAACAACGAGACGCTGATCCCGATGCCGGATGAGTACCTGTAGATGCAAGGCTGGAGAGCTGTCATGTCCTGCAAGTATCGTATCATGTGTGGTTCGCTTCTAAACGTGCAACTTTGCGCTCCTCTCTCACCTTAACGTACGATGGCTCAATGCAACGGCACTCACTCTATTAGCTTGAAATGAAGCAGACATTCCAGCTTGCTAGCTCCTCTATTCGTTTCTATCAAATCCAAAGTAATCACCGTAGTTGCTACTGCTATCTATAGCGTGTCTGAATGAACGATCCGCCGCTGACGCGATTGTTAGCCCAACTTGAGAAGGCTAACGAGGCAGCATCAAATCGAAAGCCGCGTGAGAAAAAGTAGATTACTCGTGAAGAGCGTCAAGGAGGAGACATTGAGCAATCGGGTCTTAGTCACCCGGCTCTAGCGCATTACAAGGTGTAGAGGATCTGGACATAATAACGGACGTACAGAAAGAAATACTCGAAATACTGCTTGATATATGTATATGTATACTGCTATGTAACGAACGTGGTGAGAAGAATACTCTCAAAAGAGGGTGCAAAGTTGGTGGGTTGCGGCGCTCGCCAGTAGAACATGTTATAGACGTTTGCAATGCTTCTTCCATGCGAGACTTCAGTAATCCGCACGCAGCAGAGCGGTGTCTAGACGTGCACGATCTCATCTTCATCCGCTCCCTAGGTGTGTCGCTTTTCGAGATCACTGTCACCACTCTCGTCGTCATCCACTGTATAGGTGTGACGCTTTTCGAGGTCGAGGTCACTGTCACCACTCTCGTCGTCATCCACTGTATAGGTGTGACGCTTTTCGAGGTCGAGGTCACTGTCACCACTCTCGTCGTCA
>JAMAGB010000038.1:155113-235811 GCA_023625975.1 Talaromyces sp. PYS2103
TCATCCACTGTATAGGTGTGACGCTTTTCGAGGTCGAGGTCACTGTCACCACTCTCGTCGTCATCCACTGTATAGGTATGACGCTTCTCGACCATGTCTATCGCTCTGACATGAGCGATTGGCCCCTCGGCGCGGCGAGCCAAACCAGCGTTGGGAACTGCTGCGGACTGAACAGAGAGGATGTTCAGGCCGAGGCTGGCGAGGCTGAGCAGGGGGATGGTGGAACGCATTGTTGGAGTTTGGTGGTGAGTAGATGCTTTCGTTGCGTGAGTGAGGTAAAGAGGTATATCGTTGATGAGATGTTGTCAGTGCCCGTCATGCCATCGAGAATTTATGTGTTTCGCGATCTGAAGTCTCGAGAACAAGTGTGCTTACTTGCCGACTCAAAGTGCCGACTCAGATCCTCCTCTCCTCTGGTGTCATCCGCTAGACAATTAGTAGAAAGTGTAGAGATAACCTCAATTCTTACCTTTTACCACCTTCCTCTTTGGTCCTAACTGTAAGAGGGGCGCGATAATCCATCACGCGAACCTTCTCGGACTTCATTGACTATCCAGCTGGCGAGCAAGAAGCTCAAAGCAGGGCGTAGTCATACCTTGATAGATTAACTAATGAGTCATTAATCTATCAAGATACTTTTGTCTTGAGTAGGGTAGTATTATTAGTATTATTTGTGGAGTTATCGGCAAAATCCTTCGCATCCTTCGCATAAGGACTATGGTGAATAGAGCATCTCGACTATTACGTCTCCTCCTTCCCCGTTCTTCAGGACCATGGCGACTTGCCCCCCACCCCCCAAGCGAGAGCGGATACGGATAGATGTGTTAAACACTGTTAGTCCGCTCCTGATGCTGAACAAAATCCCCGTCTCCCTCTGCTACCCTCAAGGCACCACCCTACCAGCACACGAAGATGTTCCCTAAGTCCCTAGCACCCCAATTCCACGGCCTCTCCCTCGGCCTGCTCGCAGTGCTGAGCGTATGCTTCGTCCTGAATTTGGGCGCCCTCCTCTTCTCCCTTCGCATCTTCACGCGCGGAACGCGGGGATACAGTGCGCCATGTCCCATCTTCTCCTCCTCGCACTTGTGACTAACGCACAGTAGCCTACCTCGCCGGCGACCGACCTCGCGAGCTCCCCCTAAAGGTCCGCACCATCCAAGCCGCCTTCCATGACGACCCCTCCCACTACAGGATGGAAGGCATCCCGGCCACGGCTGAATGGAACGCAATCCGCCCTCCCGGCAAGGGGTTCGTGTTTCTAGGGGAGGAGCACTTCGCATTTGGGGTGTCGATGTGGCACCAGATGCACTGCCTTAACCACATACGCGCGGTGCTGGTCAACGGGGACGACGGGTCGGATCATACAGAGCACTGCTTCCATTACCTCCGGCAGGGCATTCTCTGCGCCGCCGACACAACCCTAGAGGCGGGCGGCACGAGCATGAAATTGGCTAATGGGGATAAAGTCGCTGCGGGCGGAGGAACTGTGCATACCTGCCGGGACTGGAGACAGGTGTATGATTGGATGGAGAGCCAGCATGCGGAGTGGACACCGGACATGTATGAGAGGTTTCAAGAGTCTAGTTAATATAAGATAGTGGGTATAGGATGGCTCAGTGTCAACAGTACACCTCGACAGAGTATGGTAGGATATGCGAATACGAGAGAATAATTAAAACTAATTAGCGCCGACATGGAAGTAAGCTTACGTAAAGATGAACTAACGCCAAACAGAGTTGTTCTGCAGAACAAAATCAAGCATTCTTGGCAGGGAAAATTAGATTTAGGGTTGTTCTGCAAGGGGAACAGCTAAACCTAATATGGAAGAGTGGGGAGTCCGTAAACGGTAAAGGCAGTTCGGCAATATACGGCGATATACGGCTATCTAGCTTACGAGGTTTCTGCTGTTTTCTTATTACTTTGTTAGGAATAGTTTATTTTTTGGGCCCCATGTCTCCACAAACTGGCAGAAAGTGCAGAACAACTCTAAATTAATGTCGCATCACATGATCACAGAGTCCAACCAGACGCTGCGCGGCTGCACTACTATTTCTGGGCAGATTGAGAATAATGATAAGCAAAGTGGGGCCGAACTCCAAGATATGGTAAGGACTCTAGTGGTTATGTATTAGGGTTTAGAGGGAGGTTTCGCAAGTCCAACCGCTTCTTATCTTCAGACTTCCAAGAAGCTGGAAAGTTGCCTATGGCGGCTCTATTTCTTAAAGTTCATACTATTTTGTACTACTCCCAAAACAGGTTAGTCTCCGTTTCTATACTCTCGTAACCTCGTTTCGTTCCTTGCTTCGTGTTCTGGGACCGTGTCGAACCAACAAAATAGAATGGCAACTGAACACATATATCTTAACTCTATAGCTTTCTAACAGACTATGTATAGGAGCAAATTGAGATCTCAATAGCTACAGCTACACCGGCTCTGGTGGGCAGCTTTATAAAGCAACCAATGCTACACCAGATCTTATCGCGATATCTATTTTTGTATGATCTTTTTAGGCTTCATATTTGATAGGATTGAGGATTTGAGATATCCGGGTCTGCACCAAAACGACAACCCTAACCCTGAAATAGTATTTGAATTACAATACGACGTATTTTATTGCGGATTCCTAGGTTTTGAGCTTTACCTAGATTACCCTAGTGTGGGGCAGTATAACTCACTAAAATATATCTTCCTGCATAAGTTTCTTTCCTGGCTGCGAAACCTCCCTACTAAGTAACTAGTTACCCCTCACTCCTCGTCCGTATACCGATAACACAACGGCCAACCCTCGGTATCAAACACCTCCCTTGGCGCCACGGGCACACTCAGAACGTCGAAGGGCATCTGATGATCTGCGTGCGCGTCAAGGTCGTAGCGTGCGTCGCTCATATTGTGCGGGGTGAGGGGCATGCCAGAAAAGGCGGCGAAGTTGGATTGGTGGTGGCGCTGCCACTATACAACTCATATCAGTAACGTTGTACTACAGCAGAACGTATGGAGCGGGGGCGCACTTCACTCCACAACCGGTCCAGTTGCGCATGATGCAGCCAAAAGAGCGGGTCATTAGGCGTGAAGTTGATTGCCATGCCCTGGCAATCCTCCTGCGATAGGGTTTTCGGGCAATCTCCGGCCAAGTCGCCCCCAACGAAATTGTGGACGTGGTTGTGCAGTAGTGCCATTGCGTGCTGGAAGCTGAAGAAGTCGCCCGTGGTTTGCTCGGTCAAGTTGCGCACGAAGTCCGGGCCGAGGGTGCGGTTTTGAGGCCGCTCATGGGCGAACCAGCCGGTGAAGAGCGTCAGGTTCCTCCGCAGCGGGTGTGGGATCGGCCAGGCAAGCTCAAAGTTCGCAAAAGCGCCGGTGGTGACGGTACAGTCCGCCTCAGGGGAGGAATCGCAGTCCCCCGTTCCACCCAGCCCGTACTCCGGGGAGTCCTCGAACACTGGCGAGCCGAACAGGTCTGCGTGATCGCGCGACCAGTCCCAGTATGGGGTTGGCCCGCTGTACCCGCAAGTGTGGCGGAGGGAGGTGTCGAATAGGTAGGTGAACCAGCGGTCTGCGCTCATGTAAGTAAAACCCTAAAACACAAGGAGATAGGGAACGCACGCCACGGCAAAAAGTAGGCATTCCTATGCGCGCTATGCTCCACTGCTGCGTGCGAGTAAGAGAAGTCGTCGTACAGGCTCCTCTTCCCCTCAAGCACCGTCTGGTCCGGCGTCAAAGATAGCCGTTCGTGTCGTATGCTTGCCAGGCACTTGACAGCTCGCACCCACTCAGTTTTCTCGCTATGCGTCAACGTCCGCCATTCTTTGCGTGTCAGCAGCTTGCTGCACTTTTGTGGTGGTCCCTCGTTCAATTCCTGCGCATATGAGAGGTGGGCGCTGAGGAGGAGGACGGTGAGGACGGCGAGTACGCAGAGGAACAAAATCGAACGGCCCATGGCTATCATTCAGCCAGGAAGGGAACACAGAGTAGGTCGCGATAGTCGTAGGATTAAATCAAAGCCTAAATAGTCAGCTTACAGAGCAGCCCCCTCCTTTTAGATTAACCCCCAAGGAACTAGATTGCCCTAGTTCCACAGTGTCTTACTGTGTTAGTGTGTAACTGTATCAGCTACTAACAGCAAAAAGAACCCAGCCCTCCTCACCCACGTCCATCTTGAAGCCACACAAGCACAGCGATGCACACTTTGATCTACCTCTCCCGCTTCCTTGCTCTCCTCGTCTGCATCGTCTTCCCCCTCTACCTCGCCATCCGTGGCTCCGCCTCGTTGTCCGACATGGCACTTGTCCTCTCCTCCCTCTCAGAGCGCGCCGAAGCCCTTCACTTAGAGCTCACCCCCCCGCTTGCCGCCCCTCCAGCACCAATCTCGAAATCCCTTCCCAATGGACTGGCGCACTGCATCAACTCCTTCGAGCAGTATCCGGTCCTCGCCGAGCGAGTGCTCCAGCGGAAGCATGCGCGGTATTCCAAGCAGACGCCCGCGCAGAAGGCGATAAGCAACCAGCTCGGATATCCTGCACACTTCGAGAAAGCCAGGAAGGGGATCGAGGTGAACGCCCGATTCTTGGAGAAGGTCGCGCAGATTGCGAGGGAGGATTACCACACCGGCCCGCGAACGCTGGAGGACAAAGAAGACGCGGAATTTGGAGTGGTGGACCTGGCGTTTTCACATCTTGCGCGAGACTGGAGCACGCAGGGCGCAAAGGAGAGGCAGGCCGTGTTTCCGCCTGTTCTAAGTGGGCTTGAGCAACATTTTGGCGGGAACGCGAGAGGGAACAAGGTGCTGGTACCCGGAAGCGGTATGGGCAGACTGGCAAGCGATATCGCTGATCTCGGTACGTTCCATCTTACTTCATTATCATTATTGAGTTGAAGGCGCGGCCTCACAATCGGCGCAGGGTACGAGGTCACGGCCAACGAGCTGGACTACGGCTCCATCCTGGCCTACCACCTGCTAACGAACCACACGAGCTCGCTGCACCAGCACACCCTGCAGCCCTTCGTGACCAAATGGACGCATCAGGCCAACCCCTCCTCGCGCTACTCCGCCTTAACGGTGCCGGACCACTGGCCAAACAAGGCCGTCAAGCTCGTCGAGGGCGACTTCTTGAAGATGTTCCCCCGGGACGGTGAGTTCGACGCCGTTGTCACGCTGTTCTTCATCGACATGTCTACGAACGTGATTGACTTCCTGAGCAACATACATCGGCTGCTGAAGCCTGGGGGGGTGTGGATCAACCTTGGGCGTACGTTACTGTCCTCCTTTCCGTGAACACTGACCTCGGGCTGACGTGTACGCAGCGCTGAAATGGGGCACCTACAGCGCTCTCCAGCTCTCCGCGGAGGAAGTGCTCCAGCTAGCAGATCTACTCGGGTTCGATGTGGACCATACGTCCAGGAAGAGCATTAACAGCCTGTATGCCGAGCAGCCGGAGACTTTGCTGAAGTTCACTTATGGTGAGTGCCTTCTTGTGAGGAATTAGGACGGTTGCTGATGGGACGGGCAGTTACACAGTTCTGGTCCGCGACGAAGAGGGGATAAAACGGAGGGTGTGTACTATGTAGTCTTTGCTTGTGCTCCGGTAAGACCAAAAGGGGTCACATCACATTCCATTCGTAGAGACCGTATCGGGTTCGAAATGCTGTCTTCCATTCCGTTATCTGCCGAAGGAGCTTGGTCCTAGTGACATTGGACTTCGTCTCGATCAGAGAATGAATCAAACTCCGCCTCTATCACGACTTTCAACTTCTCCAGATTGATGTGTTAGACCGTCAAATAGAATACTATCCATCCTTGAGTCATTATACAGAGTCATATTATGGTGCTCGATAAACGTACGTTTGATCCACCTGTAACGATAGGAGGAATGAAGATTTATATCTCTCGAGGTTCTGAGTAACGCCCACTCGCGTTTCATGGGCCATGTTAGCGCTCGGAATCCCACTTTCAATGTTTCTCATCAGCTTCTTTCCCTTTCCCGGATCAAGTCTCGCTTCCAAAGCTCGGAGGTGGAAGAGGCAATCAGTAATATTGCTGGCTAGTTCCACGTTGATAGATGTAATTCGGAGTTATAGGTCGGGCTTTGTGAGATAAAGAGGGGTAAGTTAGGCTGTGGCAGGTGCTTTTGTGAGTAATCATGCATTCCCCTGGTGAACCGCTAAGAGCATGCAAGGGCAAGCATATGTTTCAATATTCAATTCTATCGTGCTCAAGAGAAGACAGACGGAATCAGTCTAGTAAGTACTCCTCGTCGGCTTGACAAACCCGTCTCGTTGTCCTCATCAAATTCTTCATTTAATAGCGCAATAAAATTGATCCGCCATCTTGACTGCATTTGAAGCCCGAAGGTCATAAATTATAACACGACATTGTACACATAACAGCAAGTCACCTCTATGGTCGGACCCTCTTTGATCATCTGGAATTTCAAAGCTCCTGCTATTCTCTCTTAAATACTCGTTGCTACTTCTCCCATGATCCTTTGCTATGGTCGTGTTTCCAAAGCTGCGAGGATGTTTTCAACGCTCGTTGGTCGCTCCGGTCGTGAGTATGTGCGTCAAAGGCTACTTCAGCGGCATCCTACAAAACCAGCCCTTGACATACATCTTGCGCTGTAAGCCCAAGAATAGCCTCTGGCCCTTGTTGTTTTCTCTAAACTATGAGTACTGATTAGAAATTAAAAAAAGAGGCAATGGCAAGCCCTTCGTTCTAAAGCCCGTTTCTCGGTCTATCTTTGAACTCTTACAGGAGTTCAAAGACGAGTTTGCCGATAATACTACTCGTCTCCGAATCCATGTGGACGAAAATAAAACTGACAACATACTTGTCTACGAATATTTCAAGAGCGATTTGTTTTCGTTGATAGAGAATTATCCAGCTCTTCCGATAGACGCAAGACGAGCAATTCTGAAAGAGGTTGGGTTGGGATTGAACGATATCCATGCAAAAGACTGGATACACTTAGGTATAATATGACAGTATCTAGTTGCCGTTGCCATTTTCGCTAATCCACCTTTCTAATAGATGTAAAGCCTAATAATATTTTCCTCAATTGGCACGTGGACAAGGATGATCAATTCCAGCTGGAGAAGGTGGTATTAGGCGATATGGACTGTGCTTTGAAACTGGAAGGCCAGAAACTCCTGAACTGTAGGATAGGGAACATTATATGGCGCAGTCCGGAAGGACAACTAGGAAAGGGTGTTGGAAAGCCGTCGGAAGTGTTTTCTTTTGCGCTTCTAGTGAGTTCGCTTTTCTCTTTAGCTGTATTATTTCTGCTAATTGCGCGCGGCTTCTAGTGTCTCTATGTAATTACAGGCGCCCAATGTTTTCAACCAGACTTCGAAAACCTCGACGTTGAGCCTGAATTAGTGGTTCTATTCAAGTTGCTTTCGACCTTTGGCCCGCTGCCGGATGCGCTTGTGAACCACGTCAACGACGAGGAAGCAGGCGCCCTTCTGAGGAGTCTGTGGCAGGCCATAGAAGAAGATGAATCAAACGAGCCTTTTGAGCAATGGCTGGAAGAAACTTTCCGTAACCTTGACGACAAGGCAAAGAGATTGATACTGAGGATGACAAACCTTGATCCATCGAAAAGAGCCTCAATGTCGGATATTATAATGGATCCCTATTGGGCCTGAATCGGGCAGTTTCCACGGCATGGATAGGATTGCGAACAACCCGAATAACACACAGTCTATATATCGTATTAGATTGGTTGAGGATATAGGGAAGAGAACATGGCTTAGTTTGAAACTATTGTCAGCATATTTTGGAGGGTGCCTCTTGATATCCGTAACTTTCCCTTGACTGAATCTCTCCGTCAGGCTTGCCTACTTTGCAGAGCGTTCGGCGACTTTCCAGAGCACGCTCCTGCCGAATCTGCCACCGTTGTTAACCATCATCTGGCTTTCATCTATATATTCATCAGGTCACCAATCGTTAGTTGTTTTCGCACGCATTATTAATATATCATAAACATCTCTGGCCTGGAATATTAAGCACTGTTACTGTCCCGTCGGCAAGAGCTCCGACAGCATCGGACCGCGGCTTCACTTCTCCGCTGTACTGATCAGCGTTGCACCGATAGCGACTGCCATGTAACCTGGCATGGGTCTTTTGCAGGCCGTAGAGGCCAGCAAAGCTAAATCACGCCCAGGAACATGTCCAACTCGGCGAAAGACTCTTCATCTAAACATCAACCACGTATCAGCACAACTTATTTACCCGGCGGCCCCGCATTGATACCCCGAGGAGCCAAAAGACAAATTCAAATTGCTGATACTAAGCCTCTGCCAGTACCACAGTACGTCCGGCCAAATGGAAACTAAACCATCGGACGAACGGCCACGGGCTCGACTTCCTCCCCACGTTACACCATGGTATGTCTGGGCTTTCGCTTTCGTTCTTGATTTCTGGTCAAGAAGACCTGTCCTATTTCCGTGACTCTACAACGAACTGCATCGATTTATACAGGATCGTACACGCAAAATCTGAAGACTAACGCGATTTACAACCAGGATGGTCGAGTTCATCCCACCGCCGGAACCTGAAGTGCTTTTGCCGCCGTTGCTTGCCTGCTTGCCCACTGCTTTCGTCTCAACTCGCCCGCCTCCCGCACTACTTCCTCTGCTTTCTCCCATACTACGCCAGCGCGTCCAGATCCTCAGCTCCGTTGCGACTTCACCATCTGACTCGTGGCTGCGCCTATTATCTTGGACCGATGAGAAAGCCGACCGCGTTTCGCGCCTATTAGACGGCGTCGTGTTCGAACCACACCCGGCTTCAGGCGAGATTGAAGTCCCAGAGGATTTGTCTATAACTTATAAGCGTCTGGACGAGGAGACACTGCGGTCTAAATTGAATCTGCCTGAGTATCATCTCAATGTGTTGTATATATGGTGCTCGAATGATTCAGATGGCGGCGGTCCTGGCTGGCGCATTGCGGAGTTGGAACCATATGAAGGTCCAGATGATGACGACTCCACTTGGTCAGAAACAGTTAGTGAGGCAAATATACAGGCGAGGGAACGCATCGTCGACGATGCTCTGAGAGAGGCCGATGCCGACAGGTTAAAAATTGGCCAGGAAGACGAAGACGAAGACGATGATGATTATTGGGCACAGTATGACAACACACCGGGAAGAACGCCGGCCTCAAAGACTCCAGTATCCAGAACATATCAACCTACATCAAGAGTGTCGGAAGATGCATACTTTTCTCAGTACGCAGAAGTACAGCCCGCGATGGACAACCACGACCCGTCCGAAGACACCTCGGGGACTGGAGAATCATCGCTTAATGGGGATATCTTCACAAAGATCATGCAACAGGCTCGTGAATCCCGACATGCAGCAGCCCAGGATAATTCTCTTCCACAAAACAACGAACAGGCAGATCTTGTATCCATGATGATAAATCATCCACGGCCGTCATCTGCTTCATCCGGGTCTGCAGTTGCCATACTGGAACAAGAAGCAGAAAACCGGTCTGCATCTGAGGTTGCTATCAAGCAGCACATTGGTTCCAGTATCAAAAGTCTATATCGCTTAGCGAAGACGACGGGGATGCCGCGAGCGGAGTTTCAAAATCTGATTCGCACTGAGATTGATCTGCTCAGTTTGTCCGACGACGACTAAAGGGCATAAGCGTTGTCCAACATGAAAGGCATATTTACGGGATTTTCGGCGTTTGGATTGCATACCTTCACATCATATATACGTACATCTGGCGAGAAGTTCTGTTGTTCTTGCTTGCATCTGGAGCCTGTTGCTACATCTGTTCATTGTACTTGTTTCTCGCGTACACTCCGCATTGTCTTGATACCAATATAACGTAATCGAATTTATCAAAACAGAAACAAGAAACAAATATGAAATAAAATACTACTGCTTTGGGTCGATATAACAGAGTACTGCATTATTGGCCCAAGTAACAGAGTCCGAGCGTCTCCACAGCGGCTCCTATTGCTGGAGAGAGCTTCAAGGACACGCAAACAATAACCTCCCATCAACCAACCATCCGATGGGTTTCATTGTCAAACGCCCGTCTACGCTCCTTCTGATATTTCAAGTTGCAATGCTTTTTTGATTCTAACATAACGTATATTTCACTTCCCTTTTCTCGTTTGTGAAGATTGTATCTCGTTACGCTGACTGAAAGTACATTCTAGCAACGGTGGTCACTTTCTGCCCCTCTACGTTCGCTCTGTGATTTACAACATCACCATTTCATTCGTCCTATACGCCTGCCATTCGAACTTCTTTTCTATACCTCCGTTTTCCGGAAATGTCTTCAACACCATCCCTCCGTAAGAGAGGGGGTGCGAAAAAGGACACTGCTGAACCAGCAGCACCATCCGAAGCTTCCCCCCGTCAGGCCAACTCCGTCTCCGCCAAAACAGCGACAAACCCACCATCAGAATGGGATTACTGGGTTGGAATGGCTGTTATGACTGCATTGGCCTTTGTGACACGTTTCTGGATGATTAACTATCCGGACGAGGTCGTCTTTGACGAGGTGCATTTCGGAAAGGTTTGTTTTGTTTCTTCCTGAGAATATCAATCAGCTTCTAATACAATGTGATAGTTCGCTTCTTACTACCTGCAACGGACGTACTTCTTCGACGTTCATCCTCCATTCGCCAAATTGTTGTTTGCCTTTGTAGGCTGGCTGGTCGGCTATGATGGCAGCTTCACCTTTGAGAATATTGGCGATTCCTACATTACGAACAAAGTTCCCTACCTCGCATACCGGGCTTTGCCTGCAACTCTTGGATCCTTGACTATTCCGGTCGTCTTTGATATCATGTGGGAGTCTGGGTATTCCTTGCCGGCTTGTATTTTAGCTTCGGGGTTGATGGTTTTCGACAATGCTCATATCGGCGAAGACCGATTGATCTTGTTGGATGCTTGCTTGGTCTTGAGCGTCGCTGTGAGCATCCTTTGCTACGTCAAGTTCTACAAGCAGCGTTACAACGAATTTGGTCGAAAATGGTGGAAATGGCTCCTTCTGACCGGTATCAGTTTGAGCTGTGTTATTTCCACCAAGTATGTCGGCATGTTCACTTTTGTTACTATCGGTTCTGCTGTGGTTGTTGACCTCTGGAACCTGCTTGATATCAACCGCCCTCGAGGAGCACTTTCTCTCTTCAGGTTCAGCCAGCACTTCGCAGCTCGTGGATTTGCGCTCCTTGTCGTGCCGTTCTTCTTCTACCTGTTTTGGTTCCAGGTTCATTTCTCTATCTTGACTCGGTCCGGACCTGGTGATGATTTTATGACTCCGGAGTTTCAAGCGACACTTTCTGATAACCCATTGACCGCTAATGCAGTTGATCTTGAATATTATGACAACATCGTCATCCGCCACAAGGACACGAAGGTGTACCTTCATAGTCACTATGACCATTATCCTCTTCGCTATGATGATGGACGTATTTCTAGTCAGGGACAGCAGGTTACCGGTTACCCACACAACGATACGAACAACCAATGGCAGATTCTGCCCAGTGTTCCATTCCCCGACAATGACCGTACTGGCCACAAGATCAAAAACGGCGATATCGTTCAGCTTAAGCATCTTTTCACCGACACAATTCTCTTGACGCACGATGTAGCCTCACCACTTATGCCCACCAATCAGGAATTCACGACAGTGTCCCAGGAAGTAGCCGATGGTGAGCGTCACGATGACACCCTGTTCGAAATCAAGATTGAGAACGGCAAACCGGGACAGACATTCCGTTCGTTGTCTGGTTTGTTCAAGTTAGTCCATGTTCCCACCCGTGTAGCGATGTGGACACACACTACTCCTCTTCCTGACTGGGCGTATAGCCAGGCAGAAATCAACGGCAACAAGAACACATTGCAATCCAGCAACATATGGTACGTTGAAGATGTACCTTCGCTTCCCGCGGGTTCCCCCCGTCTCGATAAGCAAGAACGTCAGGTTTCGCAATTAGGATTTGTCCGCAAATGGGCCGAATTACAACGCGCCATGTTCTTCCATAACAATGCTCTCACTAGCGAACATCCGTACGCAAGTGAACCGTTCCAATGGCCGTTCCTTCTACGCGGCGTTAGCTTCTGGACAAATAATGAGACGAAGGGGCAGATCTACTTTTTGGGCAACCCCATAGGATGGTGGTTCGCCAGCAGTATGTTGGCTGTGTTTGTTGGCATTATCGGAGCGGACCAACTATCGTTGCGACGGGGTATCGACACTATTGAAGAGAGTAAGTTATTCTCCCTAACCTCTGCAGGTAAACTTGCTAACAGTGATTAGTCTGGGGACCCGGAGCTCGCGGTCGACTTTACAACAGCACTGGATTCCTGTTTCTCTGCTGGGCAGCTCACTACTTCCCATTCTGGCTGATGGGTCGTCAACGCTTCTTGCACCACTACCTCCCAGCCCATCTAGCATCGTGCCTTGTCGCCGCAGCTCTCGTCGAATTCATCTTCACTCTTGACCCTATTGCGCCTGCTAAGACCGATTACAAGGTCGACCCCGCGGGCCGAGGTCGGCTGACTCTGGGGCGTTTCCGTACTGCCAAGGAGCGATTGGGTAGACAATCTCTGTATGCCGGATGGGCAGTCACTGTTCTCATCCTGTCGGCAGTGACTTACTCGTTTGTCTTTTTTGCGCCGTTGACGTACGGTACTGGACTGGATGTGGATGGTGTTAATGCAAGGAAGTGGTTGGCGTATGACTTGCATTTTGCCAAGTAACTTCTGCTTGAGATGTTTCAATTGAGAGCGTGTCCTTTTAGGGTGAGTATGGGATGGTACTGTTAGCAAGTTCGATTGTGATTGCTGTTGAGTTTTGTACGAGATTAAGGTGTTTACTCTCCTATCATGTGATACTATTGCAGGGATTGAAAGCGGAGTTTCTGAGTTCTAAATTGATGTATTCAGTGTTCAACATGGATATTTATACATTTTATTTCAACAATTCAAAACACCAAGTATTTTGTGAGGGGGATATCATAACTTATAAAAACAAAAATGCAGAACATGACCAAATCTAAAACCGATTCATCCTCTTCCCAATCTCACTCTGCCATCCAAAACTCCTCTCAAACCCATTCTTCGCACTTTGAAAATCAAGCATAGCCTGATAAACTTCTTCCTTTGTCGTGCACACAAACGGACCGTACTGCACCACTTCCTGGTCCAACGGTTGTCCCGCCACGAGGATGAACCGCGACGATTCCTCTGCATTATCGGGGACATAAGCCTCAATATAGTCACCGGATTGCTGAAAGACAACGTTGTGATATTGTTGAATGGGCTTTGTGTCGCTGTTATCCATCACGAAGTGCGTCGTTCCTTCAAGGGTGTACGCAAACGCGTTCCAGCCAATAGGCAAAATCTGCTTGACGCGCCCACCGGGCTTGACGGTGATATCGAAGAACCATAACGGCGTATAAGCCAGATCACGCACGGAGTCGACGCCGTGCGATTGTCCGCTGATCACTTTGATGATTACGCGGCCGTCATCGACTTCCGCAATGGGGATTTCTGTAGCTCGCAGATCTCTGTATCGTGGTTCGACGTATTTCAATTCCTTGGGCAGATCAACCCACAACTGCATTCCGACATTGGGACTACCGTCTTCGTTCTCATGCGGCATTTCGGCGTGCATTATCCCCTTTCCGGCGGTCATGAATTGTAAATCTCCGGGACCGATTGTACCCTTGTTTCCTGCGAAATCTTCATGGTCAACGCCACCAGAGAGCAGATATGTGATGGTCTCTTGGCCGCGATGAGGGTGATCGGGGAATCCGGCGCCCTTGCCGATTGTGAAGTGATCGAGCATTAGGAAGGGGCTGAAGTTGCGTAGTTTCGCCGTGCCGATTGAGCGGCGGACGCGTGCGCCGGCGCCTTCGGCTTGTTCGATGGCCTGGAAGGCCATGCGGACTGCGCGGGCGGTAGTCATTTTGTCGGGGAGGGTTATTTGTTCTTCTTGGTGAAGGATGTTTACTGTCTTGTTGTTGTTGTTGGTAAAAGTGATGCGAGACAAAAGCTCGGTGATTTGGCTCTGAAAATGTGACGGTATCAAATCGTTAAATAGCTGGAAGAAAAGGGTATTGTATGTCCCAATAACAATTGCTGCGATGCAAATCAAAACTGAGAGGAAGAGCTTCATGGGAGGGGGGGGTATGCGGGATTATTTATAGACGATCGATGGGGTTGGTTGACTGAACACAGGAGAAACATCTGAGAGCTTCCAGATAGATTTCAATTCATTGGTTAATCATTGGTCATCTTGTCATCTTGCGTATATTTTTATATTTTTATACGTTGTTTCATGGGCTGAGGAAGTACGTAGAAGAAAAATGGTATGCGTGAGAGCGAATCAGCATCGAGCTGGCTTATTACAAAGATCTCGGTCAGCATGAAGTCTTGGCCAGATGGGGATTAGTGCGATACGCAGAATCGGTATCGCGGATATACTCAATACGGAAGGGTCTGTTGGCTGTTCTGATTGGTTCAGAATTTATCCGGGCGGATATACAGTAATCGATGACGTACAGAATAATTGATTGTATGAGGAATATTATTCATCGTATTCATCGTGTTCCTCTCACTGATGCCTCAGTAGATGGATTGCTTGCAGTGTGCTGACTGCAATGCTTTGTTGAGCCCAGGGTAGCTCTGGACTCTTGAGGATGATTGATCTTGAGGTTATCATCGCCTGGAAAAGGATCTATTGGTGCAGCTGGAGCTTTATCAATATGATACTGATCCCAAGCTTCAATAGATCGACCTTTTGCCTAGGTAGCCCATGTTCTTTGAGGTCTGATTTACTAAACACTATTGAATATATTCAGGACGAAGAGTCATCAGGGTTAGAGTCATACCATCCCATGTCCGGGGTAACCACCTAGGTAGATCTCCATATAGACATAACCAAATAGAATGGAATATTGTGTCCACTGGTCCTGAAAGAACAAATGCATATTAAGACAACAGGCATATAACCAAAATGTATGAAATAACCCCCAGACAAGTCCTCGCATCCGCATACACCATGATCGTCCTCACCGGCATCGCCGTCATAGCCCGCTTCTTCCTCCGCGGTCTACGAAACGAGCCCTTCCGCCCGGAAGACGTCTTCATGCTCTTCGCCTTCGTGACGTTCAATGTCCTCGCCACAATAACCATCGCCGTGGTGCCCATTGCATACGAATTCATAGACGTTAGCGCAAATGTGAAGCCCATATACGGCGGTTTGTTCGATGATGAGGTGTATCAACTCAGGGTATCGTTTGCGAGTAATTTGCTTTTTCCCATGGTGTTGTGGTCGGTCAAGTTTTCGTTGTTGTCGCTTTCGAAGAGGGTGTTGTATCAGCAGTCGGAGTGGATTAGGGCTTGGTGGGTTGTGCTTGGCTTTGTGGCTTTGGTAATCCCTCCCTTTTTTATACCTATACCAGACTTGGTTTAGGGGTATGAGCGTTGATTGTGAGATGTTAGACTTATCTTGGTAATTGGATTTCTACATTGTCTTCGTGTATTCCGATTGAAGGCTACTTCAGGCCAGGTAAGTGCAAACCTTCCAAGGGTATACCGGATACAGTGGTAGCTGACGAAGTATAGGTGGTTGCAATACCCATAGAGACGTCCAAGCACAAGTAGCAAATTTATACTACGTCGTGGTCTCGGAGATTCTAACAGATGGACTCAGTAAGTCAACAATTCTTGATCCATTCTCACACGTTACTGACCTAATATAAAGTCATGGCACTACCCATAATGTTCCTAAATGAAGCCCGTCTTACACGGACAACATACTTCCGAACAGCTGGAATATTTTCTGTTGGTGTTATATGCATCGTTACAGCACTCTGTCGAGGAATCACCATCGGTACGAGAATGTCGGTGGATACACCCACTTTCCCATGGATCGCAATATGGGAGATGATTGAAGGAGGTATAGGTACGATACATTTTTTTAGCTGTAAATACAGTCAACTTACTGCTAATCAAAAATTTCTTGGTCTTGTCTACACAGCTGTCATCGTCGGCTGTATCCCCACATACGCAGTCTACTTCATTCAGGCTAGGAAGCATTCAGGCACAACGCAAAGAACGGGCGGCTCTACAATCTATGAAACCAGATCAATTGGCGTCCAGGAAAATATTATAACCCGCATTGCAACGAGAATACCGGGGAGCTTCAAGCGCTTTACATGCACAGAAGATGAGAATGGGAACTTTACGAATGGAATTCACAGGACTCGTGATATTGAAGTGACCACTCATACTGTGGAGGAAGGTCATCCTTTTCCGGCTAGAAGTGCTTTTCCTTGACGCAAATCATGATTATATTACTGCTTTTTTCATTTGTATTCGTTTTACAACCAGATAAATTGAAGTAAATCTCTGATACATGATTGGCGGAGAGCATATTGTATATAAATGTCGCACTAAACCCTAACAGTATTAGTGGGTCAAGCTATCCCCAGCTTTATCGAAACGTTATCTGTTAACTTCACGACTTCAACGTGTCTCCTCAAGATATTATCAATCCATCTACAACGTATGCTATAATTATCAGCATGTCATGCTACTGACCTTGCGTCTGATTGAACACGTCATATCACCGCCGAATCTCTCCCCCGGGCTCTCCGCGGGCTCTGCAGATCGGTCTTCGACGCCCCTCCAGAGGAGTTCCCATTTACAGAGCGCTAGGGTACCAAAAGGACATACGGCAAAATGAAGCGATCGGTATCACTCTTGTACCTAGCGTCAATCGCATCAAATACGCTCGCCGCAAAGCGACCGTTTAGCATCCATGACGATGTTCTTGCATATCCCCAGGTATTATTATATCCCAATGAACAGTTATCCTTGGCCAGCTTTCTGAGTTTTAGTAGTACAAAGTGTCGTTTCCAGAAGAATACGTTCTCGAAACCGAAGCTAGCATAATCCTCGAACTGCAAAAAGAAAGATCCTCCAAAGACGCATCCTCCTCAAATATCGTTTCCGATAAACGAGATCTAGAGCGTCATGCATCACAAAGACCTATAGGCGGCTGGAAAACGACTGGAAAGAAGGATGGAGCAGATTTAGATTGGGACCCTGAACTCTCGCTAAATCAATTTAGCTATGAAGAGATGAAACTTGATGGGCTACGATATCTTTGCAACATTCCGAGCGTTAATAATGGACTCGAAAATAATACAACAACCGAGGCGACAGCTGAGGGTGATGGGGCCAGAAATCGTACGCAGGACGAGAGTGAGATCGCACGCGCTACGGATCGAGGACTGGAGTTATTACAGGAAATGGAGGGTACGTGTTTGTATTACGTCTCAGGATGGTGGTCATATTCCTTCTGCTACAAGAAGCAGGTCAAACAGTTCCACGCCAAATCTGGTCCAGCTGTGCCAAACTATCCGCCCATAGAAGACCCGACTAGCCACTCATTCGTCCTTGGGAAGTTTCAGCAAGACGACGATGAAGAGCCCGAGACAGAATCTAGCAGCAAAAGCAGCAGCAGCAAGTCGGCAAATGCAAGTACTGCTGCGGAATTGCAGACCAAAGGTGAATCAAGATATCTTGTGCAAAGACTCTCTGGCGGCACGGTTTGTGATCTTACGGGGGCTGAGCGCAAGATTGAAGTACAATTCCATTGCCATCCTCAGTCTACGGATCGGATTGGATGGATCAAGGAACTGACTACTTGCTCTTATCTGATGGTAATCTATACGCCACGTTTATGTCACGACGTCGCATTTCAACTACCTCAATTTGAAGATACACATTTGATCCAATGCCGAGAGATATTGGCACCAGAAGAAATTGCGGATTTTGATGCTATGAAAGCTCACCATGATCAACAAAACTTGGTCCATGCTAGTACCGAAGAATCGCAATTCGTTGGAGGTATTGAGGTTGGCGCAAAGAAAGAAGTCGGATCCGAGGGAAAAGTGATTGAGAAGGGTCGAATGGCCAGAATCGGGGAAGAGACCGTTCAAGTGATTGCTAAGCGGGAAGACGGCAATCTAGTGCAATTATCGAATAAGGATCTCAATAAGTATAATTTGAATCCTGAGGAGGTGCAAAACTTCGCAACACAGTTGGATGAAAAGACCAAAGGCGGTGACTGGAGGTTGGAGATTGTGGAAAGCAATGGAGAGACTAGTTACCGGGCAATTATCAGTTCAGATAGTGAAGATGATGACGACCATGACCATGACCATGCTGATGATGGAGGGAAGGAAGAGGAAGAAGCAGCAGCAACTACAGAACAGTCGCCTCCTGAAATAAATGGCAAGGAAGATAAAAGCACCACTTCGTCAGATGAGAAGGAAACTGGCAGTGAGGAAACATATAAAGACGAACTATGATTGTCCTATTCGCTTGTTGCATTTTTGTATGATACCATTCAACCAATGCATTTGAACTCTGTAAATATCCATATTGTATGTCGATTACAACGAATTGTCCAGCGTACCAAGCCAGCGAAGACTCCTCTGTCTCCTTGATTTCCACCACCAATATATATGCCACCGGAGGGATCGCCACTACGAAATATAGCCAGATATATTGGTGTACCTAGGTAATTAGCGTGTTTGGTTGTTGTATTTTCCACCATCATTCTGGACAGAGAAGACCATACTGAAAAATCCCTTTTGTACCATCAATTCATCTTGGTTAGTTGAACTGTACCTACAGCACTCGAAATTGAGGGACAGATACTTGAAGTCGGCGGAAGATAAATCAGCGCCCACCAATGCGTAATCACACACACACACACACACAGTCGCACTATTGTCCACCGTAAATAATCGGTTGCATTTGAGCATAACTTTTGGAGACCTTGAGTGGATGGATATATTTTCATTTTTCAGACTGATCGTAACTACCAGTAGTAGTACTTGGGCTATAAACGAAAGGAAGGGGCCACTCTCCATGATTATACTGATCCTAACTTTTTATTACCTCAAAATGGGGATTGAAGAAGCATCCTAATCATTAATTAAAAAAAAAACATAGATTATTATTTCGGGATGAAGAGGATTCTGGATATCTGACTTGGATTCTGAGAGGCCTTTCTTTCGTTATACGTAGGTAGTCAGGTTCTACTGTATTGGAAAGTTCTTCGGAGATTAGGGTTAGCTTGACCACGTGCCCTTCTGAATATGTTAGGAATTCGGATACGCAAGGATGAATACGGAATATAGGCGAATAACCACTAGATATATGCTACGTATAGAGTGGTTTCCTTCACGAGTGGATTGATGCAGCCACGGCGTATTCTGCAACGATCCTAAGCACATGATTCGCATCGGGTCCCCCATACTCAACCCTAGGGATGCGTTTGGCACCCGCAGGGCCTTTCTGTAGCAGCTTCAGCCCGTTCTTGTAAGGCTCTCCAACCACCGAATCCTTGTCAAGACCAGGGAAGGTGATCTTAATCTGTCCAATAGGCCCTTCTGAGAGAAGGTCCAGCTTAAACCAAGTCAAACGAGGGAATTCGTTGTGAATGCGGCTCAGCAGCTCCGCCCAAGTTGAATTATTGCCAAGCGTGATTAGGCGAAACGAGATACCCGTCAGGCTCTGTTTCGACTTGCTCAGGATCGCCATGGTACTTGGGACGGAAAGCATGGCCATGGAGAGCTCTAGCTTCTCCAGTGCTGGCAAGGTCGTATTGTGAAGGATGAAGGAAGGAGGAGTATGCGGCATGTGACAAGGCTGCGAGAAAGAGTGAGAGCTCTTTAAGCGCTGGTGCATGGAGGAGGATCTGATCGGCCCAGTACGAGTTCGAGTTTAGGTTGTGACTAAGGCATAACTCCGCTTTTCGCAGGATGGAAAACCCTGTGCCCTGGCCCTGATGTTCAGTTGACAGCTCAGCAGCGATGATGGTTGTCATCGGTGATTCCTTTCGCAAAACGAAGTCGGTTACGGCCAGGTCAGCACCATCCAAGATGTCACGCGCGAGGATTGCCGCCGTCTCCGGATCTGAACGCGCGCGTACGGTGCACTTATCCCTGATCTCGAGCCTATCAGGACAAAGCTGCTGGGCCGCAAGCATAGACTTAAGGAGCCCTACCCCGAGCGCCTCAGCCACAACCTGTCCGTCTTCATGCCGCGGCCAGATGGCGGAGGATTCCGAAGGTGACGTCTCCTCGAATTCGTCAGAGTCGTCCTCGAGACAGATGACTTTGACATAGTCTCGTATCTGCACATATGTGGCCAGCATTTGGAGCCTGCTCAGATCGTCGGCCATCAGGCTTGTTTTCCACGTCGAGAAATAGCGACTGAGTACAGCCTGGAGGCGCCCATCGTCTGCTTCTGCTTCTGTGCATGCCGCGACGAATGCACTACGATCCGGACCGGGAAGCAGATGTGACCACTCGTCGACCATGCCGGCAGAGACCAGTCTGGGACAACTGGGGCGTGGCTAAGGATATTATACTTCCTCGACCTTAGCGGTGTGGGTACGCCAAACCCAGGCCACCTAACTAACCAACTAGGGTGTAAGGGTCTAATAGCTTCTTACTAAGCGCTTATTAAGTTAGTTAAGTTACGAAATTTCATTTCTATCATATTGTTAGAAATCTATACCATTTACCATAATCTTTCAAAGTTTATGCCATAATTTATGATAATACAATACATCTGCGTGAACAATTGCGTTTGATCAACAATACAAACAACAGGATGCCTATCAACGTACGTTAGTAAGAGCTCATTAAAATAAGGATGGGGGGATTCGCGTAGATTCAATGTTCGGGGATAGCCAGGTGTTAGATATATATATTTGAATTGGCAGCTGAACCGGCTACTCTTTGTGTTGTATGAGATTGGTGTAGTAGAGGAATGTGGGCGGAAATACAGTGAGTTGGAGGTATCGTGACCTGCTGTGTAATGTGATAGATCAGTACCCAGTCGAACTGAGGGAGGTGATGAGCAAGGCCAATACTTGCAGCAGGTTATCTGCCGTCAGTTAGCTTCTTGGAATTTCAAAGCTACTGAATCAGTTCCTATTTCGACATGCAAACGGCGACATATTCGAAAATTAATCTGCGAGGTCTGCTCTAACACTGGGCTCCATACCCTGCATCTAGCAACATGAAGCACCGAGTCTAGCCATGGGCTGCGGGTGGATGATGAGAGAGGATGAGATTTGTGTGCTTGGGAAGTGTATCCGTTGTGTCTCATAATTGGATCATCGCGAGAAGCTGGTCGATGCGTATGGTTTCTTGCCTATTCTGTTTTCCGGGACATGAATCGCACGTATGTGGGTAGTCGAGCGTTGGCGCGGTGGTTCTGACCACAACTTCACTGGCTGCCTCAAATTGCGTTTCCCTTCATTCCCACTGACTGGAGCATTTGGGTGCAATCAGCCGGTAACTACTCCGTATGAGTGGAGGCGATTATGTGTGTGCACATCTTTTCGAAACCAAAATCCAGGTCGAGACCACCTCCATCACAACTCAAGTAATTGGCCCCTGGCGGTGGTGACAATGCAGATTTATGAGTGATGTACAAAAAGCGAATCGAGGAAGTAAAAGCAGAATCCCTTAGTAAGAGGAAAATAATTTTCCACCGAAAAAGAAATACGAAAAATAACGAGACGCCATCTAGTCATGTCAAAAGCTAATTGGCTATTGCAATCACCATAACTGGTATGAAGCGAGCTTACTAACGTATAACTAACAAATCCTGGTAGACCTGGACAATCTCATCCTACCATATGCACGCCAACAAGAAAGCAGTTCATATTGGCCATGGCAGTGAAATTAAGGAGTTTGTCTGTACTTGTAGACTGTTGCAAGATCTGCGATGAATACTTTTGTTTGAAAATACGGAGACAACCGCGCATTACCTATCAAGAGGGTTGTTGTCTGTTTTGCTTGTTACTCCGTACTCTGTAAGTGCATACTCGTGCTTTTAACGAAGCAGAAAGGGGTGACCATGTCAATCCCTATTATGGAGTATTGACGAGCCGTCAAAAGAGCTCTTCAAAGGCTATAAGATTAGGTTCCTATACATGTTCCTAAAATGCTGGAACGTTAATTTAAGATTATGGAGGACTTGTCTCTGGATGAAACAAGACTGGAATCAAAGAAGCAGTATGGTTAACCACGAATGGAAAGTGGCTACAACTCTAAAAACGCGGGAACAATTTGACTTGTTTGTTCATTGCCTGATTCGGAAATTATGGTTTTCTTGATAAGACATTCGTAGATCTTGGTTGAGATGAACCACGATGAAACTCGAGGTGAAAACGCAACTGATTCGCTATGTTTCTTGTTTTCGATTCTGTTGAATTCAGGAACTCGAAACATTTGGGGTAAGTTCATGGGCTAGATGTCAATCATTAGCATATAAAACTCATTGATTCTCCCCAGCAAGTTGTAGTAGGTAGCTTTACCAAGTCACATTCTTTTCAATTCCGTTCTTTTCTTGTTCGTACCCAGTCCCATTCATTCTTTTTAAAGTGTTAATCTTTCATTCACTCGCTCTCTACCATCTATCAAAATGTTGAGCAACGTCGCTGTCCCAATAGTGCTGGCACTGAGCGGCCTCGCCTCTGCTCACGTAGTAGCCTGGCATCCAGGCATGTACTGTCTCAATGGCAACGACACCGTTGACCGTCCCAACACCAACCTTGCCGTCAACCCACTGTACAATCTCCCAAAGGAAAAATGGTGGTTCCAAGCCGACCGAGGCTGCCCTGACTACCCCCCAGCTGAGGGTCAATTTCTCGAACTGCCTGCTGGCGGTAGCTTCACCGTCGAATTGGCTCACAACCGTGCCTTCACCACACTGTCGTACGACGGAAAGTTGACCACCGAGTGGCCAGATGGCAAGGAACATCCCGACGACTGGAACTCGCCTGATCCTTGTCTCGACTACGACGGAGCGCTGCATACCAACAACCAGTCGATGGCTGCCGGAACGGTGTTTGCCATTAGCTACGAGTCGCAGATGAGCAACGTGACAATGGAGAATTTGGTGGTGTTCACCGTGGCGGAGCAGTAAGTCTTCTTCTGCCTCGTGGAATCTGATACCGTGGTGCTGATTAAATTTGTCGTGTGTAGCACTCCCTGGAAACGTCTTGCTACCTACGAAGTTCCAGCAGACCTCCCATCGTGCCCCGAAGAGGGATGCATTTGTGCTTGGGGCTGGGTGCCCCAAGGCTGCGGGCAGCCTAACATGTATGAGGACAACCACATCACCCCCGAGTTCCAGCAACAAGATACTGACGGGCTGGATTGCTAGGTACATGGCCGGATACAAGTGCAAAGTGACAGGCTCAAACTCAACCAAGAAACTCGCCCAGGCTCAAGTTCCCAAGTACTGTCGCGATGACCCTTCTACTTGCGTCAGCGGCGCCAAGCAGCTCCTGATCATGAACCGTAAGCCATCCTCGTTGCAAATATATTTTTTTGACACTGTACTAACAAGGTGGCCGTGCAGAGGCTGACGGTAACAACGCTGTGTTGCCCCCTCATGATTTTGTCGCGTATAACGAGAAATGGGGCTTCAAGGCTGGTGAGTTTTATCCTTCAACATATCCATACTTTTTTTCAACAATAATCGAATCTAATACCAACGGCTATTTGTAGGTGCCCAAAACGACATTTTCGAGAAAGCGTCCGCATGCCCCCTCAATTAATTGGTTGAACGAAGACCTGGCTTTCTCCTGAAAAATGCCATATTTCCAAGTTGGAAATATCTCTCACTCGAGGCTGTGGAGATATGATGACTTGACACCTTATTTTTATTTAAAAAAATTTCTCTTCTGCTCTTCCGCTTGAAGCGATGGAGATCCTATTATAACATTCAATTCAACGCATGTATACTATGCATATTCAATCTTTATAACATAAATCCATATACTTTCTTTTCCACACCCTAAACATTTGAAGTCTGCAGTAATACATCAATGTAGTGTTGGTTGCCAATACCTGTTTTGTGTAGCTCAAATGTATAATGATTTCCCAGCCTTGACCAGTTATCGGATTGAACCAGACAACACTCTGCATATCTCTTAAGCAGTTGGCTGGTCTTTATGAGAGCTCGTCCCCATTAGCACTCTGTGCGAACTGGGCGACTCCGGAATACGACGAGCGTGCCCACATATCCGGGAGAGCAATGTTGCGTATTCTCACGATGTGATGGATGTATCAAAACCTCGTATAAATTTATCTCAGAATTCGCAGACCCTCTTTGCTGAGGTTGGAGAATGAATCAATAAAGGATTGACTACTCCGTAATAGTGTTGAGAGGTGGTTGTCGGCGCCAAGACCAGATGGGTCGAACTGCCAGACCCATCCGCTTAGCAACTCCGTCCGGCCAACTCCCCTCAGACGACATCGACATCATCACAACAGCTGGCGACGTGTCAGTCAGTCATCGACCACCACCACCAGCCGTCATTCGACACAGAGCGGCCAGTGCTCGCCTCTCCTCAAACCAAAGCACTGACTGCGACATCTTCTTATTCCAGTGGAAACAACCGATCGGGGAAAGAGCGCTCTAATCCGAGGGGACTTCCGTCACAATGGGCTTCGTCGGTGTTTACACTGCGGTCTACGACTACCAGCCGCAAGCCGAGGGCGAGCTGGAAATCCACGAACATGACCTTCTCTATATTCTCGACAAGGATGACGACGACTGGTGGAAGGCCAAAAAGAAGGCTGGTCCGGAGGACGAGGAACCAGTGGGACTGGTGCCGAATAATTACGTTCAAGAGGTAAGGGGTTGCTTGTTCGTCCGTTTCTGCGCAGTACTTATGATCGTGGTCGATCACCAATTGATATAAAGTTTATCCGCGTGGAAGCGCACACATGTCAAATATTTGGAGGAATGGATTGAGGATTGCAGGATTTCTAGCTTGTTTCTTGATCGACATATGATATACGAGGCTATCAGTACTAATTGACTACCTTGCTCACAGGCAAAACCCACCCACAAAGCCAAAGCACTGTACGACTATACACGGCAAACCGACGAAGAAATCTCCTTTTCCGAAGACGCCGAATTATCCGTATATGATACTACCGACCCAGACTGGACATTAGTGGGCACTGGGACAGATTTTGGATTTGCACCAGCAAATTACATTCAGCTACTGTCCGAAGCTGCGCCATCGCAAGTACCAGCAATATCTCGTGAAGAGCCCGAACCGGAATCCGTGTCTTCATATGCGAGCCCAGAGCCCCAAGCATCTCCGCTGCCGTCGCTTCCTCAACGACCTGTACATACCGAACCGGAAGAGTATCCATCAGCCGAGTCCAGTCCGGCTATACCGGACTCGAGTCCTGCTGCAGCTATTGCCGGCATACTTCATCGACAACATGGTTCAATGTCCTCTCATGATACCTCACGCGCCATTCCTCCAGCGCCGCAAGCATTTCCATCTCCTGAAGAGGAGGAGGAAGGGCCCGCACCCGCACTCCCGACGCGACCACTATCGCAATCAACGCCTGTCCGAGAAGTGCATCGACATGAAGAGGAACCAGTCTCACCACCGCAACCTCCTCGCCCACAACATTTGCAAGTCAATGTGGCCCGAGACGAAAATGCGCGAGTCCAGGAATCACCGCCATATAGTCGCGTTGGATATTCAGCACAATCCCCTCATTCACCTTCTGGATATCGTCTTTATAATATCAATGAAATGATCTCAGTCTTGGGCAAGCGAAAGAAAATGCCAACGACGCTAGGTCTCAATGTGCCGAAAGGTACAATCTTCATATCTGCTGACGGATCTGAGGATGACACTCAGCAGGAATGGACTGCAGATAAGCTCACGCATTATTCGATCGAAGGAAAACATGTCTTTATGGAGCTTGTCAAGCCGAGTAAAAGTGTTGACTTCCATGCCGGTTCCAAAGATACTGCCCATGAGATAGTTGCGGCATTAGGCGAGATTGCTGGTGCATATAGGGCTGAAGGTCTGCGAGAAGTGCTTGAAGCCGGACAAGGCGGTAGCGGGCTCCAGAAGAAGGGACAGATGCTTTACGACTTTATGGCTCAGGGTGATGATGAGGTGACCGTAGCTAATGGAGACGAGGTGGTAATTTTGGATGACAGCAAGTCCGATGAATGGTGGATGGTTAGACGGATCAAAAATGGCCGTGAAGGTGTGGTTCCTAGCAGCTACGTGGAAATCACGGGTCTCGTCGAATCGCCAACTCCCACTACATCTGCTAGCAGGTCCACAGCGGTTAATCAGAACAGGCATGAAGAGGAACGGCTAGCAAAAGAAGCTTCAAGAAAATCACGGGTTGAATTTACGGACGGCCCACGACCTGAGGTAGGTCCAGGAATGATCCTTCCTAAAAGGCATAGCAGCCTTTTCGCAATGGATGGTGGTAACAATAAGGCGCAGCGTCATAAACGTGAGAAGTCCGATAAAACATCGAAACAAAGTAAGTCCTGCGACTATGTGACCTATTAGACTGGTGCTAACTTAATTATAGAGCCAGATGCCTCAAAGACCAGAAATTGGACGGACAGGACGGGAACATTCTCGGTTGAAGCTCAATTCATCGGTCTGCATGATGGAAAGATTCATCTGCACAAAATGAATGGAATTAAGATTGCGGTTCCGACGGCCAAAATGTCCGTTGAAGATTTGGAATATGTTGAGAAGGTTACTGGCGAATCGTTGGATGAAGATAAGCCATTATCTGATATTCGACGTCGCAGCTTGCTGGCAAAGAAGGAAGAGAAGGAGAAAGCCGACGCTGAAAAGGCTAAGAACGGCGTTCATGTCCAAGAATATGACTGGTTTGACTTTTTCCTCAAAGCTGGTGTCGGACCCCATCAGTGTGAACGCTACGCACAGAATTTTGCGAAAGATTCAATGGACGAAGCCATCCTGCCGGATATCACACCGGAAACTCTTCGTACGTTGGGTCTGAAGGAGGGTGATATCCTTCGTGTGATGCGATACTTGGATACGATGTTCAACAGAACTGGGTCTAAATCTCGACTTCGGAACGTTAGTTTCGGTGGTGAGGAAGTTATTGGAAACGGGGAGAGTGGTCTGTTTGCTGGTCCTGGCGGAGCTCTTAAGAACAACACCAGTCGCAAAGGTCGTCCGGCTCCTGCTGTGCAAACCGGCGATGTCGTAGATCCGAAGGCATTTGAAGTCAAAGATGGTAAAGAAACTGCCGAGAAGACAGAGCCAGCTCCTGCACGCCAAGTCACGCCTCCCGTTGAGAAACCGGTTCAGCGTGGTTTCGACGATGATGCGTGGGATGTTAAACGACCAAAGGGACAGTCACCTGCACCTGCTGCTGCTGCCGCCCCTGCTGCCCCGGCACCTACAACCGCCCCGACAGCTGTAGAGCAACCGAAGCCAGCTCCACCGACAGGTGCGATGGCTGATCTTACGCTGCTTCAGGCACCTTTGCAACCCACGCCAGCCCCCAGTCAGCCAACTCCACCCGCAGCAGTCCCTGTTGCTACCGCTCCCCCTGTCGCAGCGCCTGTTCCTGCTCCTATGCTACCTCAACAAACTGCAACTCCATTGCCTCAGCCTGTTGCGCCTCAACAACCTCAAGCGACTGGAGCTAACCCAGGCTTCTTTTCACAGTTGGGACCCCTGCAACCACAACAAACTGCAGTACCGAATCAACCACAAGGAATGGGCTTTTCTCTACAACCCCGACAACGGCCTGTACCTCCACAGAATATGAGTCAGAATTCTTTACTTCCGCCACCGCCACAGCGACCCCTATCTGCTCCTCATGATTTCCAGCAGAGTGCTTTTGCCGCGCCTCCTTTGCAACCTCAGCTGACTGGTATCCCTCTAAATGCGCCACAATTGGCGCCTACTGGCCAGAGTCTAGCGGAGCTGAACCAGCAACGATTCCAGCAGCCACAACAATATTCTCAATTGCAACCTCAGATGACCGCATTCCCGCAACAGCCACAACCACAGTTCCAGAATGGTCTCATGCCGCAGCCTACTGGCTTTCAGCCACAATCGCAGTTTGGCTTGCAACAGCAGCAGCAGCAATTCGGAGGTTTGGTGCCGCAGCCCACTGGATTTGGTGGATTTGCTTCACAACCCCCGCAACAACCCATGGCTACTGGTATTAACGGTATGCTTCCACCCGCCTTGCAGCCTCAAAGGACAGCAGTCAATGGATTCGGCACGAGCATGAGCCCTCCCCCTCCGCCTGTACCACCTATTCCTCAAATGCCGACGGCAGCACCATTGCAACCACAGAAGACGGGTCCCGCACCGCCTGTTCGATTTGGAGTGAAGCACGATGCTAAGAAGCTTACGCCGCAGCCCACGGGGATGCGTGCTAACCTCGCACAAGCCAGTAAGTACCCGCCCGGATATATTGAGTCTTTGACGGAAAAGCTGACTCTTCCTCACAGCCCCCTCAAATCCATTTGGTTTCTAGCTGTTCTTGGTCTCCAGCTGGACAGTATATACATATATCCTTTTTTTGTAATTTTTTTCTTGTTTCTATCCGCTTGAATTCAAAGTTTGTTAGATGGTGTTATGGATTGTCTTGTTGCTTCTTTCAATCGAGTCATGTTCTTTCCCCTTCCCCTCGGCCACGATTCTTTTTCTCTTCTTGCTAACAAGTCAATGCAACGAGGTCTTCTCCTTCTAGCGTCTAGCGTCTAGCATCTGGTCTCATCTCGTGCCGTCTCGTTGTTATGTATGCTCAGCTCAGCGATTCTAGATTGTTGTTTTACCCGTGATTGATGAATTACCCCACTTCTTCCGCCGTACGTGACTTATATCTCCCGTTGTATTATGTTCCACCCCCTTTTTTTTTTCTCTTATCCATTATTCGGTTTGATCCCTTTGTTGTTTTGCTCTGTCGATATAGCCTAGTGAATTCTTTTTCTTTCTTTTTTTTCTTGCCCCCCCCCTTTTCCGATACAACTTGTATCTTGACTTGCTACGAAACAAGAAAGATGGACACGAAATAGTTTGCCCTGGGTTGTTCTACGGCATGTATTCCGTGAATTTTTTCTTGTTGTTGTCTAGGTAGGCTCTTTTGAATGCGTCTTACCTTTTTGTTTATCTAATGTATATAGGTTCTTGAAGTGAATGGGATGGTAGTATATAGTAATTATCATAGATTCATCTGGGAATTGTTCTGCGGAGTATATATCCCAAATCAGCTAAAGTTGCCTGTGTCTTAGTCTTACAAGCATAATTATAAACAGCGGACGATCATCTGTACATCCACACGTACCGTCTGGGCGCCCCCTTAGACGTTACGTCAGTCCCACACTGATTTTATCATCTCGGTGATACCAGTTGACCCGTTGGTGCACGCAGACTTAACTAATCTTCCGAAGTCCTTGACACTATTCCGCGATCCCGTATGTGATGATTGATCCGGGGCAATACGGTGCTGTTGACTCGTCTGTGGAGCACTGAGTCATTGACTAACTTAGTTGCGCCTTAGTGTTTCAACTTTCTAGTGGCGTCGGACGATCAGGGTTTGAGCATAAGGAGTGTTTGAGTACGTTTCTTGAGTGCGGAGTACGTACGGAGTCTTACTATGGATGATTAGAAGCTATGAATCATCAACCCAGATGTCTCAATGCCTCATAGCATAGATTGACTGGAGATATTTCACTTTTTGATACGACAAGCATGTATGTACACGAGTTTTATAGCTAAATAATGAAAGAAATCGGAACATTGCAGATATCACATTTCATTTTCCAACAAAATAAGCCTCGGCTGATTCACAACATAACTGTTATGTACGATACAGTACAATACCATGTACACACAAAAACTCGGCTCTCGGCTATCGACTCTCGAATTCCCGTAGTCGGTCTTCGGAAGACCCGCCACAGCTAAACTGTAAACAGACTAGTCGAAGATTGTATCCCCCGCAAAAATGTACTAGTTATGAATGCACAGACCCACTCTTCTTCTGGATTAGGTGTGGGTTACACCAGACCTTTTTCTAAAATGTTAAACAAGTCGAGACGAAAATGATAACATGAGAGTTTTGATGCGTATGCGACTAAAATGTGCTTGAGTCTAAGACTCTAATCAAGCTTGGGATGCCGATAAGAATACGGAGTAATTGATCACAATGTCCCTTTCGAACATGGATGGGTCGTGGTGGCTTGCATGCCAGTTTCAAAGTCTCAAACGGTTGAAGCGGTCCAATGGAGAGTACGTTACGTACGTGCTAGTTACAGTTACATAATTACACTAATTAGATAGTATTTTGTCCTCCTATAAGATCTTTCTCTGGCTAGACGCTTGGCAAGGGTCCAGGGTCCAACCTCTGAATCAGTGTTTGCTCGTACAAATCGTACTAGCTACGTACGTAGTTAGGTTTTAGGATGGATGCCTATCAACCTAAACTATGGGACCATGGGTCAATACGCGCGTAACTATAGATGGGTGGAGGGTCAAACCTTTGGGAGACCTCGGTCTTAGATCGACGTAATACTGCATGTCCCCTAGGTATAAAATAAGTATTTAAATGCCGCATCGAGTTTGTTTCTTCTGACTTCTTGGATCGTGTACCTAGGTACTACTAACAATAATACATATATTCTACCAACAGACATTCAGAAAACAAGATGGCTATCCCAGCCTGGCATCTCATCCTCGGCTTCATCGCAACGTCCATAGCATACTCAATCCTCCACCCGATCTACAGCAACATCCAAAACCGCCGCAAAGCAGCCGCACGAGGATGCAAACCGGCCCCAAAGATCCCAACGGGGTTCCTGGGTTTAGGGATTGGTCGTTACAGAGACATCATAAGTTACTCCCGCGAATACAGATCATTAGATTTAATAGAAAAAGTGCATCGTGAAGCGGGCGGCAAGACATTCGAACAAGTGGTCTTGGGGACAAAGACAATCGTGACCATCGAACCGGAAAATATAAAAGCCATCTTGGCCACGCAATTCAATGAATTCAACTTCGGTCGGAGACGGCAAATCTTTGGCCCCTTTTTGGGAGATGGTATCTTCACGCTTGATGGTGCGGGATGGTCTCATTCGCGCGCTATGTTGAGGCCGCAGTTCTCTAGGGAGCAGGTTGCTGATGTGGGCATGTTGGGTGATCATGTTGATCAATTGATTGCCCTGATGCCGGCTGACGGCACGCCGTTTGATATCCAGGAATACTTCTTCAGACTTACTCTGGATACTGCGACGGAGTTTCTGTTTGGCGAATCGACTAATTGTTTGCTTGAGAATGATCAACGAGTAAAAAGTAATTCGACGAGAGGAGGAGGACCGCTGTCGTCTATTGGTGGCGAAGAAGGGTTTGCGCATGCTTTCAATCGGTCGCAGGATTATATAGTTCAAAGGGCTCGAGCACAGGATTTGTACTGGCTTGTTACCTCTGCAGAGGCGCGCAGGAATTGCAAGCTTGTGCATAATGTTGTTGATCATTATGTTGATACGGCGCTGGCTCGATACAATAATGCCGGCGGCGACCAGGAGAAGTTTATCGACAGCTCATATCCGGGGGGCAGATATGTTTTCCTCCATGCTATGATTCAGGAGACGCAAGACCGAAGAGCGCTGCGAGATCAAATGCTTAATATTCTCCTAGCTGGACGGGACACTACTGCAAGTCTGCTGAGTTCCTCGTTCTATTATCTGGCTCGACACCCTCGTGTATGGCAACGACTCCGCGAAGAGATTCTCTCGACATTCCCACCCAGCGAATCCGCAGATTCGATCACGATCGCCCGTCTGCGCGAAGTGCGATACTTGAAATTCTTCCTCAATGAAACCCTCCGTCTTCTTCCGCCTGTACCTGTCAACGGTCGATTCGCCGTGGTCGATACTACTTTACCTGTTGGCGGAGGCCCAGACGGCAAAGCTCCTGTTTTCGTGCCCAAGGGAAGAGAAGTCTTGTATCAAGTTACGCAGATGCATCGACGAAAGGATCTCTGGGGCGAGGATGCGGAAGAATTCCGTCCTGAGCGATGGGAGGAGAATGGTCGACATGGATGGGAATATTTACCTTTTAATGGTGGACCGAGGATTTGTTTAGGTCGTGAGTGCTTCTCTTTATCAAATGATACATTCATATGAACCATACCCTATGTTAACTGATGTTATAGAGCAATATGCGTTGACAGAGGCAAGTTACGTCCTTGTACGTCTCTTGCAACGATTCGATCATGTCGTTAATGAGCAACCGGAGATTACGAGACCAGCGATGAAGTTCTCCTTGACTGCGTCTCATGCGTACGGAGTGAAAGTTGGTCTGTATGCTGCTGCATGATGACCGATCTGTTAGTTTATGGGAGTTTATGGTTAGTTTTCTATTCAGACATGTATACCTAGCTATGTATATGATCCAACTTGAAGTGTCAAATGATAATGCTCTTTGATTACTTTCTTCCGATCCGTATTCAAGACTGTAGTCTCAATAGTTCAATCTACGCCGAATACCTGAACCAACTGACTAAATGCCTAGGTAGTAGATGGTCAAACACAACCAGGCCGATACGAAACAACCTTCCCAAACGTATCTGCCATTCCCCAAATCCCCCTCCTCAAGCACTCCAACTGCACAATCTGCGAATGATCCACAAACACATTAACATCGACCCCAAACTCCCTCACGTACCAATTATACACTTTGGGGTCTGCAGCTTCAAACATGACTCTTTCCGCCGGTAACTCTTTCATAATCTTACCCACAACATCGGTACGCCAGGATGTCACGTTTTCGGTTATACCCTCGGATTCGATCATGAGTCGCTCGACGCCTGCGTTCAGGAATTTCTGGCCTAGGGTTATGAGCTTTCCTGGGTCAGAGGTGCCGATTGCTTGTAGTTCGGCGGCGCTGGTGTCGCCGCCGGCACCGAATTGGATGCCTAGCTCGGGTTTTGCGATTAGCTTGTGCGAGTGCACTTTGTCGATTAGACGGAGCCAGTCGTCGACGGGGATGGAGAGGAATCCGGATGAGAGTTCGATTACGTCGAAGCTGTCAAAATCGACCATTTCAGTTAGTCTAAGACCATGTTTTTGAAAATAGAGGAGGGAGATAGACCCTAGGTCCTTGCATTTGAGGAGGTATCTGTCAAAGACGGATTCGATGTCGGCGTGGGTGAGGAGGTGTTCTGCCCATCCGCCCTGTTCTCGGTTAATATGTTTCTATAACATCTTTTAAGCTGGTGGGCGTCATACAGTTGATACGTATACATCATGCTCATGTGCCAGTTCGATCAATTCTCGTAGTGGTTTCTCTTCAAAGAGGGAGAATGAGCCTGTCACCATCAATGTGGTTAGTATTTGCTCTTTTATATACCAAAGAATGTTGAATTGTGTACCTCCAGCAAATTTGAGACCGTCCACATGTGCTCCCATACTAGATTTTATCAGTACACACTCTTTGCCAACTTCCAGGCTATCTAGGTCATACTCACGTCTCAAGTACATCAGCCAAATACCGTTTCCCCATAACCTGTCCATCACACATTAGCTCTTTCTTCACGTTCAAAAACAAATAGGGGATGCAGACGTACACTATAATACGGCCCCCTGATTTCCGTCACACCCTTCATCCGCGGCTTCTTGGGCCGAGGATTCGACCGCGCAAATCCAAATCCATGTTCTTTGTCTTGAAGGAGGATCGTTGGATTTTGCTTCGTAGATTCTGCTGGGGTTTGGCTTAGGGTGGTTGTTGAGAATGGTTTTATTGGTGCGGCTGGCCTCAAAGTCGATTGCAAATATGATACAGGAGATACTCCCCTGAGTTGATGTTTGAGAACGGGGTTTGAACCGATGGGGCGGATGAAGGAAAGCATTTTTAGTATTTCACTTGACAAATCTTTATCTGTTAAATATTTGTTAGTGAAGGGATTGAAGTTCTCTTGTGTTTATGTATGCGAAATATTTACAGCTGATACGGATTGACGTCAAAGTGATGAACGATGATGCAGGGCTAGGGTAAACATCTCCGCGCGCATTTATACACTCATAAAATATACCTATTGATTATTACTGTGGTTTATATCTGACTGGGTATATTTTGAAAATTTGCAGGGCCTATGTATCGCTTAACATATGCGAAGCGCCTTTTTGTGGCAAGGCTCATGTGGCGCTCAAGCTGGCATATTGGGCGCGGTACGGGGACCCTGATTGCTTAGTAGTTTTCGAAATTCAGCAGCAGGTGACAAAAGGATTGGATAGGGGTACATAAACATTACCTAAGAATTAGGGCTGAAAGATGTTGACCTGGCAAGCATAGAACAGTAAGTGATATGATTAAGGATGTTGATCAAACCAAATCTCAATCAACAGAAAAGCTATTGCCTCTTATGAAAAAGTACATTGAAAGCCTGAAAACAAGGAAAGCAACTATTAGCAAGACAGATAAGACAATGTAAGACACTGTTTATACCTGAAACCTGCAGACACACCACGAGCAACTCATACCCACTCTTGGCAACAATAAAAAGCCATGCTGTTTCCTCCCATAGCTTCCATCAGAACCTAAACATGATGGGAAATACCGTCGTCAGGCAAACTCCAGTCAGCCCACTTACGCCAATCTTCTAAATCAGCTTTCTGGTGGCGGTACGGAGCGTCTTTCCATTCTTGTATATGCATCTCCAAATCCTTACAAGACTCGCGCAACTGTCCTCCTGGTAGCCTGGTCACCTCTCGCATAAACAAATCATCCCATCGAGCTGGTATATATGCTGATGTAAAAACGGAGTTATTAGGGCACCTTGGAGGCCCTAAGCACGGATCCAAACACTTGTCGTATATCTGTGCAAGTCCAAGGTAACCCAGCCGCTTATAATCCCAGATACAGAGACCAAGGTAGTCTGGAAATTGAGGATTATACCTGTCTGATTTTGGCGTACTTCCAGGCCGGTCTACAAGCCAGTACTGCCAATATACTTCCCTGAAAAGACTATTCATTCTTATCACGTGTTCAGCAAGTTGACCGTCATGCAAAGCGTTGAGTCCTGTTCTTGGCTTCGGCTCTTCAAATTTCCAGTGCAGAGTCTCCTTGAAAATAGTTGAGGATGCCCACTTTTTCACTCGGAACTTATGGGAAGTTCGACTTGTGAATAGCGTAAACAAGTCATGTGGGTAATCCAATAACTCCTGTGTAGCTGCCAGTACACACTTCATCTCTTCAACTTCATGCTCCACCTTGGAAAAATCACTTGTCAAATCGGGCCCAATGCATGGACTAATTTGCTGGATTTTCTCACTATATCGAGAAAATCTATAGTCGTCCATCTCTGTAAGGGCAGGACAGATTGCCTGCATATTCCAATAAATCATCAGTTTCCAAAGGGCTCGTGTAATCCGCGTTTTTTCAGCCCATGAAGGAGACCACCAGGCAGCTTCCTGAAAATAAGAATCATTCTTAGACTGCTTTATGGGATAAAAATGCGAATTCTTCTCTGTAGGTAAAGTAGGCCATATCACCTCATGGATGTTCTGGAGAAGAGAGACAAAGCATATATGTCCGAGAGTCTCTATGCGGTATGCCGTCAGTACTAGGTAGCGAGAACCTAGTGTATCGGTAAACACAGATGAAGCTGGACCCGTAGTAAGCACATGTTTCGGTAGATTCTTATATTTGCTGATGAGTTTCTCGAAGGATGGATGCGCTGATGATGCCAGAAATGAGCCCAGAATAGCAACCATGCGAGCCAGATGCTTGAATTCTGGAATCGAGCGTTTTATTGCATTATCCAGAATAGGAGCTGGGCTGATTCTAAACGCTGCATTAGCGCTCGCAGATGCACAGATGAATTTGTAGATTGATGGAAGATCTGATGCATATTGAAGAATGATGACCAGAATTTCTAGTGGAAGACGAGAGAACGAGCCAGCCATTTTGGCTTGCTCCGAGAAGATGGATTTGTTTTTGCGCTGTAAAAGACTCAACTTCCTGATGGACGATTTTCGCTGGCTAAAGTTGTAGATATGGAGAAACGAAACCGAGGTCGAGAATAACTCTGTAGGGCTAGGGCAGGATCCGGATCAAGTGGTTAAACCTGATCAGTCCTCTACCCTCTTGTAGGCAATGACTGGTATTAAAGAGAGATACTCGGAGATTCAGAGATTGAGAAGTTGACAAATGAGGGGTCATGTAATATCCAAGGCAGTCACCTGTCTGGTCGTGCCTTCCTAAATAGGTAAACAAACAAACAGGCACGTGAGCAGCTAGTGCTTGTCCCTGATATTATCTCTCTCCCTCTTCCATCTTTTCTTCTTTCTGCAACCTCCCTGAAAACCAGAAAATATACCGTTCGGCCAAAACAGAGCCCCGTTAATGCTAACAGCAACGCTCAAGAAAGTAAGCATTTCCTTCTTATACTTCAAGATATCGTTTCATGCTCACATACCTTTCGTCTTACTAGTCTCAGCGATGGGTAAGCCGGCTGCTACTTGTTGCCTCGATTCCGACTCTATTCCTCCAGAGAAGTTCGTCCGTGGTGTCAAAGTCTGTCTCCAGGATGATGCTGCCGAGTGGTTGGAGACTGCTCCAGGTATCCCTGAGTTACTTGAATCACCATTCTCCCAAGATAAGGTTACACGTTTCAAAGAAGAGTTTATTGCCAAATACCCAGGCAAAGTTGCCCCTATCTCCCAAGTTTCTGCCCACAGTGAGGTCACTTCACTTACCCAAGATACAGATGAAGATCTTCATCAGTATTTCAGACGTGCCTCTCATCTATTGACCCGTGTTGGTGGACAAGACCAGATTAAGGATGCAAATCCACTGTCCATCGCAGAATCCTACATCCTAGACAACCTTATAGACCATTGAGTTCGGGGCATGCGTGACTTGGAGTACCGCAAGGAAGTTCTACATTCCACTATTGTCGAGGAGAGTTCTCTATCCAAAGCATACAACATAGCTATGCGTTTTAAGCGTACCTTATCAGAGCTTAAGCGTATGGAAGAGGAGTCTCACCTTGATAAGGAACTGGAGTCATATCGTGCACTTGAGGAAAGCCGGCTGCGTGAGCTGGAATTCTACAAGCGGGCTGCTTGCACCAAGCAGACATCTGTTCCCATGTTTCACGGAGGCGGCTAATCAAGATCATCTGCATCGCTTCTGAAAAGAATACATCCTTCCAAGTGAGTGAACCCTTAACTATCATACGAACATTGCTAATGCTTGCTTCGTTAGAAATAGATGTCACGGTATATAGCCATATCTAGCGGCTACAATATCCCGATACTGAAATGAATATAGTGCGCACTGTGCCGCGAAAGAGGGCACAAGAAAGAGCACTGTGGCTATCTAGACGAGACCCAGGTATACGACTCTAGTCCATTCTCGTCTTCTGACGTCTTGACTTACTAACCGTTCAATAGCCAAATGTACGTTATTAGATGCCATTAATATGATCATGTCCATATTCCGACGTATGGTTGCATTGGCCTTGCTCAGGGGCGTTGTGAACCAGTAAGCAAGGCTCCTATACCTCCCTGGAGCAACTACTAACAAGTTTCATGTGTTTCAGGGATCGATTAAAGTACGTGATCCTACGACTTTGATATCAACTTTACAATGTCCGGCTAACATAATGATGGTTCAGTATCATGAGAACTGCGTGAAAGTATGCATGTTTCATGTCCTATAATGCAACGTGGGCTAACATATCAGTCAGAATATCAATCGAAAACTGGAGGTAATCTCATATCGACCCAATGGTTATCTTTTGTTTTCGTTGCTGAACCATTCCTTTTAAAAGGAGTTGAAAAGACAAGCGGTTGTGAATGGCACCCTGTCTAGTCAACATGTGACTATAAGCTGACTATGGTTCAATACTCAAGGCTCTTGAGCAGCGCATTTGTGTTGGTGTTCTTTAAGTTCATGTCGATGACCATATCGCTGATAGCCAGTTGCAGGATACAGAGGCTTCTATCGAGGTATGATTGCCGCCCGCAGATACGTGGACGATCCGCAGCCAAAGCTCCTACGTCCTCCGAGATATGGGGAGGGTTCCGAGACTAAATGGGTGTGGGGAGCTTGTAAGCTCGCTCTCGAGCTGGATGTCGAGCTGGCTGACAAGCTGTTCCCTAAGTCTTGCCCATCCACCCAGTCCAACAATGGCATTTTTCTGGCCCATCTTTCTGATTATATCATCACGATTGATTCTCAGACACGACGTCAGCTCTCAGGTTGGACGGTTATTGGAAGGACGATTGATAAAAGGATGTTTGGCATATACAGCGCAGTTGCCAACGATGTATAGCATTGCAAATCTTTTGGTGCTTATGAGAGTCGCAATGAAACAAAATTGTCTTAAAATACAGAGTGCCCATATGAAAATGGTATGTAGATATCGCCATATGAGTATAGCATTGCACGAGAACGCTCAAATTGAAAAGACTTGATTCCGAATTACCTTGTCACGCCTGGGGTGTTAAAAAAAACCACTTGCACAGTCATATCATCTCTTAGACGCCGGGATTGAGGAAAACCAAAGGCAAGTCGGCCGGCTATCAGCTCATGATGATTCCCACCCAGAGCATTGCGTACTAGATGCACAGCAGCATTGTCATCTTGGATCGTTGTTCTCCGCTCAACAAACTTCCAACTAACTCCTTTCCAGAAGTGACCGAAATCGAATGGCTCATCGTTATCATCATATGCCGCGAGATTTGGCTCTAGTTTATTGTTTCGTCTCGTATTGTGTTTGCCTGTCACTTGTGATGATTCTAACCATTCGCCCACGAGAGAAACCGCCTGCTGACTAGACATCATATCCCACATACCGTCTGTCGCCATAATCAAGAATGAGGGTTTGTCCGGTTCGATTTTGGTACTCACCACAACAGGCTCGGCGGTTAAGTATGGTGGTGTTCGAATGTCAAACTTTGGTGCCAAGGGCGCAGGGCCATAGAATCGCTGTCTCATATCCTGCTGTAATTCCAGGGGCCATTTCCACTGACCATCGCCAAAGGCTCGCGAGACCATCATTCCTAGTACTCGTCCGTTTTTGACAATGTGTTCTTCTTCGCCAGGATGCTCACTATAGAGCCGTGCAACCTCTTCCTTATTGCGGCCGGTCTGGTCTACTGATAACGGTATCGCCTCCCATTTTCCATCGACCCTTTTCTGTCCCAGAACGGCTCTTGAATCACCAGTACATGCCACATGCAATGTACTTGTGGCGGGATCGTATAACGAGAGCAACGCACAGGAACCGGCATAAGCAGGAAAAACTTTTTTCACCTTATCTTGCAGCGGTTCTTTGCTCGTCTTCGCATTCAAAGCTGTCTCCAATATAGAATTATCCAAGTTGAGAAAACCCTGCATGATAGCGTGCCGGACAGAGTCAGCGGGTAAAGGTTCCTTGTTCGAGGAGGGTAATTTGATTTCGCTCAGACTACGTCGCACGAAAGGTACGAGCTGTCTACTTAGTAGTTCTGCCGTGTGCCAGCCTGAATGTCCATCGAAAACTGCCCAGGCCATCCATTGATTGCCGTCATTCCACGGTGAAGTGATCTTGCCGTGGGCGAACCGGTCCTCGCAGGGGCTGTTAGAGGCCAGTTGTGTCCCGTCGTATCGATCAACGCCGGGGACGTTTCCGACTGGGTAAGAGTATGCCTCTTGTGATATGATTTTGGTCACTTGGTCCTTGGTTGGACCCGGTTCAATTCCCAGGTGCTCAACTGGCAGGTTCTCGAAAGATGGTACCTCATCGCGAGCAGTATTTCTTATCCACCAAAGACCAGCTGTACTGACCACACCGGCAGCCGCAATGTATTTTATCGAGTTCGTAGATGAAGTCCTCGTAGAATAAGGCTTGGCCTGCGGGCGAAAGATCAACCTCGTAGACGCGAGACCAAGACGCGACCGAGCCACTCTCAGTGGCAGCATTGTGGCTAAGGTGCGGATGAAGGTAGGAAAGATCAATAGGTGGCTTCATTTGAAGTTCCGGTTGCCCAGGAAGACTCAGCAAATAGCTAGGTTGAGGCTCAGACAGGACGTCGTGCTCTGTACCTAAGCATGTAGTTAGTTAACTAACTTACTACAGCAGAGTTGGTCAACGCGTCGACAGCCGCGCTTACCCATTTTGCTATAGTACGTAACGTCAGTACATTGTACAAATAAAGGAAATTGCCGCTCCTTTCATGTATATATAGTTCCCGCTTGAATCTTGTCATGCAACGCTGGCCGACGAGTATCGTGGGCTCAACAGGCTCTCTACTGGGAGGCACTTTGGTCGATTGAGTCGGATTGACCAAGGATTCATTGGAATCTTGGATACGTGCCTAGCAGCCCTAGCTAGATCTTGCGCCGACGGCCCACGAGAACCTTGTATAGAGCTTTTTGATTGGCTAGAACTACTCCGTAGCGTGTACCATATGAGGGTCAAATTCAATTTTAATGGAAAAAAGCATTTAATAGATACATGATGGAAAAAAATGTGCATTTCGCAATACCTCGTTGGCATCTTGTCCGTCAGAACTTATATAGGGATACTCGTTTGATTTGTTGATACACTGGAGGCCGAATTGTACGCTCTTTCCGCACTCCTTTCCATCAATCCTTCTTGACACTGCCCTCTTGACAATCGGACCCTAGGATATCATGTTGCCTGGCGCCTAGCAAGCTACCGATGGTATATGAACAGCCGCCGAACCCGACAAGTTATTTATCGAACATGGCGGTCGTTAGAATCCGGTGGAGTCGGTGGTCCTGGCGGGGTACCCGGGAGAGGTGGAGGGGGAGTAGTTGGTCCGTAAGGAGGTGTGCTCATGTTTGTTGTTGTATTAACTATGACTTGTTAGATCATGTTAGCCTTGCTAAGGGAAATTATGCATAGGGGGAAAGGAACTCACAGGTTCGGTGTTTTCTCTTAGGCCGGAAGAGGAAATGAAAACTTGCATGCACAGGAGATTAAATGATGATTGTCTCGTCCTTGAAGGCATTTGGAGGGACAGGCGGCCTTTATATTTACGACTGGTATATAGGTATCATCCGATGATGGGAAATACATGCTAGTAGGAAGTTATCGCGCACACCATGCAGATTTTGGTAGGTCATTAGGAGTAGTAGCTTGAGTAGTTAACCAATGAATTTACCACTCACACACACTCACACACAAATCCTGTAGACGCCAGAGCATATTGTGTAATCTATTGGTGAAGTTAAATAAGTAACCGCTGAGCCACAAATTTAGTGGCGGTTAGTAAGTGTAACTGTTGGAGAGCCTCATAACCTTGCAACTTAAAGAGTCATTACTCGACACTGAAATACTAACTAATATACATATTTTTAGCATAGTCGTTAGTACATCCAACAGTAGGAACGATAGGGAGCTTAGAAAACTTCTATTCATCATGATAATTGTTCTTTATCCACTCGTAAACTCCATACTGATTCAAGTACTTTCTCGGGCAAAGCGCGCGCTTCGCTAGCACGCTGAACGGAATCTTCTCCGTATAACATGTGTTGGCAAGCCTGTCTAGGATGGTGTTTTCTCTGCGCGGTATATTGTCATCAAGTCAGCCTCGCGAAGATTGTTGACTTGACTTCCTTCACAGCCTCATACCATAGCGGCTAGTCGGAGTCTTGACGGCTCTCCGAGTGCTTGCTGTGGAGTTTCGGGCCGTTCCTTCATATCCTCTCTTGATGTCTAATTCGAATCTTTGGCGATGGTCAAACCGTAGCCCCATTCTCTATAGTGTAAGAGACCGACCATGTCAAGATGAAATCTTCAACGCACAGTCACAATGAATACTCAATCGCGTGGACATCTGCTCTGCCGTCAGATATGGCTTGATATCCTGGCCAAGCTGCAGGGCTGATGGATCAGCTTCCATGTTTGGTGATTCGTAGCATTGGTGCTTTTCCTCCAATAATCTAATCCCTCAGATCCGAATCAAAACCTGACGAACGCTCCATTGAAGCGCCACAATTTCCTTTCCTTCTTTTTTTCCCTGATAATTTCGCATCTTGGCAACGCCTGAGCAGTATAGCATTGTACGTACTATCAAGAGAAAATAATGAAACAAAAAAAAAGAGATATTTAGGTAATCTTGAAGTCGAAGGATTCATTTTCGGAGATTCGGTCAGGGCAGGCACGACAAAACCCTGAAATATGGAGAAAAACGAGATAAGGTTAGGGCGTCTGGAAGTCTTGAACCAGAGGCTGAGAGGCGTCGTGCGTTCGGATCAGATAGCGGCGACTCCGGCGAGGGCTCACATCAATAATAACCACGACGCGTACTCCGTACGTAGTTGATAATTTGATTAGTAGCTAGGTGACCGTGATGATAGCATAGATATCCTCAAAAGGATACGGAGAGAGTTGTTTCCGTTCATGCGACCTCGAAGAATAATAACGGCCGAGGCCGAGCTTGGGTTTACAAGGGATGAAGGAGAGTCCGACCCGAGTTATGGATGAGCACAAATATGCCAAGTGTTGTGTACGTACAATGATCAACATATCGATGCTGACTCCAGCCCGTTGGTGTGGAAATAAGATGAGTTGCAGGGTCATTGGCTCTTCCGCCGCCTTCCGAGTTGTACGTACGCACGTATGCGAATCAGTCGAGGACTGACTCGGGTCCAGCTTCCACCTTCGCTTTAATAGTTACTTTCGATTCCTTCTTGTAGCTAGACCAATGTTTGCCCTAAAACATCAATGGGCTCGAATAATGGTGGTAGCCCGGATTTGGCTGATGATGTCACAATCGCTCTTCCAATTCCTTTGATGGCAGCTCTTGTCTCGACTGCAGCAATGAACTTCGGGCAAGCAGTCCCAAATACGTGCGGAGTACTCCGTACTCCGTAGACTGATCTTATCTCCGCGACTTCTTGTCCTAGTTAACTTAAGTCAACCCGCTTAGTAGGATGTGCCAAGCTTAGTCAAAATTCGGTGCAGAGCGATTCATCTGAGTTTTCTCACGTCAGCGAATGGACGGTCGGCACAAACTCGAATCATAAATGAGATACAGACCTGGAATCTTGAATATGTGGACTGACCAAGAAATCATACATGTGCTCCCTTTCCCAAAGCGGTATCGAGTCACGACCTCCCAGAGTAAAAAGCAAGTCGTTTCTCCGAACCGAGCCAATAGCATCAATTTTTTCGAAATGTACCATTTCCATTGCCCCAACTTCCAATCTTGGCAACCATATTTCATAGGGCACCTGGCCACTGTTATCCTTGTGACTAATCTGCTCTGCTGCTGACTCGTCATTACACAGCTCCCTGCTTCGCTATCCAGCATGAAAACAAGAACATTCAGCCATTCACAGTACCACCCCTAGTGGCTGCTGAACCAAGCTTGATTTCACTCATGGTACAATTCTCCTTGTCCGCCTCTGCGTAGTCTTGTGGGGTTCGGTTTGTGGTGCATACCGTAAGCTGATGTGATTATGCCCCGTCTTTATGAGTATGTCCGTATCGTAATAGCAGCGCGTTTCTCCAATGATGCGAGTTAAGCTCGCTCCACGTCTGAGAGATAAGACTAGAAGGCCGAGGTCTTTTGAATTTATTTTCTTGGTTCTTCCGTCTTCCTTCGATGCTTTCTTGTCATCTTGCACCCTCTCCATTGTAGCGCGAAGGTTTAGATGCATCATTGATTGTACTTCGTCTGCCGGGTCTTGTCATCATGGGTGTTGGAGCTGTGCTTGAACCCCTGACCGTCATCGTTCTCCTCTTTGGAGGCACATGGATAAATCGTCGAAAAGGAGACTCATATCACAAATCCAGCAGAGCCGGTGTTCGCGCCCAATATAGGCTGTCTTCTGGTTCGAAGACCGACTCAGATACCGACGAGGAGACTGGACTCCAGTCTACTGCAAACAAATATGCCTATGCAGAATCGAGGCCGTTGTCGCCCTCATTACTTCATCACCACGAGGCACCATGGAGAATACGTACTATCACGGTTGGACCATACAACTTGGAGGTCTACTCACCCAACACGGCAACATTCCGTAATCGTACCTTGAGTCGTCTGCTATATCGACTTCCGTTCTTGGTGGAATGCTGGTACTGGGCATTGGTGTATTGGGTAAGCAGTCGTGTATAAGAAAACGGGATATTGAAAATGAGACTTAGTGCAATCTCCTCTATTAGACATACCAGCTTGGTCGCGCCTTTACCGCTATGACCCTCAAAGACGACACTGTCGATGTCGCGAGAACCCACGCTCTACAACTTGTTCAAATCGAAAAGTCGCTTGGGATATTTGTCGAGACCGATATTCAAAAGTTCTTCTTGAATAGGCCTTTGCTAATGACCTTGACGAACTGGATCTATTCATTCATTCATATCCCCGGCACAATTGCCTTTTTGGTATGGTTGTTCTACTATACCACCACCCGAAACTCGCTGGACGATCCAAGATACAGCCCTCTCGACCATAGAATCAACGGATCACCGGGAGGTCCCTCTCTATATGCTGCTCGTAGACGCACACTGGCGGTTTGCAATCTTGCCGCTTTCATAGTCTTCACGTTATGGCCGTGCATGCCTCCTCGTTTATTAAGCGACGAAAACGTTCCCGGCACTGTTGGTGATTTGGCAAGAAGTTATGGCTTCGTTGACACCGTTCACGGTGAAAAGGGCGCAGGAAGTGTCTGGACCGAAAATCGATTCTGCAATCAATATGGTAAGAGTATCGAAGGGAAACCTTCTTCAAGACCCCATTGCTAACCAGAATATATAGCTGCAATGCCGTCCCTCCATTTCGGTTACTCCTTCATGATAGGTTTGACCATCATGACAATACCCCTGTCGCCTCAACACGGAGAGTCGACATCTATTCGACTGCCCATTTTCCCCAATCGTATCAGCCTGCGGTTCGGTTTGCCATCCTGGCGCCGCGTGCTTTGTGTTGCTCTGGGCGTTGCATATCCCTTGACAATCCTGGCTGCCATCATCGCCACAGCTAATCACTTCATTCTGGATGCTGTGGCCGGTGCGTTCGTTTGTGTCTTTGGATGGTGGGCCAACTCAATCCTGTTGAATCTGCTACCGGTTGAGGACTATTTCCTCTGGGTGTTGCGTCTGCATAAGCCAGAGCGGCAGATCTTTGATGTCTATGAAGATTCAGACGAGGAAACCGAATCTAAGCTCGTGACACATGCCTCTCTCATGTCCTAGTTGCTCCGCTGTTGCTGTCGCTCTAGATTTGAATGTGGCGCCTGGGCTGGGGCTGAAATCGGAGTCATTATGAATGATTTTGTAGTTTTTTCTCTGTGCAGACCTCTCTCTCTCCTCTTGAAACTAGCCTCGGTTGATCCATGTTTTCGATCTGTGAATGTATTGTTGAATAGGCATTGAGACAAGTGCTTGGATAGTATAAATGAATAAACGAATGCAAAGGATGTATTGAGAAAGAAAGACCGAAGTTCCCAGGTCAGCTGCAGAAGGTGCTCATGGTTGGTGCTTCCTTCCTTCTGTTGGCTGGTGCCTATTGCTCGGTCGTTCTTTCCTGTCAGCCTCAGGCCCACCTGCTCTTTCTATTCTTGTCGCATCGTCAATCCTTCCTTCTACGGATTCTAGTTTATGAGAATAGGGTCAATTGTTGATTCTGTCTTCAACTATTCCGCCTACGCCTGCTCAGCTGGTCTTCATAACCCCCGCATTGTCTGATTTGGTCTCACAGCAGTAGCACAAATGAGTGAAGAGACGTGCTGACTGACCATACTAACTAGGGTACCTGACAAGCTTCTACCTCAAGTTCCCTGGTCATCTCCGGTCCAAAATATTCGACGCGACTTGCAGTATCTTGCTCAATCCTGCTGGAAACTTGACCATACGCTGCTAAAGAACCTTGAAACGACCTGTGGCTAGCCATCTTTTTGACCAGTCTTTATTGGTCATACCGGGCACGACACCCCGACAGTTTATTGTTTAGTGTAGAAGAGCTTAGATACCTCCTCAATTTGTGTGCGCAGTAAGAACCCTGTCAATAACCGAACAATTAGCGAATGTGAATTGAGGCACTGATGGTTCTTGCAGTTCATTGTCAGAAGCCAGTGCGGATAGACCGTTTGGGTTCCTCCACATACGCGCTTCTCGACTCCCGCCACAGGCCGATCTTGCGCGACCTTCCTCCACCTACCTAACCTTACCAACAAAACACTGCCTCATCTACCGGATCTCATACACCTGTGCATCCCATCTCCCTATTTTTATCACGCGATTACGATAGACTCCGACTCTCAATTCCTGTCCCCGACAACTGCGCATCATGCCTGAAGAGTCTCCAGCCACCCCTGCTGTCGCCGCCGACGCTGGAGATTCGCGCGCTGCGGCAGCTGAGCCCAAGCCAGACTCGACCACAATCGAACCGGCACAGAAGCAAGACGATAGCAAAGTATCTGAGACTGAGGAAACAGACAAGCCTACAGGTATTCAACACCAATGGAAAGAAGCAAGTTGTCGCGTAGCTAACATTGCTCGACTTGCAGATACGACGGAGAAGCAGCCAGACACAGAAGCAGCAGCGACCGCTGCTCAGCCGACGGAAGTAAACGGTAAAGGCGATGGAGAGCCAGCTCCAACAGCCAACGGCATCTCTACACCGAAACCCGCGAGCGCGAAGCGCAAGTCTGTGGGTGGACCGTCATCATCAAAGAAGCTAAACAAGAAAAAGTCGCAACAACGTATCACACACCTGGATGCCGCGCCCGGAGAATATTACCTTGCACGATTGAAGAGTTTCCCTCCATGGCCTGCAATCATCTGTGACGAGGAGATGCTTCCGTTAAGCTTACTTAACACTCGCCCAGTAACGACAAAGCAAGCCGATGGTACATACAAGGAAGCATATGCCGACGGAGGAAAGCGAGCCCATGAGCGGACGTTTCCTATCATGTTCTTAGAGACAAACGAGTTGTAAGTGTGCCTGAGAGTAAATCATTGCTATCTGCAGAGTGATGTCTAACAAAAAATCGATATATTCAGTGCGTGGATTCCCAATACCGACCTCACTCCGCTAGACCCCGAGCAATGCAAAGACGTCAGCGAAAAGGGAAAGGGAAAACAGTTGATCGCTGCATACAAGGTCGCAGCTGAAGGGCATGATCTTCAGTACTTCAAGAACCTGCTCGCCGATCATCAACGGGCAATTCAACAGGAGGCTGAAGAACGGGAGGCTGCCGCAGCAGAAAAAGCAGCCTTGAAGGCTCAGAAGGAAGCTGCCAAACAAGCCGCTAAGGAGGAAAAGGAAAAGAAAAAGAAGCGGAAAAGCGTTGCGGCCGAAACTGAGGATGTGGAGATGGCTGATGCAGATGATGGAGAAAAGAAGGCTAAGAGCACTAAGAAGCGCAAGAAGGACGCCGGAAGTGACGTTGAAGATGAAAAGGTGAGGGCAGAATATCAAGCACTATTTTGGTGCCAACCATAGAGACCATGATTAACAGTTACTGTCATACAGCCTGCCAAAACTCCGAAAACGACGACAAAGCTCAAACTGAGCACACCCAAAGACCCCAATGCTGACAAGCCGAAAACGAGCAAGGCCAAGAAGCCTGCTGAGGAGCCTAGCGAAGAAGAGGTGGAGGCGCCTCCTAAAGAGAAAACTCCACAAATCGACCCTCTGCAGGCCAGGGCCAATAAACAGAAGAGAGGTATGCCTCGGCAGCGCAGTATTGAACTTCCCATTCAGTCAGCTAATTTTTTGCCTTTGACAGTACTCTTCCTTCGCCATAAGTTGCAAAAGGGTTTCTTGCAACGAGACCAAGCGCCGAAAGAAGAAGAGATGGACCTAATGGCGACGTATCTAACCGAGCTAGAGAGTTATGGCGAGATTGAAGTGTCTATCATTCGTGAAACTAAGATACAAAAAGTCTTGAAAGCCATTATCAAATTGCCATCGATTCCCAGGGAGGAGCAATATCACTTCAAACAGCGGTCCATGAATATCCTAACGGCATGGAAGAACCTTCTTGATTTGGATATTCCCCCTCTTACTGCCCCTGCTCATAAGGAGGCGAAGGCTGAGTCGAATGGCGCGAATAAAGTTCATCACGAAGCCGTTTCCGCTGAGGCGCCAAAAGTTGATGATTCCGAGCCTAAGCTGATCGAAGCCGAACCGAGCGAAGCCGGTGACCAGACCATGGCTGATGCTGAACCCGAAAAATCGAAGAAACAGCCGGAAGTATCTGAAGAGTCTGCTGGAAAAGAAACCACAGCTGAGCAAACAGCTAATGATGCCTCGAAGGCCGCGGGTGAAGCATCCGCGTGATGTATCTTTCTGTAATGTTGGTTTCTTCTCTGGCGGTGTCCGTTCTTTAACTTCTATTGTCAATGGTTCTTGCGATTTATGAATGGGTGTTTACACTTCGGTTTCTTGCTGTGCTTGTTGCCCGGGAGTGGGATTCTCAAGTTGTGTTCTATGTTGCTGTTCTTACGAGTGCCTTTCCCAGATGCGGTTCCAGAAAAGCCATGCTCTTGAATCTTCTTTCCTTCTTCCTCTCACTTCTCATTTTGGTTCGTCTGTATTAAATCTACGCGTTCCTGCTTGTCTTTATTTTCCTATCATTTTCCTATTCCTCTTTATTTGTATTCGACTTGTAAGTTGTCTCGCTTGAGAATAGTTGTTGAGAAGCAGATGAGAAGAAGTAATGAATAGCATAAAATTTAAATTGTTTATCTATTTCTACATTAGAAACTTCCAGGACTGGGTTACTTGCTACTCTGCTGGGTATTTCGTGATATCGTGGGTGAATGTTGATCATTGGATATTAATTACCGTAATACCAATACCGTATCAAGAGCTGGCCTTAGCTCCGCCCGCAATTTCGAGCTTCAAAAAGTCAACTAGAACCTCAAGAAAAGCTTAAAACAGCATACGTTCCTCTTTCCCACAACGCCTTTGCGTATCGCTTCAGTCCTTTGCATTCTGTCTCCGTGTTTTCATTATAGACAATTCGAGAACCAGTCAAGATGATGCACCCATCGAGGCAGGCGTATGTGGAGGAAGCCGAGGACGCTGACATGACCATTAGTCTTGCGGATCTACGTAAGTATTTCTCTCTTTCTCTTCAAATATACATCCTATACTGGATAATAGAATATTAACAAAAATTTCAACAGCCACCGATCGCGACTATGATCTACCATCCGCCGGCGCCGGAATCGCGCCCGAACGAGCATCAGCCTTACTCTCACAATTCGAACGCAAACGCCGCGCAGCCGCCATCGTAGTTCCCACGGACGATACTCGCGTGCGTCTACGACTGCGCGAACTCGGCGAACCAATCACACTTTTTGGTGAAGGACCGGCAGATCGTCGAGACCGATTACGGGAGATATTAACGACGATACAGGAACGACAAGCCGGCGAAGATGTTGAAATGCGTGAGGGGACACAAACCGAGACTGAAATCGCAGAGGAAGAGGAAGGTGAACAACAGGAAGAGTTTTATACAGAGGGTTCTCAGGAGTTGCTCGATGCGAGGAAGAAAATTGCATTATATTCCTTACCCAGAGCGAAAGCGCGCGTGGCGTGGCAGTTGGAGCAGTCCAAGATACCGTTACGGACACACATTAAGCATCGAAAAGCTGTGAAGGAGAAATTGCAAGGGTTTGATCTTTATGGTTCACAGATCGCGGCGGATAGACCTGTTGGTATTACGCGATTTGCGCCGGATGGAGAGACGGTTGCGACGGGTAACTGGGCGGGCGGGATCAAATTACTCAGCGTTCCCAATCTTGAGGAGAAGTTTAGCGTCAAGGGGCATAGTGATCGTGTCACTGGACTTTCATGGTTTCCCGGCGCTACATTATCGACGTCGAACGTGTCGGAGTCTTCGCTCAATTTGGCATCGGGTGGAGGTGAGGGAAATGTCAATTTGTGGTCGCTGGATAAAAAGGAGCCCTTGGCAACGTTATCAGGACATACAGAACGTGTTTGTCGTGTGGAATTTCATCCGTCGGGCAAATATTTGGCATCTGCTTCATATGATACAACGTGGAGGTTGTGGGATGTTGAGACGACGACGGAACTGCTACTGCAGGAAGGTCATTCTCGTGAAGTCTACTCAGTTGCGTTCAACTCCGACGGATCACTGTTGGCCAGTGGAGGCTTAGATAGTTATGGAAGAATTTGGGATCTGCGAACTGGTCGAACTGTCATGGTGCTCCAGGGACATATTCGAGAAATCTACGGCGTAGATTGGGGTGTTGATGGGTATCGCGTTCTGACGGGGTCTGGAGATGGATGGGTGAAATGCTGGGATCTACGCAAAGTCGATTGCAGTGGTAGCATCGGAGCACATAAGAATGTTGTCTCGGACGTCCGGTGGTACAAAAGTGGCGCTTCTTCACATTCATACCTTCCAACTACTACTGCGCAGAATGGAGATGGAGATGCCATGGACACGGATGTGACTTCTTCGCCGGCTGCAGAGCCGCGAAAGGCGGGTACCTTTTTTGTCAGCTCTGGGTTTGATCGCAATGTCAACGTGTTTAGTGCCGATGACTGGTCGTTGGTGAAATCGCTTAGTGGCCATTCGGATAAAGTGCTGAGCGTGGATATCAGTCCTGACGCTAAGTGGATTGCGAGTTCCAGTCATGATCGCACGGTTAAACTTTGGGGTATTGAATAGGAGGATACAATCAGCTGCTCTTCATCCAATTTTCCGCATCTTTTGACGAGTGACCTGGTAGTCCGCCAGCGACTAACTTGGGAACGGAACAACCTGCGATATATGAACATCGCTATTCTTGCTCACGGATTGACGTCTCAACCAAATCACCAGCTGACACGATGTATAAAATCCATACAGCACAAAAGCGCCGCTTCAGCAGATTCCCGAGACTTACTATGGAGCATCAATCAGCCATGGAGCTTTAGACTTCGACATGGTTTTCTGTCGCCTCCATATTCCTCGCGTATTAGTGACAAACTAATGAACGGATTGATCAATAAGATATCTTTTTTCTTAGTCTTTTATAAGTGGGGTTAAGTACGCAGTGTCCAGCCTAGCTGTGCGGAGTAGTTTCTACTCGCATACCCTGCCACTTACTCAGGTTTCTTTTCTTTGTGGCCCTCCTATTTTCCTCCTCATTCATGTTGTTACGCTTTTCCAGCTTTCCTCCGCTCTCTCTGCTGAGACTGGTTGACAGACGTTGTTTGAATTCACATGCACCTGTTATTGGGCATGACAGGCTTGACCGCTATGCTATCTACTCCTTAAGAAGACCAAACAAACCAAACCCTCTGTCTTGCTTTCGCCTAGCAAATGGTAATTCCAGCTGGGATGTCTTTTTATTCACTTGATGACACAATCAATCAATTCTTTTCTGGCAGAGCCATCACACGGGAAGAATGCGACTAAACAGCTACTGAGCTCACTGGCGAAGCGGTTGAGCCGGTTCGGCTTCAAGGGGCGTTCAGTTATACTGTAGCAACTGGGAAGCTCCTTATACAATTTCGTGATTCCAAGTCTCTCTTGGATACAAGGACAGTAGATCTCGCTCGGAAGATCTACGGCAACATTGTACCTGCCTGTGTTAATAGAGGCGTCATAGGACCATCGCCCTCGCTTGCTATCTATGTCATGGACAAGATTCCCGGAATGACTTATATTGAAGTGCCTTCGACAGCACTTAGGGTTATCTCCTGGCAAGAACAAACAGTGTCGGATTTCGCGAGGTACTTTCAATGTCAGTATGCTGTGGTTCATCGATTAATTTTATCTAGGTTTTTTGCCGATTCATGGATGAACCGACTTGACGAGCCTCATCACTCTGATTATTCTTTAACAGATCTTCAAGACAAACTTGGCATACTTGTACGGCAGCTTCCATCACGTTTCACCGGAGTCACTTCCAAGCTACTCGAAGAACTCCCAATACTTTTTACGCCCACTTATCCATTAGTTCTGAATCACGGTGACCTGTGTGAGATGAATATTATGGTCAATCCTGTAACAGGCGGTATAACTGGAGTCGTCGATTGGGCGGAGGCCAAAATTTTGCCATTTGGAATGTCTCTGTGGGGGTTTCAGAACATGCTCGGTGTTATGAACTCAGTGGGTTGGCATTACTATGAGAATTCTTCCAGGCTGGAAGGCCTTTTCTGGGATGTATTCTACAGAAATGTCGGAACGGTGTTATCCCATCATGACAAACGTGCTATGAAAATTGCGGAACGGGCTGGCTTGCTTCTTCGTTATGGTTTCACTTGGGAAGGCGGCGCATTTGAAAGACCTGTGACTGAGCGAGATTCTTCGATTAGATATTTGGATGCATTTTTACATCGCCTACAGGATTAAGCATGAGATAAAAGAACCTTCCTCTATATGGAAGATTTCATACTTCATGGTTTGGGATCTCCCAATCCCCTAGGAACCTCCACCGCCCCTTTTCCTTCCACTCGCCATCTTTCCACGCATTCGCATACTGCGGGAAAACATCAATGATACCCTTCAGAGAAGCATCGTGCGCACATACAACAAGAACGTCATCTGCGGCATCAAATTCCTGTAGACCTGCTATGCTGTCTTTTGCGTCCTGCACGTTAAATGCAACACTACTTCCATCCTCCCTCACTCGGATACTATAGAACTGCTGCGTCCGATACTCTGCTGGGTTTGGATGAAGTTCCTCAAAAATAGAGCAGGGGCATATTTCGTTAGAGCCTGTATCACCGTGAGGATGAGGCTTAATATTCTCCGGCAGCGGCACATATGGGGAGGGCCGATACTGGCCACCATGATGGCAAGTGTCGGCGCCCATGAGGATGAAGGAATTCTCTGTAGTGCGCGCCAGCCCACAGATATGACCGATAGCGTGACCTGGGACGTCCAGGAGGTAAAATGAGCCGTCATTGAAATAATCTAGTGCTCGGAAACGACCGATCTGCAGGGCGAATTCGGCCGATGCTATCTCGCGAACCTCTCTTCCTCGAATGTCGCTCTCGGTCAGAGTACTGGTTGGATTTTCCGGCCATGGAGGCAGCTTTGCTGCCAATGTCCCTGGGCCAACGACCAAGCGAGTGGTCTCTGGGAATGTGGAAGGATCACCGATGTGGTCAAAGTGCCAATGGCTTGAAAATGATATATTAGTATTTAAAAAGGAAAAGAAGACCTGGGAGAAACAGCGGACCAACCTCCAAATTACCGCATCTATATCCTCTAATGCAACATGCTCTTCCTGCAAAATTTCCGAAACGCCCTTCTCAACATTAATCCGAAAACCCTGCGCAAGCAATCTTTCCACCATGGGCGTCGCCAGGTTTTCCCAATCCTTTCTAACGCCCAAGTCAAACACTAGCTTCTGCCCAGTGCGTGGGTTTTCAACTAGAAAGGCGAATGCATTGCAATAGAGCTCGTCTAAGTTGCCGATATTGGGGGATAAGAAATAGTCTGCTTTGCAAAATATCGATGTTGTCGTGTCGATTATTTGCACGTTGACGTTGTTTGGTGAGGAAGGTAAACGGAGGTCTGGCGGTGGCAGGCGTTGAATATGTGTAGCTGTCGCCATGTTGTTTTTAAGATCTTACTCTGTCTCTTTACTTTCTGTATCAGTCCGAATGATGAGAATGAAGAAAACGTCGCCTTTTTATACATCTACGGATGGATTAGTCGATGGCATCATCATGCATGTCCATTGTCTGCCCCAAAAAACCTTGGAACTCGTAGACATCCGGGGACGGAGTAAATTCTACTGGTCGGGCACGAAGCCCCTAGGTACTGTAGGTACCTATATGACCCGGTCACATTGTCAAAACTCAACTTCAACGACACATCAAATCCACACAAATTAGACTGAAAGCAGAGGCTCACTTCAACAATGGGATGCGACTATTACGGCCCACCGGCTCTGGCCCCTGAGCCTAATGGTGCGTCACCAAGTGAGAAAACGAGCAGTTGCCAAGATTCTTGCTGCGATAGCGACGACGCTGAGCTTCTCAACACCACGGCCTCGGGTCAGGAAGAGCTCACCCCGGAGAAATCGGATGATTGCTGTTCTCCTGGCAAATGTGCGAACTACAAAACCGAGAATCATGCTGACGCGCCTGCCTGCTGCCGTGGCAAAGTCAGCCCATGTTGCGATACCTCTTGCCTTGACCGCTTGGCTATGCGGGAATGCGAGATGAGTGCTACGCCTGCCCCTGGCCCAAGCAGTAAGCCAAGCAGTGAGTATCCGTCTCTTTGAGAATATCGTTCAAAGATTCCTAACTCCCTTTAGCTTGCGATGGAGCTACCGACCGCAAGGCATGCAGCCAACATCGTCTCTCTGCCTTCGACCGCTACGGCGCTACTCTACAAGCTCTGGGATGTATCTGCCGCGCTCTCATTGCTCTTGGCCAGGAAACTTGCTGTGAAATTCGCCAGCGACAGTCACTGGACGAGAAGCAGTGCTCTAAGAAGTCAGCTGCTCGCTCCCTTCGCACTTCACTGGACTCCTGCAGCAGCAACAGCTCCGTCACCAAGAACCAGGCCGCGCAGAACCGTCTTCGCCTGCAAAGGGGTTCTCATGAAAGCACTAGGTCTGTCATTAAGGCGTCTGCGGATGCCTGCGTTGTCTCTTTTTGCTCGAAGGACAAGCCCGCTAAAGAGCCTCCTGCAAAAGGCAAGTGCTCGAAGCAGTGCTGCTCTGAGTACACGCCCGCGACGGCTCCATTCGTCAAGGGCAACTGTGCCAAGTCTTGCTACTCCCTCGAAAAGCCCGCGAAGCAGCCTGCTGCCCAAATTGGACGCCTTGATTCTTGCTGCTCGGAGATTCCCCGTGTCGAAGAATCCCCTGCCAAGGTCGGCTGCCCCGGATCTTGCTGTCCCAGAGACCAGTGTGTCAAAGACAATGACACCAAGAGCATTTATGCGGACCCGTGCTGTTCGAAGGTCAAACCCGTTGTTGAACCTCCTACTAGTGGGTGTGCAGGGTCTTTTTGTGGAACAGCTAAGAACACGATCACTAAAGAGCTTCCTAATGCCGCCTCCTCTGGCTCTTGCTGCCAGCCACCAAATCAGGATATTGTGAAGACTCTAGTGACTAGTTGTGCGGGTTCTCGCTGCACAGAAAAGCAGCCGGCCAGCCCTCGAGGCTCTTGCACCGATGCTTGCTGCTCCTCGGCTGGGTCCGATCCTGCTTTAGAGGTTGAGAAACCCTCTATTCAGGCCATCACCGACGTAGAGAATCAGGGTACCGGCAAGGAACATGTGGTTCTCAGCATTTCTGGCATGACTTGTACTGGTTGCGAGACAAAGCTCAAGCGAACGCTCGTTACTGTCCCTGCCGTCAGAGACCTGAAAACCAGTCTGGTTCTCTCACGGGCCGAGTTCAACATTGATCTTCGCCTTGGGTCAGTGGAGGAAGTCATGAAACATCTGGAGCGAACCACTGAATTTAAGTGCGAAAGATTCCAGAATCAGGGATCTAGCCTAGATCTTATCGTCCCTGATGAGCCCTCGAAATTCATTAGTCAGACGTGGCCGGACGGAGTTCTTGACATGGTACCCGTGGATAAGCAGACCGTGCGAGTTGCGTTTGATCCGAAGATTGTGGGAGCTCGAGACCTCACCGAGAAGATTTGGGGTCCGCCAATTGGACTTGCTCCTCCACGCGGTGACCCTTCGCTAGAGGCTGGCAGCAAGCACGTTCGTCATGTCGGATACATGACGCTTCTCTCCGCTGTCTTGACGATTCCGGTCCTGGTCATGGCATGGGCTTCGCTTCCTGAGAGGGAGGTGGCATATTCCTCAGCTTCACTCACCTTGGCCACGATTGTTCAAGTTGTCATAGCAGGGCCTTTCTATCCTAAGGCCCTAAAGGCTCTCATCTTCTCGAGGGTTATCGAGATGGACCTCTTGATCGTCTTGAGCACCAGTGCTGCCTACATCTTCTCGGTGGTCTCCTTTGGGTACCTCGTTGCAGAGCAGCCCCTTTCGACTGGTCAATTCTTTGAAACGAGCACTCTCTTGGTCACCTTGATCATGGTAGGTCGATGGGTTGCCGCTCTCGCTCGTCAGAGAGCCGTGGAATCCATTTCTATCCGGTCACTTCAGGCATCGACAGCTGTCCTTGTCGACCAAAAGAGCGGAACGGAACGTGAGATTGACGCCCGCCTTCTTCAATACGACGATACCTTCAAAGTTCTCCCTGACACAAGAATTCCGACCGACGGCACTGTCATCAACGGGTCGTCTGAGGTTGACGAGTCTATGCTCACTGGTGAATCTAGACCGGTGGAGAAATATCCCAAATCTGTGGTGATTGCTGGGTCTATCAATGGATCTGGAGTTATGACTGTTCTACTGAACCGTTTGCCTAGCGATAACACTATCAATGCCATTGCTGCGATGGTCGATGAGGCCAAACTATCGAAACCCAAGCTGCAGGATCTCGCAGACCGGGTAGCATCCTACTTCGTCCCGGTTGTGCTGGCATTGACAATCATCACGTTCGTCATCTGGGTTGCAGTAGGCATGACTATTCGTGGATATGATGGATCCGAAGCTACAATTCAGGCCATCACCTACGCCATTACTGTCCTCATCGTCTCTTGCCCCTGCGCTATTGGACTGGCTGTTCCTATGGTCATTGTGATTGCTAGCGGAGTGGCGGCGGAAAGAGGTATCATCTTCAAGTCAGCAGATGCTATTGAAGTGGCTCATAAGACGTCTCACGTCGTGTTTGACAAGACTGGAACCTTGACTCGGGGAAAGCTTTCCGTCGTCACGAAGGACTGCGACAACGTAGACAAACTCCCGCTTCTTCTAGGCCTCATTGAAAACAGTCGACATCCAGTCTCTGTTTCTGTGGCTGCTCACCTCAGGGATGCCGGAGTTATAGCTTCGGCTGTTCCTGAGCCCAAGAGCCTTACTGGAAAAGGTGTTGAAACCACCTTCGGTGGCCGGAAACTTCGAGCAGGCAATTCTCGCTGGCTGAATTTATCGGAAGATGAACTTGTTCAACCAATGCTTGCTCAAGGGTACACTGTCTTCTGCTTTACTATCGATAATGCGTTACAGGCGGTCTATGGTCTTGAAGATGAGCTTCGGCCTGACGCTGCGGGGACGATTGAGACCTTGCAGAAGCGTGGTATCTCGGTACATGTCGTTTCTGGCGACGATGACGGAGCTGTTCAGTCTTTGGCGTCCAAGCTTAGCATTCCTGGCGGCAATGTGCGTTCTCGAAGCTCGCCCGCCGACAAGAAGGACTACATCCAGACGCTGCTCGCTACTGGCATAGATCGTAAGAAACCGGTTGTTGTTTTCTGCGGTGACGGCACGAACGATGCCGTTGCTCTCGCACAGGCTACGGTCGGCGTCCACATGAACGAAGGCACGGATGTCGCGCAATCCGCCGCGGATGTGGTTCTCATGCGGCCTTCCCTGGCTGGTATCCTGACCATGATGGAGGCCAGTCGGAAATCTGTCAACCGCATCAAGTTCAACTTTACATGGAGCTTCGTGTACAACACCTTTGCAGTCCTTCTCGCTGCGGGTGCTTTTGTCAATGCGAGAATTCCTCCAGCGTTTGCGGGATTGGGAGAGTTGGTGAGTGTGTTGCCAGTCATTGCTGCTGCGCTGCTTCTGCGCTGGTCGAAGATCTAGGCACAGAGCACATCATTGCACGAGTCACAACGATTGAAGTTCCACACTCACTGTCCTTAATGTCTGGCTAGAATCGTCGTTTTGAGACGGAATGCGACTCCAATTCTCAATCGCAGAATGCTGCAATTCTGTCGTTATCGATAGTCTGCTTCATCTCAGAGAAACCTCCTCTAAGGAAGCCTTAACTCAATCCATTCCCTTCTCCACATGTCCTGTTCGATGGGGTGTACTCATTAACAATCATGACTTTTCTATGGAGTCAGTCGCAGACGTACCTTTCCAATAAGGTCGCCGTACAACTTTGATATGTATTCTAGTGAGCATCCCAAAATGGCAAGGCGGGAAAAGTACCATGGACCAATCGGGGGCCTGCATTGTGACGTAGAGGCTAGAGGCGCTAGTTGCCTTCTTGATATTGATAATCAAACTTTGAATCTGCTTAAATCCGAGAACCCTATCATCGAAGTCTTCTCTCTAGTTTCTTTTTTCTTTCTTCATTTGCAGCACCTACTACTCACATCGTGCTCTTTATAAAACTTGACCAGCATCAATATGCGAGGAACTATTTCACTGCGGCCGCAGAGGCTGATGTCGTCGCTTCGCGCCGGAGGACCTTTATCATATTCACCATCTTCACGTCCAGTCTGTCTCCTATGTCAGCACAAACAGTTCACATCTAAGACAATCAAACCATCTCCCCCGCAGCGACGTGGTCTAGCATCGTCTCCGAGTCGTTCCTATCCGAACCAAAACCCTACGGAAACAGAAGGAGCCAGCACCAGCAAAAGCCCACTTACTCCCGACGTGACAAACCACTACACCATATTCCCAAACACACTCCCTCAAGGCCCTCCTCCAAATTCATCCTTCGGATTCGACGTGGCGGCCCTCCGGCGCGAATTCCTTCAACTCCAAGGCGCAGTCCACCCGGACAAATTCCCTCAGGGCCCCGAGAAACAACGCGCCGAAGCCTTGTCCTCGCGCATCAACGACGCCTATCGCACATTAATCGACCCGCTAAGTCGAGCGCAATACCTCCTCGCCGAGATCCACGGGATCGACGTCCTAGCCGAAGACGGCTCATCAAAACACGCACTCGATTCCGAGACACTTATGGAAGTAATGGATGTCCAAGAAACCGTCGAAGAATTATCATCTGCACCCGCGACAGAGGCAGAAGCTACAATCACTCGACTCCGGGAGGAGAATGCGACTCGGATTGAGAACTCTGTTGCGAAAATGCAGGCGGCGTTTGATAGCGGAGATATTGAGACGGCGCAGGTGGAGACGGTGCGGTTGAGGTTTTGGTATAGTTTGAGAGATGGGTTGAGGGAGTGGGAGCATGGGCATGGGGAGATTCGGATTGTGCATTGATTTGTTTACCAGGGTCAATAGAGGTTCTGTATAGATATAGTGGGTTTGTATTATAGTCATAGTCAGGGTCAGCGTCTGGATGCCACACTCGACTTACAGCTTCGACGAGCTTTGCATTGCAAGTCACATTTAAATTTTCAAATGTATGCTGTATGCACACCTCAATGAAGCATCACGCACATACATGCCACCGGATTGATTAGAAATCCCCTAAAACTCTCGGAAACGGACACGGGGATCTATCGTCATGAGATTGATGACATATTAAACTTCATACATGACGCCTTTTTGACGCGAAAATTAATTAGTGATTATATTTACTACTTAGCGGCCTGTACATTCAGGAAATAACGCGGTATTAACGATCTTATTCCCGATCTCCTTTGCTTTGGGGGCTGTTCATATTATCAATCAACGATTAGTCAACCGTTTATTACCTCTTCCTGAGCTACGGCATAATCATAGGAATGTCGTCGAATCTTTGGACCTTGCAAGCGAGGAAGGCATATATAAGTTGAAAGCTTGCATCTTACTGTAGGTCTCTGGAGTACGAACCGTTGTTTCCAGTAATAAAATCCGGACACAGAAAGAAGTGTCGACAGAACACTACGGTATCAACTATTTGACAACCTCGGGAATTCCTACCTGAATTAACAATGGCTCGTCAATTCACGCTTTCATCAACCTTTAAACTGAACTCCGGGTTTGAGATTCCTTTACTTGGTTTTGGCGTAAGCATTTCCCATCCTATTTGCCATTTCTACCCTTTCACTAAAAGGTCCCATATATATAGGTCTTCAGAACACCACCAACAGAAGCAAGCGCCGCAGTCCAAGAGGCTCTCAAAGTCGGCTATCGTCACATTGACAGTGCAGCCATCTATCGCAATGAAGCCGCTTGCGCGGATGGAATAGTCAAATCCGGCATTCCTCGTGAAGAGATCTTTTTCACGACCAAAGTACCACCCCAGTCAATCTCGTATGAAGGTGCCAAGGAAGCGATTCGCAGAAGCTTGGGGACTGTTAATCAATTGAAGTACATTGATTTGGTACTTTTGCATTCTCCATATGGAGGAAGGGAAGGGAGGTTGGGCGCCTGGAAGGCTCTCGTTGAAGCTGTTGAGGCCGGGATAGTGAGGAGTATTGGTGTCTCGAATTATGGCGTTCACGTATGTTGATCCAGCCTTTCTATAATACCTAGGGTACTGATTATCCCGTGTGATAGCATCTTGAAGAACTTGAGAAATACATCAAAGACACCGACGCCAAACTCGGCAAGGGGAAAGGTGGTGTCCTCAGTGTCAACCAGATCGAGCTCCATCCCTGGCTGCAGCGCAGAGATGTGATCGATTGGTGCAAGAAACGTGGCGTTTTGGTGCAAGCATGGGCTCCTTTGTCCCAGGCTGATCGCTGGAATGACCCGTCACTTCTTGCTATTGCCAAACGCACCGGCAAGACTGGAGCACAGATCCTGCTTCGATGGAGTTTGCAAAAGGTACGTTCCAAGATTATTAATAGTCCTAAACTCCCTTTTGTTATTGACCTAGAACTGAAATATCCGACTGTTGATGAATAGGGATTCAATCCACTCCCCAAATCAGTTACTCCATCTCGTATCCTGGAGAACACCAACATCTTCGACTTTGAGTTGTCGGATTCCGAGATGGCGACTTTGGAGACGGATGAGTATGATTATCATGGTTGGGAGTAAGCTTTCCTTATTATCTGATGTGACTAGTGCATGGTGAATCTTTTGCTGACTGTTTGGTTAGTCCAACGACGGCCAGCTTGGATAATTGATAGCCCCGGTGGTTAGGTGGATTACTAGGCTGCCGAATAGTTATCCTTAATTCTTCCTACGTCTATAATTGTACGATATAATGTAATTGCTTTGGGTGAAATTCACGTTTACAAAGCTTTCGAGTCTTTCTGTTGTAAGTTAGCTGGTTCCTGGCCATTCACGATAGATTTCAGGCTAAGAGTAAAGAAAAACACTGTAGTATCTTGTACCTCATTTTGTAATTATGAGCTATTTCATCAACTGGGGTCATACTGGGTAAACGCCATGCATTCCTGTCTACATTGTTTCCGCAAGCTTGGTTAGGGTTAGAGAACTGTCGCCCTAAGAAATCTAGCCCGGACAATGATGAAAGCGAAGCTACTGATTCACAGCGCAATTCAAGTTCCATAATCATACAGGATCAAATACACTCCCTAGAGTTTATGTCCTATGCACCCTCATCAACCTCTCCCTCGTCTCCATAAGCGCTTTACCCAACAAATTCAGCCCCCACTCCCCCCGATTCGCACCCGCATACGCCGCCCCAAACCCTACACCCCATATCCGATCCCTTGGACTCGCTTCAACCAATTCTCTCTCTTCTGTTTCAAACAATTTCCGTCTCAACTCCTCATTCTGCGAAAACTTGAGATAATTCCCTTCTAGCACAATCGCATATCGATGTTGCTTCCACACTTCCTCCTGGAAATTAGGTATTTGTCGACCCAGATTACGAATTGTGGCGGGTCGCAGTTTCCAGCCATTTTGGAGCTGTTGAGTAATCGGGTGATTGGGACCGGCGAACAGGAGGGCTTTACGGTGCATCATATACCTAAATCAAATGGGTGCATTAGAAGAGGAATCAAGAAGTCTGAGAGGGCCTATTTACTGTTCTGCATTTGCGTAAGTGAATTCTTCGTCGTCGTTTTTCCAGGAGAATGATGATGGCCACCATTGTCCGAGGAATCCGTATTCTCCTTCTGGTTTCCAGAAGTATACCGGATTGTCGGTTTTTGATGTTGGTGAAGCCATGTTTTTTTTTAACCTGGAACGTTTGAGGTATAATTATTTGACAAGCAGTTTCTTTCTCGATGCACTCAATGCGACTGATATTTTGACTAGCTGGATAAATTTTATAAACAGAATTATATGCGCCTGGACAGAGTTGAAGGCTTTTTTTTTGTGTTGATCAAGTCGACATTGTGAGTCATGAAAAGGCATGCTTCTTTCTACTGCTAAGCCACTTGCTGCCTTGCCCAATTCTGACCCCGACAAATTCAGAGATCCACGATCCTCCAGCAAGGCAGATTTTCACATTCGAAGAATCATTCAAGTATAATTGTCGTGTTTCAATATCGTTCAGTGGACATGTTGGTAGACTTGATGGTAACTGACTCACCAGCACTATCCATTAAGACCTAGTTACCTATTCCACGGACGCAGGTGGAATACAACATCGTCCCTCAAGAACATCAGTAGTATGGACAGATTAAGGCAGTGTAAAGATCTCTTAGCTGTCCTGTAGCATCAATTGATATAAATAATAACCTAGACTAGACCCTTCTACCACAGCCCAACCCTAATGATCAACTTATTTACGTACATACCCTAAGTTGAGTAATCATTATTTTTAATCCATTACATCAGCACAGTCTATTGCGTATCGGGCTGATTACAAATGGACATTCCCCTCAAATAAGACATCTCCATCAAAGCATCCGGGCGCAAAGCCTCTAACAGACGACGTAGGATTGGATTTGCGGTGTTTTGCGGCCCTGCTTGCGGAATTTCTACGGGCTTCTGTTCCCATGCAACCCTGGAAACTGAGGAATATCAAATTGTTCAGAACTGAAAAGATGGATTGGGAAACCTTGCTGCCGGATTAGTAAGTTTTGTGATTTTTATGATTAGTATGGGTGCATTCCATTGATGAAATGGATGCATATCGATCCGGGAAGAAACAATTATCTGGATATAAAAGGATGGGTAGTTCTCTGTGCATGATTGATGTATTTCTAATTCTATAATTCAAACAAGCCCAGCAATATACTGTTAGATCTTCCTCAGCAAAAGTCTTTATATAATTTCTATACATATCCAAAAACATGCCTTCATACTTGATCACAGGAGCAAGCCGTGGGCTCGGTCTGGCTTTCACCACCGAACTGGTATGTTCGTTCGTTTCCTGCCGGGGAAAGAAATTATCTGAACTAACATTCTGATTCTCAATGATAGCTCAAAACTCCCGAGAATCAAGTCATTGCCACTGCACGAAGCACCTCCGGTTCCGAGGGTTTACAGAAACTCAAAGCCCAATATCAAAATGACCGTCTCATCCTCGTCGACATGGATGTCTCCAGTCGCGATAGTATCCGTGCGGCCGTCAAGACTTTAGAGCCACTTCTCCCCAAGGGATTGGATCACCTCGTTAGCAACGCCGGTGTCAGCTATGCTGGTATGCAGAGCTTTGAGGACTTGTATGCGCTTACCTTCTTCCCTCCCAACGAACTCGCTCTCCCGGGGGTTTGGATCGAGGAAAATGCTAATTTTGCCTGGTTGTAGGGATGTTGAAAAGTTCACATCCGAAGTGGACTTCACACTCACTGCGCCACTGAATTTGCTCCGGGAATTCCTACCTCTTATTCGTAAGGGTGAGGCCAAGAGAGCGCTGTTTATCACCTCTGTTATTGGATCGACTGAGCTCGCTGTGCACATGCCGGGTCTTTTGAATGCGTACGCTGTTGCTAGAGCTGCGTTGAATATGTGAGTATTCCTTCCTTCTTTTTTGCACGAAAAAGCGCAAGCCATTGATATTGATTGATTCGAACAGGTTGATTCGTAAATGGTCCAGCACCCTGAAGGCAGAGGGAATTACCGCTGCTCTCCTCCATCCTGGTAAGTCTCATAACCCGTCTTTTCACACTGCAATCTCAAAAAAAAAAAACCCCTTTCTAACAAGGTTATTGAAATAGGCTGGGTTGGCGAAACCGCCATTGGCGATGAACTCACAGAATGGATTGCTAAATACAACCCAACCTTGGAGAATGTGCCTAGCGAGAGGTCTGCTGCAGACTGCATGAAGGTCTTGAATAAGCTTACCCTTGAAGATTCGGGCGCCTTTTTCAATCACGACGGATCCAAGCTTCCTTGGTGATTTGATTAGGGGATTATTTATATAAAACGAAAGGGCCTTGTTCAAGCCCATGCAAACAAATTGTCGGGCCTGATTTCGCGGGCTTTTTAATACTTCTTGCATAGATGCGTACAGACTTGTTAGTTTTGTTATAAGGAATAGACGAACTCTTTTTTGGCTCATGACTTGCTTGCAAATTGCCGTCGTAAATTGACCATCATGAGTAGATCCTTGACGATATTCATTTTCATACAGATTTCTTCGTCCTGCGTGCCCCGAGCATGAGGAAAATACAGCCTACTTGAGAGCCAGCTTACAAGCTTACGTCCACGTATGAGCTAACTTATTACAGTCGGTGCTGACGATTGCCCGACTGTAATCTATCTAATCCCTCATCGAAGAAGCAGGCAGACTGACCTAAAACTTGATTCCGATGAAGCACAAAATCTTATGACCCCATGGTTGGCTTCAATATCTGTAGATGTACAAGAGACTTACGTCGATTGGATAATTCAGTTCATTCTTGGTACTACCTAGGCGAGACTCTAGGATACATGCATCTCAATGTAAAACAACCATTTACCAGCCCTTGAGCTCTTGCTCGGCACAATCTTCTTCACCTTGTTCTTCACCCCAAGTACCTGCTTGCTCAGTCGCATACTCTGTATCGGTCTGATGTTCTTCGGTCGCTTGATCCACGTCGGGTTCCTGCTCCACATGGATATCCAAGCCGTTCTTTACCAAATAGTCCCAGTGCATAAGAACCTCAGGTCGCACAGGTATCCCCGCTCGCCTGCGCTTTCTCTTGCTAGGGTCTTGATCGGAATCATAGGACGCGGTAGAAGTACACGTGAAAAGTACGATTAGTGCTGAATGAGCTCGCGTCAACGCAACATTGGCCCGACGATTATCTTTCAAGAAGCCTAGGTCGCTCCCGTACTGATTGACCCAATCTAAGATGACAATGTCTGACTCATGACCTTGCATCGAATCTATCGTTGCGACGCGCGGAAGCTGGTCGAACGATAGACCCGTCTTCTGTTGGATGTCACGGATCATTGTAAGGTATAGCGCCTTCTGCGCGTTGTAAGGAGTAATGATGGTGATTGTCGACCGTGGGTATGGCTGCTCCTTAAACGCAACTGACAGCATTTCGGACACTACCTTGGCAACCTCAGGATTTGATCGAGAGGATGTGGCTTCATCAGTGACAACGGTACTACTCAAGACATTCACTCCCAACAAACGAGAAAAATCGGGATCAGGTGTGTATGAGCTCGGTAGATGAGGTCTGGCCCACTCAATGAGACGTTTGGAGAAAACCTCGTCAACTTGTATGGTTTCCGTCGCTTTTCCATTCGCAAGTGCACCACCATAAGTGTGGAAGTTTGGAAACTTAGACAGCAAAGGGTGCATACGGTATTGCATGTTGAGCCTCACTGCAGGTTCATGGTAGCGGAGATGACGGTCAAAGAGAGAGCGATTCATTTGTCTGCCAAACTCACTCAAGTTAGACGTAGCAGAAATTGCCAGGGGTGGAAGTTGCAGACGATCGCCGAAACGAAGTATGGCTTGAATGTGGTCGCAACTCTTGAGAAGGACAATTGGGATCCAAGCCACTGGTTCTAGGCTTTGTCCGTCCTCATCTGCTATGATAACGATTCCCTTTGAGTCGGAGACAGCGAAATTCTGGCGGATCAGCTTGGACGAGGCCAATTGCTGGGTACAGAGAAGAAGCCTTGTTTTGGATATCACCTTTCCTTGGAGCGTCTCAAGTGCTTTCGCGAACAAGTCTTTGTTTTTCATCCAGTCGTCTCGCTCTGGACCATCCTCTGGAGGAAAAGCAGTGAAATCAGTGGACTTGTGCTCATTGTATACAGCAATTGCATCGTACTTGTCGGGCTGGATTCCGTCTTCGTCGTCTGGATTGGCGTTTGGGTCAGCGATGCGCTCACGGTCGGGCAGATATTCGAATTCCACGCGTTCTTCGAGGTGACGCATTTCCTCGACCAATTGATCCACATGCACTAGCAAGTCGTGACTGCGTGCTACATTGGCACGGAAAGCAGTCATGTCTTTGAGAAGGCGAAACATAGCAAGATCGTTGTTATCCGGTGAAGCGTGTTCATCATTTTGCTGACCAAATTTCTTAGTTGCTTGACCGCTAGCAAACACAAGCCTCACAGCATCAAGGTCTGGGATATGTTTCAAGATTGTTTCCGACATGGCATGCACGGCTGCATTCGTTGGTGCAACAATCAAGACATGCTTTTCAAGATCAACAAGAAGTTTTGCGAGAGTAGCCTGGACCAAAGTCTTCCCACAACCGAAGACCCCTTCAACAAATGCGAACCCATTGCCAGGCACATTTCGAAGCATTTGAAAGACTTGAAGCTGCTTCGCATTCCATTCTTTCATGGCGTATACCTGTTCGTATGCGTTCTGTACCTGGTCCTCGGGCAGCCCGGTAAAAACGTCAACATGGGGAAGAGCTGCATAGTCGTGGTTTAGCATAATTGGATGCCAGCGACGAAATCGATCTTGACGCAAAGTATTAATGGCAATTACTTGTGCCCTGACGCTGCCTGAATGTGTGTCGAACTTAAGCTTGCACATATATTGCTTGTTCGGTTGACCCCTGGTAGAAAACGGATTGTTGAGCGTAGTGTTCGATTTGCCTGATGGTAAGAGTAAAAGCACCAGATCGCACGGCACTGGTAGGGAAAAGACCTTGGGCACCGAAACTGCACTGTACTGATAAGATCTGCCTGCTCTGCTGTCCGTGACAGTAACGACACAAGTGGTACCATCGGGAACAATAGCCGCCGAATCAGCCATCGACTCAGGAGTGTAAGTATTACGAAGCTTTTTGAACATGACTGCACCCAACAGAACGCCAGATTCTGGAACGCTGAAGATGGTAATTTGATGTTCAACAGTAGACAAACTCTTGAGGTGGATCAAGGAGATTTCGTGTTCGAGAACAGCACCATACACAAGCTTTATCGAGGCTTCTTGAAGATCGTAGAAATGATTCGAAGCTGGGATCTTCATGATTTCCTGGGATTCGGTCATCTCTTGCACTGTAGCCCGTGTGATCAGTTGACCATATTGAGTCTTGGGGTCCAGGGTGCGTCGGCCACAGTACGGATACCAGGGAAGTGCTTTGGACCTCGGAGCTTCCTCAGGCTGAGAATCAAAATCATCCAACTTCGGCTGGTGGAAAAAAAGCTTTAGATCAGCAACAAGATCCTCAGGCGACTCCAACGGAGCAAAATAGATCTTGAGCCTCAGTTGAAACTTCGACACCGTTAATATCATATGCTCACGAATCTTCTCAACAAGCTCGTAAGGGGTAGTCGCTGTCAGGCCGATAGTGAGACAGGTTTCAAAATCAAGTTGCAAGTCTAAAACTGCCTCCTCCCCAGAGGTATCGACATTGAGAACTAGGTTGCTGGTGTGACGTCCACGAAACTCCAGCGATATTGGGAATGCAACCTCCTCAACGAACACTTGCAAGCGAGGATCCATTGTACGTCCTTCAATACGGAGAGAAACATGATGCTCAGTACCAGACTCTGAGGGTAAGAGGGTGCCGTCCTCAAGTATGAATCGCGCTGCATACTTGATTCCGTACCAGTCACGTCTTGTGGGAGCGACTGATATAAGCTTGTCGACAGCCATTGTGGTTCTCTGGTGTTCGGTCAGTAATTTGTCCTGCTAGAAGCATAGAATGGGCATACTCGTAATTTTCTTGATTGGGCTGGGAGTGAATATTTGGTTGAGGTTTGGAAAAGAGAAAGAGAGGAAGAGGGAAAGAAGGAGCAGGGGTCCCCTGGGGTTTATATAGAGGCGTCCTCTCCTACACACACCAAGGAATGGCGCCATCAAAATGACCGGGCGTTACCGTTTACTTGTGTTTGTCTCATTGCCGCTTTGCCCTGAATACGACATATCTTGTTTGTTCCACAGAGCCATATTTTGGTGAGTCGGGCGTTTGCAAGGCGCGACAGCGCCCTGGTACCGGGCAACCATGGCCACGCGTGCCTTGTAATAGAATACTTGTCAAAAGACATAGAGCAAATTTCAGTCAGGTCAAGTGATCAAAATACACAAATTGCTAATCAAGTTGACCATCGACACTCTTAATGCCACCGATTAACCGGGCGTCGAGGAAAGTGGAGCAGCTCCCAATTCTGAAACATGATATAAAAAAAAACGGTGAGGCATAAACAAACAGTAGATAGCCTAGTAAAATGGCGTACTGAAGTATCCAGAAAGTTGAATGCTTCAACCTTGATAGATGAAGTTGAAATAAGTTAGGGTACACAGCCCTAGCCCTACTTGGCTTGCTCCACTGCGTCGATCACTGCATGATCATGCGATCCTGACAGATACGTCTACCTTTAATACTCAGCTACTCCATTTCTTTGCTGGACTGTGCAAAGGGTGTCTTCCAATTTGCTGTACATTTTCAACTTCAAAAGTCAATGCCAATGTACGGTGTACTAATCGACTAAATCTTATATAAACGCTCTACTCTTATTCGCTGAATCCTTGATAAGCTATTCCTAATATGGATTTTCCCAATATGGAAATATCGCAAACTAGATTAGGAAGGAAGTCAGTCGAGCGTCCAGCAGAAAGAGCATATTGCCGAACTTGGCGGCTTCCTGGCAAGGAAATGTGTCCATGTTATCCGTCTCGTCTCCCAAACATCTCTTTTCCTACTTCACTAAACTTCATCAAACTTCATCTTACCCAACTTGGTCTCTTAAAGGCATTCTACCTACTGCAATTTTCTGAAACTACAGTTTATATACCGCACTATTACATCATTCCACACCACACTTCTTCCCATGGCTTGCAGTACCACGGAAGTAGCAGGCAGCGATGTAGGCAATCATGAATTCTGCCTAGGTTATATGTTTTTACTGATAAATATCGATTTCTCCAGGTACAGTGGGAGATATGCCTTCACTCACTCTTCATGGCCCCGGAAACCTTGACCTCGGACAACCATAATCTCATTCAAAACATGCCTCAAGCTCGTCACAAATACGATATCGACAACAGCAAACATCGCGTTGGCAGGCTTGTCTTGCGTCTTCTGTACTCCGGGATGGCCTTTGTGATCGTGCGTTTCGGTCAAGACCAGTTTGTGTGCCTTGGCTGGGACACATTTCTTTCCTTTGTTGCATCTGATCCGAACGTTTTTTTTCTGTCCTGCCAGTGGACTCGTCCCCAGTCTTGCATAACTCTGACAATATAGTTGGGCGAATTGCCAACGATTCCTTGCACGGAATACCCCCTCACTCCACAACCTCTCAATCTCCTATTGCCGGTTCCCGGATGGATCGTTAATGCATTCACTAACAACATTCCACCGAACGCAAACTACTCAAAGACTCAATACAAAAGAGACGCATCACTTGTCCACTGATGATTTGGAGTCGTCGGGGTCGCTCGGTACACTTTTCAGGCGGCTTCTTCTAGATTGTCCACTTGAGCTCGTCCGTTGGATGGTCCGCCCTGTTCCGGCTGCTTCCCTTTTTCCTGGGTGTCTGGTGGTATCTGGTTGTCCTCTGGAGCTATTGTGGATGGTCCAGCTCGAAACCATGCCATATATTGTCGGAATGTTTCAATATCCTCGACTGGGTATCCGCCTTCGTTGAGGGGGAGTCGGGATAATGCATCAGCGTTTCTATGGACTCAGAATTCGCTATACAATTGCTAACAAACTGAGGCATTCAAGGAGACGAAACTCACTACACGTGAAGCAAAGATGAGCAACGAAAGAACTAAAGCAGAGCTCAGACCAAAAGCGGGTTATCATTGCTCGATCGGATGGACAGAGCTTTAGAAGACAAAGCTGAAATGAAAAAGAGACTTGCGGCCCTTAAGCGGCGTGTCGGGATCTTCGATACATATCTAGGGCCTAATATCATCGCAAGCCGCAGACACATTCTCGAGTCTGTCGCTGAGAACAGCGTGCTCAACGAGGATCGTCTGACCCGCAACATTCATGGTGGCAATGTCATCGCTGCATTGAGCTTATGACAAAGATGAGAAAGATCTCCCCGGGACACCTTCCTCTTCGTCCTTGATGTTCGCTTCCTGGAGGAGCATGACCTTTTGCTCGACATATTCCCTCGTGCCGGGCTCAAAACGGAAGATTTGGTACTATCTCGTCAAGTACAAAACCATCAACCAGACTAGCTGGCAACCTGCGGCGATCGTCTCCGCTCAAAGCCCAGGACTTGTCGCGGACTTCGAAAACAAATCCCTACCTCAGCAACACCAGACGCCTCAAATCCTCAACGATCGAACTGATCCTGTACGGGCTGACGTAGTCCAAGAACGGCTATGACGCCCTGATGGTGATAGTTGATAAATTCACCAAGGCAGTCAAACTTATTCCGGGCACAACGAAGTACACAGCTATTGATTGGGCTAAAGCATACTTCAAATACGTCTACCCGTCACGGGGACTACCACAGGTCATCATCTCCGACAGGGACGCGAAGTTCACGACGCACGCACTTGGTATAAATCCTTTGAATTGCTCTACTTGCTACCATTTGCTTCCTCCGATCAACACAATCTGCACGGTCACTCTCGCCTAGTGAATCTATGCAATATCCGAGCTAACATGATGACAATATCACCATGGAACAAGAACGTCTATACCGGCAAAAAGGAACGCATCGATATGCTTCTTCAGGAATGGATTAACCAACATTACCCCGCTGATTTCTGGGACATCGAACCAAACATGACTTTGCTTCTGAGATCATCGAATGGTCGGCTTCTTTGCGTTTTTAATGAAGTTTTGCGTCGAAATACCTCATAATCTGGGAAAGACACATGGCAGTGTGACTTATGGGGTTGATAATATGGGGGAGAAGGCTATTTATGATAAAATTGGTTGCAACATTGATATCTAATGCGAGTTGAAGAATTCTTCAGACCCTGGAAAGGTGCAGAACTAATCGCGAGAGCTGTAAAGCCAGGCTGGTTTCTGTCTACTACTCATCTGATCAACAAGTGTTCTCGTCCAGCGCTGAAGTACCGTTCTTTAAGGTAGCGGGGAGAAAGGCCTCTCAGAAAATAAAGTAGCTGCATGGGTTGACCCAATGAGCGGTGTAGCTGCGAATGTACAACTGCAAAAGAAAATGTACCCACATCATTGGGCATGACTCTACAAATAAGGTGATTAGATTAGATTGGGCACACATCGCCCCGGATCCTTGAAGTTCTCGAGATAAATTGAATGGGTAAGAATGAAATCCTACTTCCGGCTGCTTGTACATCCAGTTAGTTAAAGGATGGGGATTACAAATCAGCTATGCCTAATTATAATTGAGTGCTTGGATTTGAATATGCAATGCACTTCCCCAAGTTCTTAGCTGTTGATAATCCTTGTATCTCGTAGTTGAGCTCTATGGTTGACAGTCAGTCAGTGGCTTCCAACGTCTCGCCTCACTCTGAATTGGAGCGCGTAGTGTGGATGAATCACTTATCAACTGCCTTGTCTTTCCAGCGCATCAGACCAGAGACAGTCACCTGCCCATAATTAGCTCACAGTAATATCCATAGCTAAGATTTTCCTTCGATAAGTCAACGATTTTGAATATTTCAGATGGCTGGTCAAGTTGATCTGTGCTCAGGAGCGAAACGGTTAGTCTGCTTAGTGACTCCCAAATCAAGTCAGCCCACGTAGCGCCGAAAGCTCTGACTTTTCTTTCCTCCGTCTATTTCTTTCTTTTTGCATGAACTCACGCGATATTCTTCTTGTATTTTGTAGTTTTGTAGATAATTGGCCATATCCTGCGATTTTTTCATTTTGTGATTTCTGAGGTCGGGCGAGTTGCGGTAGAAGAGAGGTCATTTATTTTTTTCTTGCCGATTTCACTTCTTATTTCGCACCGAGGCTAGGTGCTTCGCTTGATGATGAACAGGATACCGGATTTCACTAGGTGAGTTACTTAAAAGTCTACTTGACGATATGGACTAAGCTCATATTTCACAGCCTCATCTCCTCTCCCCCATTTACCTTCCTCGTCGGCAAAGATCATACGAAATTAACCATCCAATCCGGCCTTGCCAAACATGTCTCCAGACCTCTGGATGATCTCATGAACAATGGCCATACTCGCGAATCCAAACATCGCATTGCCGTGTTAGAAGACGAAGAGGTCGAGGTCTTTACTGCTTTTACTCAATATGCATATACGGGCAACTACACTGTACCGGTACAAAAGACGGGGTCGTCATCGTCGTCGTCATCATCGTCGATTGAGTCATCTCCGGCTTTGAAGACCGCACCTGCACCTCCATCAGTAGCTTCGCCTCGGTCTGGATCTGGTTCTAGCGGTGGTGGTAGTGGACCAGATGTGCGAAACGGGCATAGTCCGACAAATGAACAGCAGCAACCACAGAATATCAATATAGTTCGAACTCAGTCGTCGGCGTCGTCATTCTTGCCCCCTCCAGCTCCAACGCCTCCTCCATTTGCTGATCGACTTGACGGCAGACCACCTGTTCGCAGATATGCGGAAACACCATTGGCAGTAACTCAGACGGCGGGTGTGGATGATCAATGGGAGAACCCCTTTGCGCATCCCGCCGAACAGCATCCGCAGCGGAATGGAGCTTCGCGAGAAACTCCCCCTGTTGAAAACAGGATAAGAGAGGTGGTAGTAATACAGGAAAGGCCGCAGCCACAACCGGAGGAAGATGATCAATCAGCCTTCCCGCTTTCGAGACGACATAGCAGAAAGGATAAAAAGAAAAAGCGAAAGGATACGGTCGTGCCTGCATCAGGGTTTGAAGAGACCGTCCCAAAAAGTTTGACGCCGCCGTCTACTCCGCCTTTTGATGAGAAGGATGTTCAAGACCAGACGGGTACGCCGAAAATTAACAAGTCCGAAGTTCGTGACTATGATCCGGATTGCGCTATTGAGACGGACACAGGTGACGATGGAGAGATTGACGGGGAGGACGGTGACTGGTGGAATCAGCCTGTGACTTCTCAAAACTTCTCGAGAAGACAAGACTATGAGGATAAGCTGTCGAATGCTCGGAGACTACAGTCTCAGAACCAGCAGCAGCAGCAGGCCCCATCCCCACCACATCTCTCACCACAACAACATACGATGCCGTTTATTGATACATCCTTTGCCAGCCACCCCATGTCATCCACTCCGCGCAAGAAAGGCGCGAAATCCTGGAACGAATTCGCATCCATGGATTACTTTCACCAAGAACGCAGCGAAGGGTCTGGCGTGACAACACCCACACCCCCGCTACACACAATCATTGCACCTTACATCCTATTCCACGCGAAAGTATACGTCTTCGCCATGCGCTACCTGATCCCGGGCCTCGCTCAACTCTGTCTCCAAAAGCTACACACCTCACTCCTCGACTACCCCCTGGATCCCCCCACCGACAACGAAGACGAAGTCAACAGTCAACGCGCCCTAAACAGCACACAACAACAACAACAACAAGACACAGAAACACTAAAATTCAACGCGCACGCCAAAATGTTTCTCGATATCTTGAAATATACATACGAAAACACAACACGCTTCGAGCCCGAATCGCAAACCTCAGCTACTCTGCTACGAGAATGCGAGTTGAGGAAATTAGTTGCTCAATACGCGGCTTGTAAAATGCGTGAATTGGCTGTGTATACGCCTGCGCCTATTCCCGTGCCTTCGTCGCCTAGTCATGGGCCAGGGTCGGGGGTTAGTGTTATTTCTGCTCCTGGCGGTGGGTTGAGGGAGCTTTTGGATAAGATTCCAGAACTTGCCTCTGATTTGGTTTTTCTTATGATGATGTGATCTGTTTTCGTTCTGCTTCTTGCTATATTTGCTAGGTGCTCAGGAGTCAATTGATGATGGTAATGATTGATGTTTTATGATTGCTATGCTGATGCCAGATTGTTCATTGCCTTTTTTTTGCTGTCTGTTCTGCTTGTTGAGATGTTTTTTACGTTTGAGCGAGTTATGAATTCTTAAGCACTTTGAGCGTCAATCTGCCTGTCTGTTCTGCTGATATTGCTCTTTGAGTCTTTTGTACAAATTTCTTTGCAATAGTATACTAGCTAGCTTATCCATGAACCTTCACGAGAAATCAATGAATGATGACTGAACAAAAAAATTCCGTGGTTACCTAGGTAGATTATATCTTCGCCCTCCCAGCCCTTAACTGTGCACTATCCACCCTCCTGCCCTCATCATCCTGCTCCTCAACCTCTAACACCGGAAATTTAGCCGGCATAATCCGTCTCGGACTTGAGCCCGGCACAACCGCATATTTTGAGAAATCTGTCACACCGTATTCGCGTCGTAGGAAATCTTCGTCGAGATCGAGGAGGCCGTTTATCTTTTGGGCTGGGGTGTTGAGCATGGCTAGGATTGCGTCGGAGAATATTGTCTGTTTTTTAATAGCATTAGCATTAGCCACCTAGGTATTTCTGTAATGGGAAAGAGGAGATAGGGAGTTACCGCTTTGCGTAGGTCACGTTCAGAGGTTGGATCTTTTTTGACTATGTCTCCTGTTGCTGCAGATTCGATGGACTGTGTGCAAACGTACGAATATCCGAAATTAGCAATGGATCAAATAGCTCAAATAGCTTCTTGGCTTGAGGGTAAAGGAGCCTACCACAGCAGGCCATATACTAGTAATGGCCATATCCTTCCTCCCTTGTCTCTCAAAATCCATCGCAAGGCCTTTTGTCAATACACTCATTCCAACCTTACCTACAGCCCCGTCACCCATTAGCTTCTGCGCACACACAGAAAGGCAGAAAGAACACAAACCCATAGCATAAGCAGTCTTCCCCCTAAAAAATCTCGAATAAATCGGCGGCGAAACAACAATTATCCTACCCTTCCATCCATTCTGCTCAAAATACGGTAACGCAGCATAAACGCTTGCGTACAGACCTTCCGGGTTGATTCTCTGCATCAATTGGAATCGTTTGACTGGTGTGTTTTCGACTGAAGACCACCAGATGGCGCCGGAGTTGTAGATGAGGACATCTAGTTTGCCGTATATGCGGACGGTTTCTGAGACTACGTGGTTGATTTGTGTGGTGTCGCGCGTATCGACTGCGATGGCGGTTGCGGTGCCGCCGTGCAGGTCAGTGATTTCGCGGGCGACGGTGTTGATGGTTGAGTTGAATGAGTTGGGGGGTGGTGGGAAGGGGATGTTTGGGTCGTGTGGGTTTGAGGTTGTTTTGGCGGCGACCACGACTTTTGTATTCATGTCAGTCATTTCAAGGTTTCTGTTGATATTTCCGCTGGGTTTATAGGCAAGGTGGCGGACGTACCAGCGTACCCATTACGAGCTAGGTCGATGGCTATCTGTCTGCCGATGCCGCGAGAAGCTCCAATAACGAGGGCGACTTGTTTTGCCATTATGATATTATATCAAGAATTGAGCTTGGTATAGTTGAGTCTGGTAGACATATATTAGCTCAAGACTGGATCGTCAGAAGGAAGGGTTTATTTCAACGATACACTAAATTTCAACTGTTGATGCTTACCTGTGTATATAGCTGGCTCTATACTATTTTCTGGATTATGTTGGTAAAGCAGGTTATCTTTTTCCAGGTGGTATCAGCATCTGCAGAGCAGACACTTTTATATGTAAGTTGCGATATCCGAATGCGGTAATCCCCGCCGATTAATGATGAGTGATCAGTTAATTCTTGATGCTTAACCGTCTTTTGATGGGCCGAGGTGGTTCAAAAAACCGAACTGAGCAAGAATAAGGGACTGTCATCTATGTTGATATGATCTCTCATGTCGGTAATGATACAAAGAGGTGAAATCGCTCAGAAAGTTGAGGGATTCATGAAGACTCAAGAGTTCATGGATTCCCGAAATGCTTGCCGCTTTAAGCCTACCTAGAGGTACTCAAAAATCTTGAGATAGATAAACATCCTACTGCGTAGCTGGTCTCAAATAATGTCTGTATACGTGTTTATAAAGGCCAAAATAATCACTTCTTTCAACTTGGTTCTCAAACAATGTAAGTGTATCACTTGCCTGAGAGAGCCTCTGAAGCGTAGGTACACATCTTTGAACCTCGGCCCAACCCGATCAAAAGCGGGCAGTCGCAGTTCGTGTTCCTCAAACAACCTGCGACAGATCGAGGTGTCTCTCTGTCTAACGATATGCATAAAAGTCTTCTGAATCACAACTGAGAACTTTCACCGGCTTTCACTAAATCTCAAAAGCCTAGCTCGCAAGACAAGCAAGCAAGCAACGCAATCATGGGTGGCATCATCCACGCCTACTATGACTGTGGTACGTAACATGTTGTTGATCAGTATAGCTGGACAACATGAATTAATCAACTACAGTATCACCATACTCATACTTCGCATTCACGCATCTGCAGAGAATGCGCGATATCCTTGCCAGCTATGGCGTTACTGTCGAGTACAGTTCATCCTTCCACCCTGATCAAACTGAAAGAGACCTAACAAGATCGATTGATCCAGATCACATCCCATCTTCCTAGGCGGGATAATGAATATCTCCGGTCTGTCTCTACTGTTCCTTCATATATATATGTATATGTATATATAATCAAGGCGAAAATATTCATTCGATTTCAGGAAACACACCCCCTTGGAAAGTCCCCGCAAAAGCCAAACTCGGCCAACTCGAACTCTCGCGTGGAATCCGATACTGGAAACTCGAGCCTTTCGAGCAGCCCAGTTTTTTCCCTATTCTTACTATTTTCGTACGTCCTTTCACATGATTTGCAATAAAAAGACTGACTGGTTTGGTTTCAGCCCCAACGAGCCCTAACGTACATAAAACATGCCTATCCAACAGAGCAATTCGAGAAAATTCTAGCGCTGTACTGGCAATGGTTCTTCTACCAGCATCAGGACCTCTCTAAACCAGAGATACTGCGCCAATTACTCGTGTCGTCTGCGGCAGGCTTCTCAGCCGAACAGGCAGATGAGATTGTCGCAGCAGCAACGGAGCAGAAATGGAAAGAGGCATTAACAGCCAAAACGCAGGAGGCGTTTGATAAAGGTGCGTACGGAGCGCCGTTTTTCTGGGTTGTGAGATCAGAAGGTGCGAATGGGCTGGGAAAGGTTTTGGGGGAGGAGCCGTTTTTCGGGAGTGATCGGTAGGACTTTTTAAGACTTTGAATGAAATTGTGGAGAAAATGTGGCTAATAGGTGAGGATAGGTTTCATCAGATGTGGGAATTTCTGGGATTGCCCTGGGAGGATTTCAAACTTCTTCCGCAGAGCGAGCCTAAGCTGTGATATTACTCGGATAGCCATTATTCATGTTCATTGTATTTTATGATCCACGATCTTTATCATGTCAGTCGTATCCACCTAGCCATAAAAAAGTCTTCGAAAGCAATCTACGCCGTTCAACTCCACGGAGTCCGCCCTGCGAGTTCCTCAGTAGTCAACGACCCCGGAGCAACACGAACCTCCAACCCGGCATGAACAATATTTGTCCGGATAAGTCGTAGATGTGCCTCGTTCACGTATTCCCCCACACTATCCAAGGCTTCCTTGATCACATCCCTGCGCAGATCCGTCTGTTTCGAAACGAGTAGCCCCTTCTCCAAGTCGATGCGTGCGTCTAGTGTGCCGTTCTCGATTAACTTGATTAGCTCCTGTACGAACGGGGATCCGATGTCGGTGGGCGAGGCAACACCTCCAACGACTTTAGGTGCAAAGACCTTCGCCATGGCCTCGAGAGACACTCGACTGAAAGGGACGGTATATTGTTGAATGGACTTGGTCCGGATCTGGTTGTATAACGCTGGAATATGGCGTTGAAGGTGAATGTCCAGCAAATAATCCGCTCGGTATTCCTCCAAAATATCTAAGCAGGACCGAAATTTCGAATTGCAGAAAAATGATATCGCCCGGCGGATATGAGGCTCTAATTCGAGGTAATTCCGGAACTGACTATTTTCCAATACTCGGCGTTGTAGCTCGTTCCGATCCATGGACGCCAACGCACACAATCCACCGTAGACGGCGACATCGTTTGCAGTGAGAACCTCATTGTAAGTATCACCCAATGTGGGCTCGGCATTGAGAAATAGATTCGCAGCTTCTAGGAAATTCCCCTGGCCAAGATGAGCCAGGCCTGATGCAGAAGATATCTTTGGTGCACTCTTAGACTGTTCATCCTCTGGCTTTGGTCCTGATCGGTACCGTGCAACAGCTTGCAGCACACCAAACCAGTCGCCACGGTCAATAGCAACGTTGACTGTTTTAAGGTGCATGGCTGCAAAGTGGCTGGGCGTTGTACAGTTGTCTTTTAAACGAGCATAAGCCTTTGACGCAGATGCTAAGTCGCCGATAGCATGGTAATGTGAAGCTAGATCATCGGTACCCATCTACACAAAATCAGCCACTCCTTCTTGTTCGATCTGCAAAGCGGAACGTACTCGTATGCTCTCCTTGATGAGATTATTCTTGTAACCCTTCAGCTCATGCTCGAGTTTATCTGTCTCCGCCCTCACAGTTTGTTTTGTGACATCCACCCATCGTTGATCAAGAACGGCATCTGGGTCGTTTGGTGCTGCTTGGCTCAATGCTTGTACTGCCTGCTCGTATCTTTCGACATCTTTACCGGATTTCGCTTCGGCGACGGCTAGTCGGAGGGCGTCGATGGATAGGACAGTTGAGCATTTGCCGATTAGGAATAATCGCTCGAAACGTGTGCGACCTGATCGGTTCGATGAGTTGGTTTGTGTTTCGAGGTAGAAAAGTGAGGAGCATACCTTTGTAGTTTGCGATGTAGGACTCCAGATCGAACTTGGGCGCTTCTGAAATTAGACGTTAGCATCGAATATTTAGGCTAGAGAATAGCCAGAGTTGCGATATTTACCATCAACTCTGATGTAGGTGACCTGTTTCCCTTCGTTCTGAGGGTTTTCTCCAGCTAGGCCATCGATTGCCTTTGAAGCGTCGACGATACTGGATGAACCCATCCTGCGAGGGCTGCCAGTATTTTTTGTAGCTGTCTTTGTGTGTTCTCAGGTCGTCAGGTTGTTCAGAAGGATGGAAGTGTGAGGTTGATTTAAGGTAAGGCTATGATGTCGTTGCTGTCGTGATCATGCCAGTCACACCACCCTGACAAGCCCTAATTTGCTCGGAAATTTCCTAATAAGGAAATAATCAAAGAGAGCTCAGTGTAAAAGCTCTGAAGTTATTCACAACAAGCAATATGGCGCGAAAGAAAGGTGAACTGATTATTTGGAGTGATAGAAGCAACTGTTTATGCGGGGAATCATCGGAGCTGCAAAGTGACAGGCAGAACTCCTTCACCGCTCGATACACCGCTCTCCGATGTTTACCCTCATCATGTTAATCATCACAGAAAAGATGTTATTCCCGGAAATCACCATCTATCTGCTTTTATTTCTCTCTGGTTTTACTATTCTCAGCTGGAAGTATCTTCTAAAAAGTCCCCCATCAGAAGTTATCGCCTCTCAACATGCACCATCACTTGAGGCTTTCTCCCATTTGCAGACGACTCGATGCATACATGCACAGAGCCTAATTGGTCATTCAAGCAAAATTCATCATAGGCAATCAGGCCCTATCCCAAGTCCATACTAGCAAAGACAGGCTAGACCGTGCATTCGCCATTGATGCACGCTGCATCTCTCCCGTTGTGGAAACCGCAGAAGCGTCCGCGGAACGGGGAAGACCTCATCCGGACGCAGGAGAATTGGGGACATACAAGCGCCACCGGGGTGGCTTGACGATGGTGGAATGGGTCCTACGTTAAGTTTTCTTTGGGGGAATGATTGCTCATATACACGAGAATCGATTTGCAGACAGAGAGCACTCTGTCGATGAGAGAAAGGATAAGGTTGAATAACACTGCTATTGTGCGATACTCTGACTATCTAGGTCTACGAAACCGAACCAACTATCAACTTTTCACGTCGTCTAAAGCAGTCAAAATGACGAATTCGCATTGCTGCGTATCATATCTAACCGGGACATATCGAAATATCAAGCGATCTACGGTACATCTCCACCGATGCCAATCTCATGCATAATGTTCTGTTATATTGGGTGATATCACAATCATGACCGAAGATTATCACCAGGGCGTATTTCTAGAAGACTCCCTGAATCGTACGACGCACATTCTGACGACAACGCGTTGGGGATAGGAAGGCTTAGTATCTGCAGGTCCCTTGAAAGGTCCTGCAGGAGGGAACAGCACTCGAGTAACGGCATTTCTCTGTCTGCTCGTGGTCGTAATCTTGGGGCTGATCTTGACCTCTTTAACCGACCATCAGTTATTCCCGATAACCTTGGAATATATCCGAGCCCACCAAAATCAATGTCCCAGGGGTATTTTGTCACGGTTCCAACCCAGGGGCTTGATACCGTGGAACGGGCAAAGGCGGTAAGTTCCTACAACGCCGCGGGAGCTGCCGGAGGCCTTTATTCTATAGGTTTCATAGCCTAGGAATAGCCTCACAAATAGCTTTATTAATAGCTTTTGTGTCCGCTTCTGTATAGAAGCTTTATATAGTTTTAATAGTATATTCTAGTAAGGAATATGCCTCTAGAGCAAGGTTATATAAATATAAATATAACCTTACTTTCTATATAGATTAGTTTAGGTTCTTTAGCTTATATCTTATTAGTTTTTTATAATATATATTTTCTATTAATTTTTACACTCTATTATACTATATAAGCTTTATAAAATTATTAACTTCTCTACTCTATCTTACCTTTTTATATTTTTTTTTTTTATTTCTTACTTATAAATAATTATAGTAAATAATAATAAGATATTACTAGATAATATTCTAAAAATATTTATTAGAGGTAATAAATCTAATACAGTAGATATTATTTATATAGTAATATAATTATATAATACTATTT
>JAMAGB010000039.1:0-187271 GCA_023625975.1 Talaromyces sp. PYS2103
ATATTAAGGAATTCTAGAATTTTTTAATATCTTTTAATGCTCTTAGAATAATATCTTAATTAATTTTATTATTAAATTCCTAGAATCTAATAACTATAACTTAATTATAATAATAATTAATAGGTTTACTAAGATATATTATTTTATCTTTTATATTAAAAAACTTAATATAAAGGATATAGCTAATCTATTCTTAAAGTATATATAAAAAATTTATAAACTTCTATAAATAATTATCTTAAACTAGGAACCTTAATAGAAAAGTTATTTCTAGAGAAGATTATACTTATAGCTTAAGATATAGCTAATTATCTTCATAGTAGATTATACCTAAACTAATAATTAGATAGAGAGAATAAATAAGATATTAGAAGCTTATTTATATACTTTTTATATTTAGTAATAAGATGACTAGTCTATATAATTACTTTTTACTAAATTTACTTAGAATAATTATTTCTTTATAATTACTAATATCTCTCTATTCTTTACTAACTATAAATATTATCTTTATATTAATTTTAAGACTATTAGAACCCCCTTAAATTATATAGATAAGAAAAGTATAAATAAATTTACTTATAGTCTTACTTAGATTTATAAATTTTTTATTAATTATATATCTTATGCCTAAATTATTTATAGAGATAATATAAATAAATAGAAAATACTAGCACTAGATTAGGAACTAGGTAATAAAATCTTTCTAAAAGCTAAATATTTATATTAATAATATCCTAGTAAGAAGCTAGATAGCTTATATTATAGCCCTTTTCTAATTAAAGTATGGCTTAGTACTTTAATTTATAAACTTAATTTACTAGCTTAGTATAAGATATATCTAATATTCTATATTAGTAAGCTTTTAAATTATAATAGTTATTCTTTTTTAAATTAATAAAACCCTAAGATGGCGGTTGAGGAGAATAATAATATAAAATATAATATTAAAAAAATCTTAGATTATTAGATCTAATATAATAAGCTTAAATATTTAATATAATAAGATAACTATAATATTAAATAATCTAACTAGAAGCTAGCTATATATCTTAAGAATATCTAAAAGAAGATTAATTAATTCTATAAATACTATTTTTTTAAGAAGAGACCTAAGAGGCTTTATTATATTATAAAAACTTACTTACTTAAAGAGAAAAATAGTATTATAATTCTAATCTAGGGGTTTAATACTATAGAATAAATAAAGATAATAAGTTCTTATAATACTATAAGATCTACTAGAGGTCTTTATTCTATAAGTTTTATAATCTAAGAATAGCCTTATAAACAGTTTTATTAATAGCTTTTATATCTACTTCTATATAGAAGCTTTATATAGTTTTAATAGCATATTCTAATAAGAAATATACCTCTAGGGCAAGGCTGTATAGACATAAATATAGCCTTACTCCCTATATAGATTAGTTTTGCTCTTTAGCTCACGTCTTGTTAGTTTTCTATGACATATGTTTTCTATTGATCTCTACGCTCCGTTACAATATAGATCTCCTTAGAGGTTTATTAGTAGTTTTATTAGGATCTTACCTATAACACTATATAGACTATTATTATATATATATTATATTATAATAAACTATCTAGACTAATCTATTTACTTATATATAATATAATATTAGAGATAATGTTTTAATATCTAATTCTAGTACTTTATCTATCTATTTATTTATAAATAAGCTATAGTTAACAGCTAATAAATTATCTCTAAATAAAAACATATAGTTTATTAGAATACGCTAGTGAAAAGCTTGTCTTTATTTATTATAATATATTTTAATAGAGTAATTTATTTAACTAGACTATTAAAGAGTAGCTTTGCTAGATCTTTAATAAATAAGCTTTTTTGCATTAGTAAGTAGATAGAGTATTTAAAAAAAAGATTAATAATTATTAGAATTATATTAACTTTCTTTTTTTATTATTAAGCTAGGGATAGATCTATTATAAAGTCTATAATAACTATTTTAAATAGCTCTATTAGAACAAATAGTAGTTTGAGTAATCTATATTCCTTATATTAATAGATTTTTATCTTTTAATATTTATAGTATATTTATATATAATAATTAATATCTTTTTTTAGTGAGGATTAGTGATATTTATAGTATATATAATCTAAGGTTTAGTAAATATTAAAATATTCTTCTTAGATATTATTATAGTTAATCTTTATAATTTCTACTTATAGTACTTTATCTAGTAGGATATAAACTGCACTATTATATTAAAGCAAGTTATTTAAATTAATATTCTATTTTAAGTCTTTAGCTAGATATTCCTCTATTAAAAGTTTCTTATATATATTAATAATAAAAGTATTCTTTTATTACTATATATAGAGAAGATCCTTTATTATTAACTATATCTTTATATAAGCTATTTTAGCTTTTACTACTATAGCTGTTAGAAATCTCAGTATTAAGAGTTCTAAATCTCTTATATTATTATTAGTAGAGCTCTTATCTATAAGGATTTTTATTATATTAGGCCTATAGATTTATATATTAATTAGAGATTTCTTATTTATCTCTCTTAGATGTGTAATAAGGACTATAAGGTTTATATATTTAGAAGAATAATTTTACTTTAATAGGATGCCTTTTCTTAGCTTATTCTAGAGAGTTAAGAGTTAAAGATTCTTCTTATTTTTTTTTATATTTTATAGATAATTAGCTTTTTAGCTAGACACATCTATAGGATTTTTAATTCTTAGTTAATATTTAATTTTAAAATTAAAAACTAATAAGTACTTAGCCTAGTATACCTATTAGTAGTTTAAAGCTTTTATAGTAATAAAATATTATAGATTATTATAGTTAGTTACTAATTTAACTATATATTAGCTACTCTCTAGATATTAATACTAATACTTGAAAGTTTCTATAATTATAAGTAGTTCTAGATTATATATATTATAGTAAATCTCTACTTTATATAATTTTTTTGATTAGAAAACTATCAGATACTATTATCTATTATTAAATAGTTATAAAAGAATATCTCTAAGAGCTTTTTTTAAAGTATTAGTCTTTACCTATATTTATCTTTTAGGATTAAAGTAATAGAATAAAAATTTAGTACTAATAGTTATTTTTAAATTCTTAAAGAAGATAATAGTTTCTAGTATTATATAGAATTAAGATATAATATATTTTATTTTATAATACTTCTTAGAACTCTTACTCTAGAGCTTTTTTGTAAGTTCTACTAGATTAGATACTATTATAGAGAATCTATAGATAAAATTCTAATAAAAGTTTATAAATCTTATAAAAAATTATATATTCTTTACTAACTAAGATAGAGATTATTTTTTAATAGTATAGATTTATTTCTTTTCTATAATAATATCTTTAGAATTAATAATAAATCCTAGATATAAGATTATATTAGTACTAAACTTATATTTATTTAGCTTAATATATAGCTTAAATATTTAAAGTCTTTAGAAGACTTCTTTAATTTATTTCTTATAAAAGGCTAGATTATAGAAATAGATAATAATATTATTAAGATAAACTATTATATAGATATCTAGTAGATCTAATATTACTTTATTAATATAGATCTAGAATATAGTAGATATATTTATTAGTTTAAAGAATATAATCTAGTACTTAAAGTACTTATATCTAGTTTAGAAAGTAATCTTCTACTTATTATTCTTTTAAATTTATATATAGTAATAGATATCTCTAAGATTAAGTTATATAAAGTATTAGACTTCTAATAGTTAATCTAAGATTTTAGATATAAGAGATAAGAAATAATAGTTTTTAATAATAATAACATTAAGTTCTTAATAATTAATATAGAGTCAAAGACTACTGTTCTTTTTAGAAATAAAAAAAATAGATATTTTAAAGAGGTTTTTTAATAGTTAAATTTATTCCTTTTTAAAAATAGAGTCTATATAGAATCTTAGAATTATTTCTTTAGATTTAGTAAGTCTATATATAGGCTTATATAGTAGAGTGCTATTAAACTTAAAATCTATAGTATAATTATACTCTATATGCTTAGAAATAACTCTAACTACTTATTCAGAGAATATATTTATATAGTTTTATAGATACTCTAGGACTTCTAGTATTAGTAATTTATATTTTACTATTAATTAAGAGAGTATAACTAGTAGTAGTTTAGTATCTTTTATATTTTAAAATTATATATAATAAATATCTATTACTGCTTTAAAGTTTTTAGAAATAATCTAAAATATAGATTTTTTTATAAATATTTTTTAGAGAGTCTTTTATATATCTATAAATTATATAATGGCAGGATTATCTATAGTTTAGAAGACCTAATATTTTATAATTTAATTAATATTAGAATTGATAGTCTAGAGCTAAGAGATTCTTAGAATAAGATTATATTTCTCTATATCTACTATATAGAGTTTATAATAGTAAGTATAGATAAATTTTAGATAGTTAGTGCTGTATAAATCTAGTTTTAAATAATTATATAATTAAATAGTTTAGTTATTAATCACTTTTACCTATTAAGAGATAGATCTAGATATAAGACTATACTTCTAGGTCTAATTCTATAATAGAAAAAGATCTTTTATACTATTATTAATTAAAAAATATAGTTCTAGTTTCTTAGATAGATATATTACTTCTATTTTTATTATAATAAGATTCTCTTCTATTTCTATAGCTTGCTTTAAAGTAATAGTATTAATTTCTAGTACTACTGCTGCTAGCTATAACTAAGATTTTAGTTTTTTAAAGATTCTAGTTTTTTATATTCTTTAATAGCTTTCTTTTTCTAATAATCTTATATCTAGTAGTATTTTATATTATAATAGTTATAATATAGAGTCTTTTTCTTATTTTTATTCTATTAACTTTGCGTAGATAATTTATTTATTAAATTTCTATTATTTTTCTTATTCTAAGGGTTATTTTTAGATATTAAGTTCTTTTTCTTTTATTTAGCTTTAGCTTTTTACTATTCCAGCATACTATTTTCTATTATTTATAGAAAGCTTACTAGGTCTTTATAAATAGTAAGTTATTTTATATATTATTAAGATTTTTCTTTAATAGAAAGTAGAACCTTAATATAGAGCTAATTTATATATTACTTTTCTATATATTAAATTTTTATTTATTTAAATTATATTTATAGATAAATATTAAAATTAATAATAGATTATTCTTTATACTACTTTACTTTATTATATTAGCAAGAAGCCACAATCCTTATTAACTTAGGATTATTAAATAATTATCTAAGATAAGCCTTAAATTCTTTTTAAGTAATATTTTCTATGCCTTCTTTTTCTTTTATATAGATATTAAACTAGAGAAATTATATCCTATCTAGGTTCTCTACTATTTCTGTAATTATGTATTTTAGATATATCTTATACTACTCTATATATTATTAGAAATAGAATTCTACCTTTTTAATAAACTTTTTATATTTAGTGTAGTGTTTTCTAGAATATTTATCTATTAGCTTAAGCCTTAAGAATATCTTTTCTTTATATAATAAATTAATATTCTTATATTTTCTTTCTACTAGCTTATAAATCTTAGATATATAGAGCTGTATTAAATCTTATATTATTTATTATATTAACTTCTATATTTTCTATTAAATATAAAGCTGCTTAGCTGCTGCTTATAGTTCTTTTATAATTATATTTACTACTTGTTCTCTTAATATTAGCTAAGAATAATCTGTTGAAGTAGATCCTATTAGAGCTATAAATATAAAATTTATAATTATTTCTTCTAATTTTTTATTAAATAGCTTTTCTTAAGATTAAAATAAATTAATATTAGTATTATTATATAGTAAAATATTATCTTCTTTACTAGTAGAAAAATTAATGTTAGACTAGTATCTAGAGAAAAAAGTTAATTATATTCTTATTATTTTAATACTTGCTAATAATCCTTCCTAAAAAGAAAAGAATAATTAGAATATAAGGATTTAATTAGGAAAATAGATAAATAGAGATTATAATTAAAAAATATAGAGATTTAATAGTATTTAAACTAATTATTAGTCTTTCTAATATTTTACTATAGGTATAGATATATATATAATATTAGCTCTTTCTTTTATAGCCTAATAGTTATTCTATAATCCTATAAGCTATATGTTCTATAGTCTAATAATTGCTTCGTGCCCGTTGCAGATAGCCCAAATCCTGTAGGTGAGACGTAGAGTTGTTCCTGGAGCCTCACAGTAGATTATTCTAGAGCTTTTTCTTTAGAATCTCTTTTTTTGTATTAATTTTAAAATATTTAACTAAATAGATTAAGTAGAGATAATATATTTTTTTAGATTACTAAACTAATATTTAGATATTTTTTTTAATAGTATTTATAAATAGTTTTAAGATTTTTCTTATAGAATTCTAGCTAGTTTATATCCTTTTTCTGCTAGAATGTAGCTTTAAATATTTTAAATTTTAATTTTAGATTAAGAATAATATTAATAGTATAGATTATATCTTTAAATCTATAGATATAAGTATAAAAAGCTTTTAAATAATTATATATAGCTTCTAGTTCTTAATAGAGGGCTTTCTTTTAAGAAAGTTATTTATTTTTAAGATAAGTTATAGCACTATTAAGACTATTAAAAAGATATTTATAAATAAAAAATATTTAAAGATATTATAATTAGTATTATCTGAATTTTAAAATATAAAATAATTTATCTAATAGATAGTAGCTTTAGTATACTTTAATAGTATATTGATTATTAACTAGAAATTATAAAATAGATTAAGTAGATATTTGATATGTTTTTATTCTATATTATTAATATTAAGAATTTTAATATTTTTATATAATAATATTGAAATGAAGTGTTAGATAGTTTTATAAAGTATATAGATTCTCTTAATTATTAGATAGATTAAGTTCTAATAAATTTAATAATTTAGATGTAGAGAGAGAATATTTCTTTTAATATTAAAGCTAGTATTAATAAATTTTTAAGATTGAGTAAATACTTGCTAGTAATTTAGGCTAGTATTAATAAATTTAGTAATTTTTTAAATCTAGTAAAGTTAATATTAAGAAAGTAAAAACTAATTATAATTATTATACTTTTTATATAGTACTAATAAGTCTAGTATTATTTAAATATATTTTTTTATTTTTTTATTTATAAATTATACTATTATTTTTTATAAAAATTCTTAGATATTTAAGAAAAACTTTGATAATATTATATAAAGTATGAGTAAGATAAAGTAAATAATATTAATTTTTAAATAAATATTATAGATCATTATTAAAGATATATTAAGAATAAGATTTCTTTAATATTAAAATAAGTGTTTAGAAAAGCGTCTTATTATTTATAGTATTATTAAAGTTATATAGTCTTTAATTCTTAATTAGTATTGATTATGCTCTTCCTATAGCTAAGATATTATATAATCTAATATTTATTTTCTAGAATTATTAAATAATATGGATATATTTTTTTTTATATATATATCTATAATTTTTAGCCTATCTTAGGTATTCTAGTTATAGTTCTTAGAATATTCTTAGTTTATTTAGAAATCTTTAGTAATACTATTTTATAGGTAGATATAACTCATATCTATAATTATAGCATACTAACTAATATACTTCCTAATAATAACTTCCTTCTAATATAGGATAGTGACTATAAATATAATTTAAAAAATATCTAAGTATTCTATTATATAGCTAGAATTTATTCTTTTTAGATACTTACTTATATAGTTCTACTAGTATTATATTAATATATCTATATTATCTATATTTATATATATTTTATCTTATATATTATTTATATATTTTAGTATAATAAAATTATATCTAATAAGACTCTTTCTAGTAAACTATTTTAAAAAATATATAACTATAAAGATTATCTCTATAAAAATATTCTATTTATATTCTTTAGTATTATTTTAATATCTTTAAGAGATTCTTAATCTTAGTTTTTATTAGGATTTATTTTCTTAGTTTTTAAATTAAGTTTTTATAACTTATTATCTATTAACTATTATTCTAATATATTAGTAGAGTATAAAGTGATTTATCTAAAAAAAAATAATTATTAATAAGATTATTATTCTTATTCTTTTTTATAGATAATTTTATATTCTATATATTTATTTATCTAATATTTTCTTCTAGTATAGCTTATTTCTTTATTAAATATATAATTAGTATTTTTTTTATTATATATAGACTCTCTCTATATTAAGATCTTTTTTAGATCTATCTTTCTTAGATTTTCTTATATTTTTTAATTTTTTTTAGCTTAGCTTTAAAATCAGCAGTACTCTTATCTATTTTTTTAGTTTTTATAATTATTATTATAATCTAGTATTTTCTCTATCTTTAATTAGCTATTTCTTAGACTTTTTTCTATAAATATTTATTTATAAAGTGTTCTAATTTTCTATAATTAAAATATTCTTTATTTTTTTATTATTTTTTTTTGTAATTTTTAGATAATATTATATTTAGCTATATAATTATATCTCTATCTTTATTTTATATTAAATCTTATAATTATTCTTTATTTATTTTTAGTATTCTACTATATTTTCTCTAAAATTAGAATTCTTATTTCTTCTATTTAATCTTAAATAACTTATTATTAATCTTAACTACTTATTTAATAAACTTATTAATTATTTCTAGTTAATTAATCTTAATAAATTTATATTAAACTTCCTCTTTAAGTATATTCTTAAATAAATTAATCTAAATATTATTATTATAATATAATAATACTATAATTTATTTAAATTTTATAGCAAGTTACTATGCTAATCTAGTCTATTATAAATATTATAGCTTTCTCTTAGCTTCTCTTTTTTTTATTAATACTTCTAAACGCATCTTTAAGTTTAATCTTGAAGTTTTTATAACTTCTAAATACTATTATTATTATTATTATTTTATTCTATAAATTCTAACTATTATTATAGTAGTTATTAAGCATTAGTTAGATCTATTCTATTATAATATTAGTTAAGTATAAGACTATAAAAATAATCTTATTTCTATTTAGAATAATCTCTTTAGTATTAATATATATATTTATATTAATAAGAAATATTTTTAACTTTAATTAAATTCTATTAAATATTATTAATTTAGATATCTTAATTATTAATTCTTTCTCTTCTAGCTATTATACTATCTAATATACTTAAGCTACTTTATTATTATTCTCTTATTCTAGAGCTAGCACTTAGTCTTCTAGTTATTTAATAATATTTTTTTATTCTCTATTAGCTATTTTAAGTTCTTTAATCTACTTATTTTTTTTAATTATTTTCTTTTTTAGATCCTGAATATACTTTATAAATCTTTTAATATAAGTTCTAATTTAATTAATATATTAATTCTATTTATTATTCTATTATATATTTCTAAGTAATTAAGTTAATAATTAGAAGGTCAAAGATTTAGTATTAGATATTATTATAAATTATTTAGAGTAAGATTTCTCTTTTATATAAAGATCTTAAATTATTAGAAACTTTAGTTTAGATAACTATTAAGTATAGCTAGAATAGTTTTTAATTTTTAAAATTAAAAGGCTTCTAAATATAAAAAACTTCTTAAAAGTAAAATCTTAATAAGTTCTAAATATCCTAATTGATAGAAGATTATATATTTAAGTTTAGATAATTAATTTAAGATAATAGAGTAAAACTAAATATATAGTAAATAAGCATCCTTATATACTCTATCTTTAATATAGCTATTAGAGTTATTTTTATATAGAAGGCTCTATTTGCTCTATTTTTATTAAATATATCTAATATATCTATTTTCTTATAAATAGCTCTATTAGCTCTGTTATCCTAACCCTAGTAGTTATAGATAATCCTTTGTTCTATCTTGTATTAGTTTCTGTACAGCTGCGTTCAGTTGGTCTGATCTATTGGCTGTGACTTTTGCAATTCTCTGACAAATATCTAGCTAGCTTAATATATTAATAGCCAGCCAGCTTAATATTATTATATAGAATCAGGCTAGAATACTTATTAATTCTTTTTATAAATTATATAAAATTAATGTATGAATATCTTACTAATCTTAGTTTTTAGACTATTAATCTAATATTCTTAATAACTATACTAATACTTGATTTAATAGTATTTATAGAATTTATAGAAAGGCTATCTCTAGTCCTAGCTTTAGTGGATTTATTAAATATAGAGTTTAATTTACTATTATTATAAGCTATTTCTTATAAATAGCCTATAAGAATAATCTAATTATAAAATATCTATTTAATAGATATATTTTTAATCTTATATATATTCTATATATAGTTATAACTAATTCTTATTATATAGCTAGATAATCTAAGTAATTAAAGCTTAAAGTTACTTAAGTAAATATATAATTAAAATATTTTATATTTATTTAATCTTAATTTATTTCTTATAATATAGATTACTACTCTCTATATAAAAAGTATATTTAATTATTATAATTAGTAGCTTTAGTAGTTATAGCTTACTTTTAATCTTTATTATTAGTTCTTTCTTTAATCTTAGAGATAGTATAGCTATCTATTTTTACTTTTAAGTTAATATTAAAATTAAAATATCTTATTTTAATATTCTTTACTAAATACTATTATAGATATTTATTAGTTTTACTATATTAAATCTATATAGAATGTATACTTATATAATATTATAAGAGGCTTAGTATTATTATAAAATAATAAAAAATCTTATTCTATTTCTTTATAAATATAGAGTTTTTTAATCTAATAATAATTAGTAAATATTAAGAGGATAATAGATATCTTATATACTTATATGATGTGCTTGAGACTATTATAGTAATAATTAATTATAGAGCTTTTAGGAAGATTAGATTTATTTAAGAAATATATTTAATATTAACTATTAGTAAGAATATATTTCTTAAGAGTACTACTATTATTATTAGTAATAAAATTAATATAAAAATATAATAGAAATACTTACTTTTTATTAGTAATATATTTTTTATCTAAAATCACTCTTTTATCCTGTATTTTAATAGTATTTATATATTATTTATATAGATGATATTAGAACTATAAGTAATTAATAAAGTTTTTATATAAAATTAATATAATAATTATCTCTAGATTACTAGTAAAATTGATGAAGTCCTATTTATAAGTAGGCTTATAAATAAAGTTATACTACTATATATTATTTATAGTGACTAGGTAGCTAGTATTATTATTAGTAATATTTAATATTAATTATATAAGAAAATATATATGCAATTATAAGCTTTGAATAGATAGAGCTTATAAGGAGATTTATTATTATTTATTTAGAGAATATAAGATTCTATAAGACTGATTAATATTAATATAATAATTATATATAGATTTAATATATACTAGCTAGCTAATAGTTCTAGTAACTATTATTTTTTTATTATTAGATATTATATTTTTAATTAATAATCTTTTATAGCTTCTATAATATATTAAGATTAGGAACTAGATCTATATTTTATATTAGTATAGGATTTCTATACAAAATTGATAAGTTATATATTATAGAAATACTTCTATTCTTAGGAGTGTTGTTTAGAGTTTATAACTTAAGGATTATTAAAATTCTTAGTTTGTAAGAGAGTATAAAGAACCTTTATAGGATCTCTTAGTATAATTATAATGTGATTTTAATATGGTTTTAATATAGATTTAATAAGAAAGAGATATAGTAAAGTTATAGAAAAAAGAGATATTAAATAAAAAAAAGAGAGAAAAAAAAAAGAGTAGGAAAATAAATAAGATATAAGCTAAATATAAATTATATATAGAATATGTTTAAAATATATTTAGAAAAAATATATTATCTATAATATAAATAAAATATAAATAAAATATAAATATAATATATATTATATAATATATTAGTTGTTTAGTAATATTTCTATATATTTTATATAAAAATAATATATATAATCTATCTAAGCTTGATAGATTTTATATTATATTATGATCTTAATTATATATAAAATCTATATAAATTGTATATATCTTATTAATATGTAATTATAAGTAATCTTTATTTATCTAGTATTTTTTTCTATTGGTCTAAGCATCGTGATATCTACTAATCCCCAAATGGAAATTTTAAATTACACTAGCGCCAATAAGATATCATCCACCCCCCTGGAGGATATTATCCTCAGCTATAACCCGGCAAATCTCGAAGTAGACTTCATCATCATGGTCGGTATCTCTACTGCCGCAATACATACATTGTGTTTATCCTCATCAATGGGATCTCTGTTGTATAGGTACAGAACGTAAAATCAGAGCCTCATATTCCGGTACGCTATTATGAGCATGGTAACGTCCCCACGGCCCTGTGCCCCAAACGTTTGCGCCCTGTGTCGAAGCCAAAAGCGAAGATGTGACAAAGCGTTGCCGTTCTGTTCGCGATGTAGAAAGTGAGTTGTTTCCAAAACTGCAGCCGGATATGCCCCATATGTTGACTATCGTGTAAGGCTGGGAATCCAATGTGACTACAATTTCTATGTAGCAGAGCACGGCAAAGCCGCCTCATCGCTACCCATGCATTGTCCCTTAGCGCTGGGACAGACTTGGCTGCCGGTTTCCTTCCACGCGTTACAGCCTTATCAAGGAAATTTGCAAGACCGGCGAGTTGATGTTGATCGATTTGCAGTGCAACTAATAATGTCAAGTCTGGCCGAACATAAAGTTCACCTACAAGAAGTGCTGTCAGCTTATTTCTCTTTATTACAATCATGGCTACCGGTAGTCCACGAGAAAAGGTTCCGGTCCCGGCTTTCTCAGCTTCGCTATACACCCAGAGCAGACACTGCACTGCTGTTGCTGTGTATGCATCTGGCCGTCAAGGGCGTAGGAAATCTGCCTGACGACGAAAATGCGCGGAATCAAGCCTACTATATCTGCAAGTATCTATTCTCATTCTTGCAAGTAGTGCATCCTCCTAGCTTGGAATTGGTTCAGTGTGGACTTTTGGTTACGCTGTTCGAAGTCGGGGATGTACTCTCCTCGGCAGCTTCTGTGAGTATATCGACTTGCGCCAGACTGGGCTACGCATTGGATTTACATGTGGATCGACGAACCGATCTTGAAGACTTTTCACCTGCATGGGTAGAGGCGGAAGAACGGCGCAGAGTCTGGTTGGGGTTGTTCATGGTGGATCGGTATGTCGGCCTTTGTGGGGACGAGGAAGGGTTGGGGAAGATGCTATGCCTGAAATGGATGCAGACTTCCTATCGTATCTTGACACATTTCCCCCATCTTCTGTCTCGATATTGTAAAAGGTCATTACTGGTCCATTGCTCACTTTTTTCTTTCCGGATTTAGCCTTGTCATGCAGGTTACCGCCAATTGCAACGCCCCTCATGTTGTCGGCGTCCCGAGTCCGACCTTCCGCTTGCCAGTACCGGACGCTATTTGGGAACAGCCGATCCCATCGTTGCAAGGCGAGATTCCAAGCGCTACTATAGCGACACCTGTGGAAACTCGTGTCCCATATCTCGCTCGTGAAGTCCAGGCGAGTACGTTGCTTGGGCAAGCACAAGCATTAGTCAACATCCACGACATTCAGGAGCGCATTAAGACGTTGGAAGATCTCGAGCGGAAAGTAATCTTCATGATACAGGTCCTGTTCGAGCAATCACCTGGCGCGTGGGTTGTCTTTTGCGGAGCCAATGCCATTTGCTTGCAGTAGGTTGACATCGCCCCTTAGTCATGCACCATCACCACGTTGAAACCATTCCTCTTAAGGGCCATGATCAAGCTACAACAGGTTCGCGTAGCGGAAGCGCCAGTCCTGGATCCTTTCTACCAACAGCGCTATGTAGAAAAAAGTACGCTGGCCCTGTCGTCCACTGTTAATATGATCTCCGAGATCTGCAACAGGTTTAATGCAGTGGGCACGATTCGTGAGGCGGAATTGGTTCCTCTTCCAGCAGTGATTTGCACCGGAGTTGCAGCTCTTGCAGAAATACAGACAAACCGGCCTCAAGCAAACATTGATGCTCTGAAAAGAACTTTAGAACTTTGCGGTACAAAGTGGAAACTAGCCCGTAATATCTTCCCTTTATCTTTAGCGAAAAAGGATACACGATCATGACACTAACCTATAGAGTTGCTAGGATACTATCTCAACAAGCTTGAGGCTTTTGAGAGAAACCGACGCGATGTAGCTTAATTGATCGGAAAAAACTATGATTTTAGAGCTTGACAACCTCGAAGGTTAGATCCACGCGCAAAGAGGTGTCTTTTATATGATTACCTATCAAGTTTGGTACTATTATTCAGCCAGTTGCATATAAGAACGATGGACTAGCCTGTGACAGGAAATTAGATACGATCCGCCCGCATGCAAGTCGTATCAGAGCAATGCAACAACATAATCCTTTCCTTTGAAAACGACACGATGGTTTAAGGTAGAGGCTGCACTATTTGCGCCCAGTCGGCATAGCCATATTTGCCTGGTACACTTTCTCCGTCAAACAAACTGGCCAATACAACCCGATCCTTTTGATCTGCTGTCCACGGTTCTCTCCCATGCTGAGCAATCACATTATCAAAAACAAGGACGTCCCAATGCTCCCACTGGTGCAGGACTCTAATTTCGTCTGTTATACTGGCCAGATGGGCGAGATATCTCTCCGGGATAGGACTTCCATCCCCAAATAGTGTCTGCGTGACGGTCTTTCTTTTCCCGATCTGACCTGCCAAGTTGTTCTTGTAATATGCTGCCAACCCAGTAAAAAGAGTCGGCAAATTAGTGCTTTGCTGCGTTCGAATCGCTGGCAGCCGATGTGTCACAACCAACGTTTGGTAGTCGTCCTCCCACTTCCAGGATGTATATTTGCCCCTTCCATATCGCTTGATCTGATCTTCAATCTTGCGCTTCCGTGTCTCTAGATCATCGCCTTCGGTGATTTCTTTCCCAAAGGCCTGACGTAACGTCGAACCACCTGCGTACTGCTTCTCAACCCTGTATGTTACCTGACTAAGAATTCCCTTCTCCCTCAATTCGTCGATGAATTCGGGAATTTCCCTATTGGCGCGATTGAAAAGTTCTAAACTTGAAGATATCGAGGTTTCACCACCCGCTCCTTTCATGGGCGCCTTGTGCGCATAGAAAAAGATATATTCCGGAGCGTGAGGGACCTGCGGTGATTCGTTATGGTTATATATCAGTACGTCCTTAGGTGCTTCGTTGGCAGGGGCGACATTGGTTGCTAGAAGAGGTCGGTCAACTACAATTCCGATTATCTCATGTGGGGAGTAACCGAACGCATGCGCAAACCGGCTAAAGTCGTCTGCAGAATGGATGGGGAGGTTGCGGAAGAGCAAAGCGCCGTGGATGGCAAGTTTCTCTGTTAGGTAACCATTATGATTTTGCTGGAGTGATTTGACGACTGAGATTGCTGCATCGAGAGACGACTCTATCGAAGATGTTCCCGTCGAAGGACGTAGCGCAAGAGGGGTGACAGTGCCTTGAGGATGCGGTGCAGAAAGAATACGCTGGTTAGTCGGTGGAAGGGTGAAGGGTTTGAAGAAAGAAAGGTCCTTGGAGAGCTCTGGTGAGTGCAACACCACCCTCTCTTGTGTGATAGAACTAGAATCGGCCATGTTCGATGAATGTTTTGATATGCTAAGTGTTTTGCTATGAGCAAAAATAAATGCTAAGGACCGACTACTCGCGGTTTTATCGTAATTTCTGGAAAGGATGTCGCTAGGATTGCCAATTTTCCCAAGCAGTCACGAAATGGCGTCGATCTCGTTGATAAGTTGCCTAGATTGGATAACATAGTGGGCGCTTGTGATACAAGACTCTGACCATGACATGGATAGCCGGTCATTATGGTGTGTAGCTGTTATGCCCGATTGGATCGTTATGTCGACAGCGGTCATGATTGTTCAACATAGCGATTTCTTGCGTGATACCACTACCTAGCTAGGGTACGGTCGATGCATTTCATGTCGAACCTGGTACTACTTTGGAAGCTATCCATATATAATCACCCCGACAAACTCATTGCATCACAATCGGAATCTTTCTCATACGTTGACAAATTTGATGTTTCCGTGCGACTTCGTTCGCTAGGTATGTCCACATGGAACAAGTCCAAAACAACCTTGTTAGTCCAACCATTGACTCCGGAATGCCGAAATTGTCCCCTGCCAGCAATGATGAAACTGCCATAGAAGTAAGCACGGAGGAAGAACGTGCTTCTTTAAGTGATAGGAGGAACAAACCAACATTCTTCCGTTCTACTTTGTTTCAGATCCTAGTGGTCGGTCTATGCGCATTCAGTGCTCCAGGCATATGGTCAGCCATGAACGGGCTCGGCGTCGGGGGCTCGCAAAGCCCTAACTTAGTCAACGGCGCCAATTCTTTGTTATATGCCTTCATGACAATAACCTGTTTTGCTGGACCATTTCTAACCAATATTATCGGTTTCCGGTTGACTCTTGCGCTCGGATCAATTGGGTACCCACTGTATGCGGCAGGTCTCTACACAAACAATCGCTTCGGGACGACGTGGTTAGTATACTTCGGCGCAGTTGCTTGTGGTATATCGGCTGGGTTCTTCTGGTCGGTTGAAGGGGCAATAGCAACGAGCTATCCAGAGCAGCATAAGCGAGGGAGGTACATTGCAACATGGTTCTCGTTTCGCAACATGGGCAATGTGATAGGCGGCGCTATTTCACTCGCGCTCAATCATGATACCCAACAGAAAGGGAAGGTCGGGTATCAGACTTATCTTGGGTTCATCGCTATTCAATGTATGGGCCTTGGCTTTGGGTTGCTATTGTCGAACCCGGAGAAAGTGCACCGAGATGATGGAACTAAAATTGAGGCATCGAGGGGAATATATTGGCGGAAGGAAGTTCGAGCTATGTGGCGACTGGTTCGTAGCAGCTCCATTTTGTTGCTGACGCCTCTTTTTTGGTATTTTGGTTGGATGCAAGCATACCCGGGGACATATCTTGCGACGTACTTTACCGTCAGGGCGCGCGCATTAGGGAGTCTTATGTCCGCTATTGTGGGCACACTTGCAACTTGGCTTTCGGGGGTTTTAGTTGATGTACCTTGGCACAAAAATCGGACTGTTCGCGCAGTGAGCACGTATGTACTCATTGCAGTACTCAACAGCATAACCTGGATCTGGGCAGTGTACATCCAAAACGAGTATCGCCCTACCGAACCAACATTAGATTGGGCCGACCAAAGTGCTTTCGCCCGCGGGTTTGGGCTGTACATGTTTGAAAGGATCAGTCTTGGAATGGTCGAAAACTACATTTATTGGTGTATTGGGAACTTGTCGGATTCGCCTGGCAATCAGATTCGGTACAGCTCTTTGTTAAGAGGAATTGAAACAGCAGCTGTGGCCGTCTCTTTCGGAGTCCAGGCAGTGCCGACTGCCTTGATCGTTACGGCGAGTATAAACCTTGGGTTTTGGTTTGCTGCCCTGCCTTTCAGTTACTATGCAACAATCCAGGTTGTCAGGAAATTTCAAAGGTCGAAATCCAACTTCGGCTGTCTCACTGCTGGTCATATTGACGCTGATCAAAGGACTTAGAAATTCTTTGTAGTTGGATGTCCAAGTTACCTCAGGGGAGCTAAACCTCAGTGATTATAGTTTAATGAGTCCGTGTAGAAAATATCCAAAATCTAGCAGTGCAGGTTGTTTACTCTTGATTGGTTAATTAGTTAGAATACGCATAAGGAAAAAATCTAGAAGCTGCAAGATATGAGTCGTGTTGTGGGAAGAGGATTCCGACAAAACCCTCATTTAAACCCCTACTAAAATAGTAATATTATACCTAAGTATATCCAAACTTAGAAGTACATACATAGAATGTGCGCTCGGCGGTATGAAGCACCCCTTTTTATGCGCCAATCGGTTCTCGCGGAAGAAAGCCAGCTACAACAGATCAACAAGTTTCCATAGGTACTGAGCATTTACTTGTGACCAGAAGCATTCCATTCGTCTATCCAAGCCTTCATCTGCTCCACTTCTTTGTTCTGAACATCTCGGACACCGGAATTCCCATCACCATTTCTCATTAACAGATCATAGCAATGGCTGGCCTCGGGCATAACATAAATGGGGTTAGCATGGCTGGAAGTTGCTGGGCCACCAGGACGGAAGTCTGATGATATGGTTTCTTCACGCCAAGGATCGTATTGACTATTTCAAGTTAATCTCAATCAGTTAAAGATGCAGCATGCGGACTAATCAGAGAGATATACCCTTGGGCCCATATCACACGCTCAGTCGTCCCAGTCCAACCATGTGTCCAGGCGTTCAGAGAGTCAGGGCGTTTGCCATTAGCGCTGGCATAAGTGTAGCCATCATCTGGCTGAAAGTATGTTCCACATGTTCGAAGGTAGTAGTCTGCCGTCACGAGGCGGGAGACAATGGATGGGACACCATCGGGGGCGCGACTACAATAGTAGACCGTCAGTCATGACTTTCTCCTCGAATTATCGAACAATTACTTACCCCTGCCAAGCGCCGAATGGTTCATTGCAGCAAAGCCATGTCCACTGGCGATCCGCCACATTATTGAGTGATGTATCTGCGTAGAGTGGGTTTGAGCTATTATAGGTATCAAAGCAAGCTGTTTCGTATTTGTCCGTCCAGTAACCGTCAGAGGCGCAATCTATAGCCCAGTCTTAGGTCAACAGAAAGAATATTGGAGTACTCTAGAATACCACTTACTTCCAGGGAAGAATGTAGTAGTCCACCACTGAGCGTAACCTTCGAGAGCCTTGATGGCGCCAACTCCAGACGCACTAGAATTGGCAGGTGGAGTGGCGTGGACGTTCTGACCATTAAATCAGATTGATAATCGTGTCTTTGACATACTTGGCCCATAGTCATACCTCGATGTAGTCACAAAACTCGTAAATAGCTCCAGATGGACCCCAACTAGTCGTCTGGCCGAGATAAGGACCTCCCACAATGGCTCTATTGTAGGATATTAGCACTATTCGGTGAATTTTTCAAAGCTATCCTTCAGACTCGTAGCCTGGCATTGTGAAACATACGCCGCGAAATCATCGTCTTTAAGGTCCCCCAGCATGAATTTTTTCTTTAATTCATCTTTGGCGCTTTCGCTTGATCCCGTCAGGATTGAATCGATGTCATCGATTACTTTGACTAAGTCGGTGCTGCAGTTCTGTGGTAGCCGTTCCTGGATAGGGACAAAGTACTGCCACTGCATAATGGCTATATATGAGCTCGATAGCTTGCAATCAACGTAAAGAGTACTCACATAGTCCCATATTGCCTCTACAGGAGCGCTTGATGCATGGTAGGCCCAAAAAGTCCCAGGAAGAGTGGCTGCAGTCCAGCCGGCCTGTGCTCCACTATATGAGCCACCGACAAGGATCCATGGCTAAAATAATCTGTCACTAACTGCATGGTTGAGGTTGATAATAACAGAAAAAGACAACACGTACGGCATTTTTCGGGCTACTTTGAGTAGAATTGTCAAATGGGAGCTTGACGTTATTCGCAAAGTGAACCACATCCGCAAGAGCGTTCTTAAAAGTGAGTTGCTGCATAGTCTTTGGTGTCAACGTGTCAACTGGAGAAGATTCTCCCCAGTAGCGGTCTAATGGCAGTCAGTTTGGATAAGCTGCGGGGGGTATGAGTAGAGAGAATCTCTAATTTGATGGCTCACGCTCGAGAACGATTCCAGCTCCGCCGAATTCCTGCGCATAAACACCACTGATTGTGACGTTGGTTAGATATCCCTGAAACCCATCGGCACTCTGCTCTCCCGGCTGGAACAATATAACCTAACGCCTTGATTAGTCAATGTTATTGACCGGTCGATATATTAGACTTTGCTCACGGGAGATCCCGGTCCTTTCCAGTACTGTGTAGTATAGAAGTAACGCTGTTTAAAGGTGCCTAGCTCTGGCTTGTCATGATCTAAGAGCTGCTCAAACCACCCTGTCGAGTATTTAAAGCCTGCTGCAGCTGCAGAGGCTGGAGGCCTAGGGACATTCGGTCTAGCTGCTACAGCGAGCGATGCCCATGAAGCACATAGAGCGATGATTGGAATAATTGATCGCATCTTGACTCTTGATAGACGGTGAACCATGCCCGTGGACGTCACAGAGTAACCTCCAATGTTGCAAGGAAGAGCAGAAGGTAAGCCTACTCTGAGTTGATGTGGTTGATGAGAGTAATTTCACGTCACCAACAGCGATGAGATCCATGACCTATTTATATCACACCGTTTTTAGGACGGGAAGTACTGGCTTTGTAAACGGATACGGAGATAGCAAGGAACAGACAGCGTTACTGGACAGTGGACCAATCTGTGTAGACGGCTATGCTAGTACCACAAACTGTACCTAATACTATGTATACAACTTGATCCAAGGTCGCCAAGCTCCGTAAGAAGCAGTAGGGTTGCTTGCCAATCCACAATAAAGCACCTAAACGTATCGTTGATACTTGATGCGGATAGTCACCAGTAACTAGCTCGCTCCTAGTACTTTATACATACGGTGAAAACTGAAAAGTGACAAGGTCAGTGAAAAATGGCTCGGGATCTTGCTTATAGTAAAGCTAGAGTCGCAGATCATGACAAAGAGCGTCTGCAAGCCCAGAAAATCGGCGAATAAACTGAAAGAAAACGAGAGGAATCATATGCACTAGTAGGTGCATAGTCGGCGGGGTATAGACTAGATAAGGACGAGGCTTGAAATATCCCAAGGCTAGTGTCAATCGAGTAAAATAGTGCCACCGTTGACCTCCTCTAGTACTGGCATTATTAACCTTGAACACTTGAATTGTAAATATCCAGCCCAACCACGGAGACTCCTGAGTTTGGAAGGTGATTCTGGCATTTGATTTGGAAGGAACAGACTAGTTACCTAAGAAATTGAAAAATCAAAGCTTCTACACAAAATTCGTGCGACATTGCGGGACCTGTTTGTCGAATTACAATGCTGGATCACCCTGATAACGTAGCATCATGGGGTGGTACCTAGGTAATAAGCGGGCCGATTTCTAGGATATAGTAGATTAAATTGCGCTTTCCCTAGAAAATTGGGTGATAAGAAGCGGAGAGACCGAAAAGCGAGTCCAATTGCTGTACGTAGGCAGTGACCAACTGTGCAATCGAACATGGACCAAAGAAACTTCAAAGAACAGTTAATGCACGGAGTGAAAGGGGGACGGGACGTCTGTTTAGACTCTGAGTGGAAACCTTGGAACTTGGAAGGTTGGCCGATCAATCAGAGAGATCCACGGAACACGGAACAGATAAGGGCGCGTGGCCATTAGGAATGCGGGCCGTGGGCGTTTGTTTGATGCCTGACCTACAAGGCACAGCGGCACCACTTTGTACAACCTGCCCTAGGTACGCAACTGGACATGTCGTATGACATGTATCAATATAGTATTTACTGCATGAGCTTGTATAGCCAAGCCGTTTCGTGCTCCGGTGTACCTGCCGTATTTGTGTCGTCGCATACAAACCGAGCCTGGAAGATCGGTTCAGGACTCCGAGAATACCTCTAAGTAGGTTTTAATAGTAGCAATTAAAATTGACTATTAGCAAACTATGACTGAGTCTGAACCATTAGCGGCAGAGTGGCTATCCCTGTTCTGTATCGTGAAAGGCAAATCAACGGCCGAAGTACTTGAGCTCGAGATAACGAGCCGGCATATACGTTACAGCTGTCACCACAAAGGTGAATTCGTTCGCAATATCGCCGCCAGAGTCACCGATAAGCTTCGCTAGAGGTCCAACGAACCATGTTTCATCCATACCCATGCACCAGGCGACCACACCAAGAGAGAACGCAATGGCTGCACCGATGCCGTGTGGCAGTCTGGACGGGTCATTCCATGCTTCAAGATCATAATTCTCAAAATTGCCTCTGCGGAAAAAGACGTGTTCCTCCAGCAAAATGATAGTGTAGCTTGTGCACCAATAGCCGAGAAGAGAGAGGAAATCTTGCAAGTATGTATTCAATTGTTGACGCCCACCGAGCGCAAGGCCAAGAATAGCTGCAAAACATAAAAATGTCCAGATGAATCGAGGAATTGCTGCAAAGGGTCTTGACACTTGTTGAAAAGATATTCCCGCGCTGTAGAGGCTGATAACATTGACATTGATGCCGGACAAGACCAGGAGGGTGAGCAGAAACTTGGCGAAGCCACGTGGGTAAAGCATGTCCTGAACAAGATATCCAATTCCTTGGTCATAAACATCTTTCCAGTCGGGTCGGTTATTCAAAGCGGAAGCGACAACACATCCAGCAACCATACCGATGGATGTGGGGATGCTTATACCGAAAGTGGTCATGAGGAACACCTTGAGACGGCTGACATCTACCGGATAGTGCACGTAGTAATCGCTAGCCATGGTGGACCACGAAGCACTCGAACCGTAGACAATCGCCAGTAGAGACAGGACAGAAGCGGAGAGGTTAGCTCCCGTGACGGAAGCTGGAGTTGTGTTGTCTGCATACTTGCCGGTTTCACCAAAGATGATGAGGAAGATGATGAAGAAGATGATCCACGCATAGCGCTCATAGATCAGGATGAACTTCAATCCGAAGCCGGATATGCACAAGGCCACAACGGCGAGGATGATAATACCGACAACCAATGACACATGGCCGTCGGAAACCGCAGTTAAGGCGAGACCGCCACTAATGCAGGCAACAGCGGCCCAACCTAGTTGTTGGATACCGTTGAGAATGGCGATGACTTTGTTAGGCCACCATCCAAAACTGTAACGGCTGACACTGATTTGGCGCAGGCCAGTCGCGGCCCCGAATGTTGCACAGTACGCTGTCAGGGCACCTCCCAGGATCGAAGAAAATATAGTAATCACGATAGCTTGCTTCAGACTCAACCCAAACTCCCAGCCAAGAAAACCAGTGGCGAAGCAGGAGATATTCATCGTACCACTTGCCCAGAGCAGAGCCATCGACAACTCTTCCCTCCAGTGCACTGGTCGCTTGTCCTCGGGACGTTTGCGAACAATGGCTTCCGACTCCATGCCAAACTTCTTGTCCATGCGTCGTTCGAAGGCACTCAGCTTCGCAAGAATGCCGTTGCCGTTTCGCATGTCTGAGTCGTCATCTGAACTGCTCACGTTCAGAGTGGCTTTGGTATCGACGGCATAGTTGGACATGCCGTGGCCCTTTTCAGCGTCGTACTCCATTGTGTCTGTCGAATCAAGAACGACTGTATGGGAAGGAGCTTGCTCTCTGAGCAGTACACGATACAGTCGTGGGAGCAAATGGGCTGACAATCCAGGAGTAGGCTCGAGGGGATCGCGTGTCGGACCAGCTGATATATGGGCATATGCCTTGGCTGGTCGCACAGAAGATAAGAGGGAAAAAATCAGACAACGCGGAGGAGCGGGGACGCTAATGAAGCTTAGACGGAGCACAGTTTGCTGAAGGCAAAGATTAGAAAATAGGATGCATACGATTGGGCAGTGTGATTGGGTAGAAGCGGAGTTTGTGTATCAGCGGCCGCGTATCTCCTGATTTGCTTGGATCTTTGGATAACTCTTATTGGATAAGAAATTTCAGAAGGACAAGGTGTTGCTATTTCTGGTTAGTGAACGATAGATGTTTGTACGAGATGCAATTTGATTGGCTCTTGTCTGCAGGTTGCCACGCGGGAAAAGTGCAAAACTGCCAAAACAGGCAGGAGTGATCGTGCAGCTCCATTGCGGGCCCACTTTGGATGTCACCCCACGTGATCTCAGCTGTCCTCCGATTTTTCCAGTGTGATTAGCAGCTGCTAACACGATCTTTCCGACGCGGATGCGGTCCAAGTGGCGTGAGATATCATCGGGAAACGATGCTTCTTTTCGAACTATGATTGAGATGCGTGAAATGGTTGCAACATTGGGCTAGTGTGCAGATCGGCCTGTGATTATTTAGACAGAAAGTCCAAACCTCGAACAGATCTCAGCGGTGTTTGGATTCGACGATCCGTTTAAACAGACTGATAGCTCAAAGTGCCGACGGCTTCTCGCGAACTAGTAACTTACTCAGGTAGCCTCTGTCCCCGCATGAGACTGCACAGACAGCAATTTCCAAAATGCTAGATTTGATTGCTCCACCCGCCTCATACGTGCTATCGAAAGAACAACCGACGGTTGAAAAGATAGGGAAAGCTGTTGGAGTATGTAAACTGAGTTGTCGGACACGATCAGACCTGGTTATTCCCATGACTTGTGGATCCTGTGGAAGCTGACGATTCAGCGTGCTATATTGAACTGCCTTTTCCACAATATCACGGGCATCAGAGGTCGAGTAACGTCGTAGATTAGCTTCTTTGTAATCGTACATGATAAGGAGACCATTCTTCATGCAACAGTTCTTGGTTAACTTCCCCCATGGTTCATCTCCATGTGCTCCTCCAATTTCGGTAGTTGGGCGAATGGGATCCTATGTCGCTGACACTTTTCTACCGGACAAAAATGTCGTCTCTTGGTAAGCTGGAGTTGGCCCGACGCTTCTTGTGGAGATTTTTGGGTGATGGATAAACTTTGAACATGAGCATGGGACTCCTTTGTGGTTTCACCGCGGTGTAGATGCTCTGTATTCGCGAGGTAATTGGGTTGGGCTCTAGTTTGGCCTGGCTGCGGTTTGCCCCCAAACATGACTTCACACCTTTTCGTCGCGCGGTCTATGATTTCATGTGACCAACCTTGTTGCGAAGCTACCAGCATCACTGTCTCCCAGTCGTTGAGAGTTCGTCGCTTCCGCTTTCGCCCACGTGATTGGTATCGCATGCCACTTAAAAGGGTGTTCAGGCAGTCAACCAGATTTCGCGTCAAAGGCCGTAATTGAGCGATCATCAATTCATCGTCAGCCGAAGCATCGTAACCATTAGTATGCAGATAACGATTGCGTAACCTTTCGCGGATTTTTTCCTTGCCGATTTTCGTGAGGTATGCTGAAAGGACATCCTCCATTTGTGCGCTTGGTCGAACGTCTGGCTCGTGTTCAAAACGGTAGGTATAATCACTTTCCGCGATTTCATCCGGTTCGGCCACAGATGTGTCTGATAGCCTGTCGTCATCATCTGAGCTTTCAGCGACAGCTTGCTGATCAAGAGAAGCGACTGGTCGCTCGCCAGACAGATCAATAAATGCACACTTTTTCGGCCCATTTTTAATTTTGCCTCTCGGGTGTGGAATGAGAGATTTCTTCCAGGACGGTCCGTATTCTCTTGCGCTTGGTTGCAAGTCGTGTGGTCGAAGCGGCCATGCTGTCATGAAGCCCCTGCTCCTTAGACCAACTGTCAAATTCTCATTCTTCTCTTCGTCGACACATTGGGAGCTATCCGCGGATCGCTCTCGATCGCGCCTTCTCATCGACTCTCTCTTTCTGCGTTGTTCCTCCAAGAATGCCCAATATAGTATCCGGGAGAGATCTTTATTATGACTTGCTTGAATTCCTTGAATAAGATGTCGCTCTGGTTTAGTATTCTCGAACCACTTATGTTTGGTCTTTTCCCAGTCTGAATTATCGTCGCTCAGCTGGTCCTCTGTAGCAAGTGCCTGTGATGTAGGCTGATCGTTCTCTGAAACGTGTACTTGTTCTTCCTGCGGTCCGGCAACAACGGGGTCATCCACATCCATGCTTGATGTTGAAGAACAACTTGCGAGCGACTGTCTGCATCTAATGATCGTAGCAATGTGACGTTCTGTTGCAGTGGCAAAATAACTCTCATCCTGTTGGGCTACAAAAATGAGGACGGGTTTTCTGCTTTGGTGCCAGGAGGTGACCCACCAAACAATGCCGTACCTAGTGCAAACAGTGCAAACATACATCTGAAACTGGAACAAAGAAAAAGAGTGGATTGCCTCAAACTTGCGATTTGCACTAGGTAAATACTTATTTACAATTGAAATACGAAACATGCCAATACTCTCTGTCAAAGTTGTCAGAGTCTTCCAATCACGCATAATTCAAGCGGAGAAGACCTGTCAATAGTGACACCGCACCGGTATTGAGGTATGTGTGGTGATCAGTTTGCGTGATACTTATAGGCCGAGACTGTGTGCCACATGAAACTTGGGCCTATCCATTACACGATCCCGAGTTCATATGCTTTCACATGATACAGCCTTCGGCGACAAATTGAGAAGTCTGCACGGCCTGGCACCGTTCGAAAACCATGGCTCTGGTTAGACCACACGAGGAGAAAAATCCGGAAGATCGTCTACAGCTTATGGCTCGAAGAATGAATACGCCGCAGATTCGCGGACATGGTAAAGAATGGTAGTACCCGAAATCGATGGGATGGTTCGTTCGATTACACCAACCAAGGCAGGTGCAACATTTCTCGACTCGCCACGTTTGCAGTCCCATACCACCCTTGTGACATGAAATGCGATGTGCGAGAGAATGATTTCGGATTGACTGACGGGTAGCAAGTTGCTATTTGATCCACCATCTCCGGATTGAGCGCCGCTGGTATCACCTCCAATCGACCAGACGTTCCCGAGTTGTCGTTGACACATTACCTCAAAATATAAGTCATTGAATGGCCGACATCGGGCGTTGTGGATGATTGTAACGTGAGTGGCATTACTGTATATTATAGGGTGTTATCCAGACCCTGTGCAAGTATGTATTGATAACGTAGATTTAGAGATGACTGCACCAGCTAGCGTCCCGAGGTCAAAGGAAGCCCTATTCTTCAGGCTACTCGCCTCATTCTACATTGTATGCGGCATTTTGTCAGTGCTTAATTTACTCATCGAATAACTAGTGGTGTCCACTGTCTTGCATAACTACACAGTAACTTGGATCATCTAGTCGCGAGTTGGGGCTGAACAACGTCAGGCTGATTACAACGCAGCCTTGTGATTCCAAGGACCTGACTATTACGATTGTGGCGACAGGATGAGCAAGTTATAGATGAAGGATTGAGGCGGTGCTTATGATGCGCGGGGCCAAATCCAAACTCCTATTATCTACTACAGTACCTAGCGTTCGGTCGTTAGATTACTAGCTTATGCATGGTACGTTGATCCGTTCAACCATCCCTGCCATCCCATCCAAACCGACAGTATTAGCTGAGTATTAAAATTTATGATGTCTATATGACTTGAACTGAAGAAGATGAAGAATCCATGAAAGTAAATACTGCGCACTAGAACAATGCGATTCCGCGATCCCCATGATTAAGTCGGAAAAGTGGCGGTGTTGCTCACTTATTGTTGGGATGGGCAATTCAGAGTTTGTCGGCGATCGATCGGTTCTAGCGTCCACACCGTTGTTATTGTTGTCTTATTGACCCTGGAAATGAGTAGCTGGTTATTGTCCAACTGTTTGGGATAACTCTTCAACAGCTATCAGGCGATCAACAGTCAATAATCAAAGAGTCTGTACAGTCGGCTCCGCTCCGGAAGCTTCCATACAGATCCGTTATTAGGTAGCCCCGCACTCAAATACCTGTATCTTACATACCTTACATACCACAATGCGCTAGTATTACAAATACAGATACGTCTCACGAGCCCACGTTTAAGCATGGGTGAACACAAACCAAGAATTGGCTCGGTGGCCTAGAGAACAATCAGCAATGGGCATATTTCGCATGATTCTCCCTTACAAAGAACTTCGTCCCATGCAGGTCCTGTGGAACATTCATACATCTTGGCCTAGTTCTTGATTCGATGTTAAAGGGTAACTTAATTACGCTGGTCCTAATAATAGGGACCGCTAGATTATTCTTCCCAAAGTTTTTGCGGCTATCAATCAGCAACCAGACAAGATCTTATAGTTATGCTGCAAAACAAAAAGAGGTCTGATTCAGCAACTAACCTTAAAAGATGCAGATAAAGAAGCACAGAACACCACGCAGTCTAGGATTTCCCCCCCTCGACCTAGTCTCAGTCAATTGTGCTTGCTTTCTCTTTCCTTCTATTGTCATTCAGTCAGAGGTTTTCATTTATCTTTTGTGAGATTATACAGATTCCACTGTCGGGATTCACTATTCGGCACGGCCCGACGAGTAAGTCTGACTCGCGCGGTTAGTATCTCCATGAGGCTTCAGTTGTTACATTATTCATGGATCCATGTCTTGAATATACCTCATCCCACTTGCATGCCATAACTACAATATCTTCCGAACAGACCTGAATAATTAGTTAGATAATCTACTTCTATCGACTGCTACCGTGTCCGTCCTCGGTCATCCGTATACGGTATGACCTCTTGTTATGGACAACGCCAACAGAGTGATTTCTGTTTAAACAGATGGTATCGCAAGAGGAGTTATTCCTTATACACACTAGTCCGTGGACGGAGGATTCATCGTTCTCCAGTTCTTAAACTGAGGTACAATAGTACTCTTATACTCGATACGTGTAATTGGATGTGCGGAGATTGGAGATCGCCACAAACCTTCTACGCATCACTATGGAGTACAGGGCACTAGTCTATAGAAGATTGCATCAATGTATGGAACACATATCATCTACGTACTGACAAACCAATTAGATCTTTGGGCCTTGTTAAGAGGTCTCTTTGCAAGAAAATGACGCCGCCACGCTAGCACTTATTTGTCTCGAGCATTGTGATACAGAAGCACTAGTTGTGAGTACTGACTCGCGGAGCAGGAGAGTACGGAGTACAGAGTCCGGAGTAGAAATGGCTGGCCGACTTCGGCAATGCTCAATTCCTATTACACGCGAATCACCCAGCGTACAAATCATTCTCATGAGAACTGTTCAACTACAGGCATTATTATATGCGACATCACTTTCTACTCGATAGCGCTGAGTGTGTTTCTGTAAGGATCGTACGATACCACCAATACGCAGGTACAGGCTAGTACAGTAGTACAGGTATGGACAAATAATTAACCTTCTAGCGTCATTCTACGGTCCTTCTATGCAGCCCGACTTGCCTAGCGGTTTGTGTCTGCAATCAACCAATCAGCGCCGTTGCCCCAGACAATGGAATCGAGTCTTCAATTCTCCGTGGCTCTCTCCGACTGTTTGTCTAGACTCAAGGATCTTCTTGGTTGCAATGGCCTTGCTCTCTGTTCGTTTGCTTGTAATCTCCCCAAGCTCTTTCTCTCTATGCTCAATGGGTTGTCCAGGCCATGAAAGTGACATATGGTAGACTGAGATCCTCACGTGTGCCTGGTCTACCAATCAGAGCCAGATGCGCTTTCAACGCCCTGGCAATTTCTACCTCCAGTGAATCCCTAGGAAGGAAAATTCTCTTCGAGTTCACATCTTGCACCATTCTTCGTCCACTGGACTACTCTCGCTTCTTTGACGACAGCTCTGTAGCTACCTACATATCTCTATTTCCGATTCATATCTCCTTATTACAGATCTCATACTATCCATCTGAGCTTGAGATCACTCTAGCACAATCGTCTTGTCATCTCAACTCAGGCTCTTTGCGAAGCTTGGGATGTCCTGGGGATACTTTGCTGAGCGTACGCTTAGTCCATTGTGCGCTGCATGTCTCTGCTTGTAAAGGGAGTGCAATACTATGAGATGGTATGGATATCTGGCCCCCAACATGAATCAACTCCATAATGCCTTTGATTTACATGTCTTGAGAATCGACTAACCTTACTTCTAGGAGGTCTTTCCCTTCGAGATTGGTTTAGCCATGCAATATTCCAATGCCAACACCAGCGCCGATCCAACTATCCAGAGACAGCAAGGCTACTCTGACTTCAACGATTACGAGCCCCACAACGATCTACATGGTCCACAGCCCTACAACGAACATGCAAAATACCCGCAGTCTGCTGGAGGAGGAGGCATGGGGATTGCCCTACCTGATAGCAATGTGGGCTTGGGTATCATGAATACTGGTATGAGCACAGGCACTGGTATGGACATGGGGATGTGTATGAATATGGACATGAATTTGCATACCAGCGCAAACATGAACATGACTCCTGGTACACATCCGCCTTATCGTGAGCTTTGTGGAACAGCGCCTTTCCACGTTCAGTCATATTTCACTCCATCTCATGCAGTCATGACGAATGATATCCAGCCTCTTCTTCCTATGGGTGGTAAAGCGGGCACTGACTCTGTTATTTCAGTTGGTGCCACCAGTGCCCCTAGTACTCATCCAATCCCAATTCCTGTCCCAAATCACCACTTCCGTTCTGGAGCTCAGCTCGCTCTGGCCCCCGCTTTTTACTCGAGCTCCTACGAATACCCGTCGACGCCGTATTACCACTCGACATCGCCTGCTACGTCGGCGTCATCAATGAGCGCCCATAGTGATGACTTTGACCACAGGGCTTTCAACTCCGTGAACGTACCGCAGGCTACTGCGAAATCGCCCTCTCCTGGCTCTCCTGGCCCTACTCCGTCTCCAGCAGCCTCGGCTGGCAGTAAATCTGCTGCGGACTCTCCCAACCTCCCGGTGCAACTTGTACAACAGAGAAAGTGAGTCTTTATATCTTCCAATATGAGCAATATGAACGATATCCGCTAATGCAGTATCTCCAAATAGATCAACCGCTTCTTTCGAATGCCCAAAATGCGGCAAGTTCTTCACCCGCGGAGCCGATGTCAAGCGTCACGAGACTAGCGTTCATTTTCCTCGACCGGTGGATTGCCCTGTTGAAAATTGCGTTCGTAAAGGGAGCATTGGTTTCCCACGGCGTGACCATCTCATGGAACATTTGCGCACCTTCCATCATCAGGACATTCCCAAACGTTGTGGAAACAAGAGACGCAAGGCCAGCACTTGATCACTGATATCATCCAGTACGATTCTAATTCGGTATATCAATTCTACTGCATAGACATACATACTATGACTCGATGTCTTTATGCTTGATGAGTTATGACAGGAGGACCGGGAATGCCTTGATGATGTCTTGATGTTTTTTTTTTCTTCTTTTACAATCTCTTGATCCTTCTATGATCCCATGTCATCTTTCACACTCTACGTGATACCTTCTCATATGTATTTTTTTTAGTCTTCATGTTCTCGTTTCTCGGAAAGGCCGCCGAACAGTGTGCGTGCACCGGACAGAATTAGATGGCAAATAGATATTTTGAAAAATACTCAGTTGAATTGAGCAGACGATCGCACTAGATTAGATTGGAGCCAACAAGGATTTGTTGACCAGCCCAACCTTGGAACGGACTGTGCTTCGAGTGCTCCTAGACACCACTGTCTACCTAGGTAGTTGTCCACAGACATGTTCGGTCTCTGCCTGGGATCCTAGTCGCAACACTTCATATTTGATTAACAAACCCTACATTGAAGTTGGTCGTGAAACAGGAAAAATTAGAAGATAAAAGACCGTGGGCTTAATCCTATTGATTCTCCAAGCATGGCGAACCAATCAAAGATCAAAGTCGGTTGCGCGAGACTTTATTGGCGCGCGCGTTCTGAGTCATAGGTAAATCATAATGCGGTCTAGTTAACTAACGATGCACTCAAACATTCCACTTTCCATCGCGAACCCTACCTTCCTGTGGTCGATTTCCTGAGAGTCCGAAGTTACAAATAACTGCGGGCTAAATGTACGTGAGCTGATAGCAGCACGATCAGTGGTACTGTACGTGTTTCGTCACGAGTCAGACGCGTCTTTGGTGCGACTTAAAGCTCAACGTCAGAACAGTGAAGCAAACTCTACCTGGTAATAGTACTCGTGGTGGCTCACCATTCTTTTGAGAGAGCACGATTTCACAAATAAGAAACAAAGGATGGCGATGGCGATAACTTCCATGACAACGCCCAAGACATCACTTGATCTGACGGAGATTAAGAACCAAAAGCAGTCTAGATATACAATCGGCCAAAATCGACTCGAAACAGACCCCCAACTGCATAAAACCCTCTTTCGCATCACCTCTCACCCGACATTGACCCCATTCCGCCGGCGGGTTTACCGAATACTCACGAGTGTTCCCCTCGGACGATGGACGACGTACTCTGCGATATCTAAACATCTCAACACGGGACCTCGCGCAGTCGGGAATGCTATGAAAAACAATCCATTCGCACCTGCAGTCCCATGCCACAGGGTACTTGCCTCGGATCGATCGTTAGGCGGGTATAAGGGCGCATGGAATAACGGGGGGGAGTATTCGGTGGAAAAGATGAAGCTGTTGCTGGATGAAGGGGTAGAATTTGATGGTAATGGCAAGGCAATGGGAGTTTGTTTCGTAGATTTTGTCGATATTCAGTGATTCGAAACTTGAAGTAGCTGTCCAGAAACTCGTTCCTGAACATGTTTGACACGAAGTAACCGCACCAGGTGCAGTCAAGCGAAGGGAGGAGTATGGACAAAACGGGAAGGTGCACATCTGCAGATCCCCCGCCTTGTTTCTCCCGCCAACTTCCAACCTGCGCTTTAGCAACATCACAGATTCTATATTTGACTCGTCGATTGATCGGCTCAGTCCCTCCTTTCTTGGAGGACCTTGCCCGGGGGCTAGTTCTTAAGCAACTAATCCTGGAACGAGGCACGGATACAACGCGGGGTGCGCTGATCTTCCGAGACAAGAGTAAGCCTCCATCCCAGTCGTACTAAAGAGGCTCAGTAACAGATCCAATCTCGCAGGTCGGTGGAATGCTGGTACTACATTCCCCTCACCGGTCTGCAGCTTTCTCTGACGACGTTCTTCTTCCATTTAGCCACTACATGAGCGAGAGCCATATCTGACAATCGTCACGCAAACACGAAGTTAGATAGAACATGCTTCAGCAAATTATCCTCTCATTCTCCGTTCCTGTTGCTTTGTTGATGGCTTTCTTGGCCTCCCAGGTCCAAGGACAGTTTAGCACCACTGTCGACTACTCTCAGTATGTGAACGCTTTCATGGGCTCTGAAGGCCCGACGCCTGGAGAGGGGTTTGGAGGTGGTGATATCTTTGTGGGTGGTGCCCGACCTTTTGGGGTCGTCAAATTTGGACTTGACTCAACTGCTGTAAATTGGTCAACTGCGGTGCTCAATGGAGGATGGACCCCGCGTGGAAATGTGACTGCATTCAGTGAGTCCCCTTGAGTCACCCAACTAGATAGTATTCTGTTTGTGTGAACTCATACTAACACGCGCTTTAGCTATGCTGCATGAAAGTGGCACCGGTGGTGCTCCAAAATATGGTGTCATCCCTCAGATGCCTTTGACATCGATTGAGGCACCTGTGAATTTACTTGACAATCAGACCTATGCCCAGCCGAGGGTAAGCTTATCTTCTTGCTTGAATCTCTTCAGTATATTAATTATTTACACTGAGTAACAACAGGTTGGTGATGATACCGCCACTGTTGGCTACTTCCAAACGACATTGCAAAACGGTGTTGTCGCAGAACTCTCCGCTTCTCGACACGCCGGCATCATCAATTATTCATTTCCAAGTGGAGAAAAGTACATCTTAATTGACGTATCTCATGTAAGATACCTGTCCCTTTCGCAGAAAATAAGGTATGCTATCTCTGTTTAACTAATAATCCTTTGCTATCTGTTATAGTATCTTCCCGGTTCGCCTGGAGACCCGAGTTCCCAGTTTTACGTTGGTGGTGAAATTGAGATTAACTACAATGGTAGCTCCTATCAAGGCTATGGAACATACGTTGGCGGTTGGAACAATGGTTGGTGCTGGTCCTGACCGTGCTTCTGGTTCGGGGCGCAATGGCTGAGAGTTGCAGGTGCCCCTTATACCGTATACTTCTACGGCGAGTTCTCCCAAGCTGCTCAAACCGCTACCACTTTCTCCGGAACAAATACCGACCCAATGCCCCGATATCAGAATCTAGCAAACGGCGGTGTTCCAGAAACGGTTTATGGCAATCACAACACGACTAAGGCCACCTCTGGACCGATGAACGCTCGCATTGGTGCTCTGTTCGGATGGAACGACGATACAACAGCTCCACAGAACATCACATCTCGTATAGGAATATCCTTTACATCAGTTCAAACCGCCAAAGACTATATCACCTCAGAAATTCCTGGTTGGAGTGTAGCCGATACAGTCACTGAAGCCATAAAGGAGTGGAATGCCGACGTGTTCAGTAAAATCAGAGTTCCCACCGATAGTTCAGCGAACATCACCAATTTAAGACTTCTCTATAGCTCCCTTTACTTCATGCAGTGAGCACTTCAGTTCTCCCAACGGCAACTGGTCAATATATTTGTGTGGCCATTATACTGTGGACAAAAAGTGACCTTTTTTAGTCTAATGCCATCCGATAGGACTGGAGAGAACCCCCTTTGGGTATCCGATGAGCCGTTCTGGGACGATTTCTATACTTTATGTATGCATTTCCTTGCGTACAAGGTCCAGTATATACAGCTTACGTTATATACAGGGGATATCTTCCGCTGTACGGTTAGCCTCTATCATATCTTACAGCCGTCGTACTACGAGTCGATGATTCGTGGCCTTATCGATATATACAGGTAAGCATCGAACGAAATTGATGTCAAAGGATTGTGTATACCCTGACAAACCATTATCTGAACTGAACTCAGATATCAAGGCTACCTCCCGGACGGTCGATCTGGAAATTGGAACGGCCTAGTTCAAGGAGGCTCTAATGCTGATAATGTTCTAGCCGATGCATACGTTAAAGGGCTTCGTGGAGGTATCAATTGGACTGAGGGCTACGCTGCCATGGTCAAAAACGCCGAAGTTACACCGTATAACACTTTCGATCCAACAGATTTCACGGCCAGCACAAAAGAAGGCCGAGGTGCTCTTGACGATTGGAAAAAGCTTGGCTACGTATCTGTCGACCATAATACACGCTGTATTTCACGTACTGTAGAATACAGCCTGAATGATTTCGCGCTGAGTCAGGTTGCTGCGGATATTCAGCCCGGTGATAAGGAGAAATATTTGAATCGATCCGCTGGTTGGCAGTTAATCTGGGATCCTAATGTGACGAGTTTGAACTTCACTGGTTTTCTAGCTCCCAGATTTGCAAATGGCTCATATCAGAACGGATATGACCCGCTGTATTGTGGAGGATGTGAATGGAGTTCCATCACCTACGAAGGTGTCCCCTGGGGTTTGTCTTTTCCTTGCTAGTCCCAGTTTTATATTCATACCTATGATCCTTGGCTAAATGTTTAAAGAATACACATTTAGTATACCTCACGATGTCGAAACACTAATTGATCTCATGGGAGGGTCAACTACGTTTGAGGCCAGACTGGACACGATGGTGCGTTAGCATTTGGATAATAGAACCAGTTCCCCAACTAATACATCGTTAGTTCAAACCTGATCTCGCTAAACAGGATCTCGGCGCCAATGGAGCTGGCATTACTACTCTCATGAACATTGGGAACGAACCCGACTTTACTACCCCTTATCTCTATCACTACATCAACAAGCAAGCAAAATCCGTCCAGCAATCTCGTAATTTGAGCAATACATAGTAAGTCACTATTTCTCTAGCGCACTTGTTTTCATTCCAGATGCGCGTTCTCACGATTGTTTAGCTTCAAAGACGCTGCCTATGGGATTCCCGGCAATAGCGACGCGGGGGCCATGAACTCCTGGCTTCTTTGGCAACTTCTCGGAATTTATCCCATTGTCACTCAACCTACTTACTTGATTGGATCACCTTGGTTCCCCGAGATCAACATGACGGTCAATGGAAATAAGACGGTACGCATCACTGCGACAGGATTGGATTACAGTGAGGAGTCTTATTATGTTCAGAGTGTGCGCGTAAACGGTGAAGACTGGGACAAGAATTGGGTGACTCACGAGAGTCTTTTTGTTGATGGAGGGAGTATTGATTTTGTGCTCGGCAAGAATATGACGCTTTGGGAGACAGGGGATGTACCACCTTCACCGGGACATGTCAGACTCTAAATATGTTGGTAATGTTGGTGCGTAAATCCGAATACACACAACTGATACAGGTGGAGTCTGGATGCCACAGATCCTGCGATACTACGAGATACACAATTCTGACACTATTTAAGTGAAAAGGTTTCTAGCTGTTCGTATGTGGACTAACCTCCCAAAGGTACTATTAGCGAGCACCAGACAACCTGTATCAAACTACTGAGTAGTATTATATTAACTAGGAAGGACTCCAGCTTTCACCATCTTCTTAGCATGTTGATCTCTTCTGCGATGATTGGCGCTTCGTCCACGATTTCCTCCACGTCCTCGGTTCGGTCCACCACTTCCACTCCCTCCTCTTCCACGACCGTCCCGCCCTCTTCCTCTCGCACTAGCATTCAGTCCAGGAGATGGACCAGCATCGCTCTCAGGACCTTCATCTTCGTCGACAGCCATTTTCGCGCTCGGTTTTCGATACGCCGTTGGAGCCAACTCTGGTTGCCTTACCGCTGCTCCTCCAGCACCGCCCATGCCGGCTTCAAGAGCTAATTTTGTTTCTAGGCGAGATTGCTTTTTCTGATCTCGTCGAAGCATGACCGCCCATCCTTCAATGGCTTCATCGGTCATTCCTGTTTCGTTTTTTAGTGTAGTTCGCGATTGAGATCGTCGAGTTTTCGAGTCACGCTCAAATTGTGCAGGGCTTGATTTCCATAACCGATATAAAGTCATATCAAGGTCAACGGTACCCTTATCTCTGTCTCCGACGGCGCCTGCGCCTATCCGGCTACCCTTTTCTTGCTCGCCCTCTGGATCTAATGTCCCGGTCATTCCCACATCAACAGTGCCTCCAACATCAGCTACGTCGTATGTATCATCTCGCTCATCATCATCAGAATCAAAGTTCGCTAGCGCAGATAATATTGCAGTTTTGTTAGCAGCATGCTGACTTCGGTCAGCCAGGATGCTATCAGCCGTGGAGTCAATATTGGCCTTGCCAAAGAGTAGTTTGTTCTTTTGTCCACCACCTTCAACTTGCTCCTGAAATCTAGCCGCAGATCGTGCAGCTTGTAGAATCTCGTCATCCTCCTCCAAATCTATATTTCGTGTATATGTCGGTTGAGATGAGGCAAGTTGCCCCGGGGTGGGGTGAGGCTCCATCACATCGTGATTGTGCAAGTTGTACTTGTGATCCGGTAGAGGCTCTGTTCTGTCGAGGTTTTCCAATTCAGGTGGCAAAGAGCCCTCTAACAAATGGGCTACTATAGTCTCGACACTATCTGCATAGTAATCGAGCAATCGCACAACATAGCCCTCCCCAAGATCCGGAAAAAGGTCACGAATTTGTGTTATCAAGGACACTTTGTGAACGCTTACACCGTCGAGATTGTCTGCTACTGCTTTAATTTTGCCTTTGCCTTTCATTTGTTTGTGTCGCTGATAGTGTTGATTATGTATCGCTTTCATCTGCTGCTGATATTCTCGTAGCGAGTCGATGAGATCCCGTCCACGTTCCTGTGGCGCTGATACCAAGTATCGCCGTATCCGAGCGAGAATATCCGTGCTACACACCAAATCAGACAATAGCTCTGGCGACAGATTGCTTTTCTTGCTGAAAGTTCCATCGACACCTGCGGAAACCTTCAAGGAGAATAATTGATCCAGTAAAAGTGATATGTTTGGATTAGGCACTTTGAGTAGAGAAGTTAGGCCAACGTAGACATTTGCAACCAGTGCGTTCCTCAATGCCCTACCGTCAGCTTCATTGCTGGCGAGAAGTGATATCCTGTAAGCATCATGCAAAGAATCAATATAGTCGGATCCCGTCATCAACAGGTAACCAACCGACGGTAACGCGGAGGCTAGGACGCTTAATATTCGGATATCGAGGATCAAATCGAAGACTGCGGTCACTTTCTGTTCTTTGTTGGCCTTGGAGAGCCTTTTCACCACTTCAGACTTCCCCTTTTCGACACCAGATGTGATTTCATTTTCGTATCGTGTCCATACTTCCGATAGTAGTTGCTTTAGTGTGGAGCTTGAATGATAGGTATCGCTGAACTGGCCCAGGAATCGCCAATCCAACAATTCGTCGGCCAAAGGAAATGACTGTACATCCAAGTAGTATCGCCTTAGAAGCAAAAAAAGACTCCTTCGAAGATGCTTTGCCTTCTTGATGGTAGTCGAATCGCTACTGGTATTCGATGCGTGAAGCCGAGTATCGTCACGGGCTGCGAAATACGACGCCAGAAAAGGAGCATTGAATCGGTCTCTATGTGCACATTCTCTGAACTGGTCTGCGGAGAGATGCAGGCGTAACTCCGTCAAGAGAATCCAGGCATCCAGCACAGCTTCCCATTCTTTGTTTGGAATGGTTTTCCGCACAGCAGATGGCGGGACGGGGATGAGGCGGGGAAGATCCATGAGTGATGTCAATTCTTCTTTCCAATGATGCGAAACCGAAAAGTGGTGTCGGATTCTTGTTGCATGTCGACGAACTCTGGCCAGATCCTCTTAGCACATCATAAAGAAAACGAATCGATGGGAGGAGAATCGCATATCGCCGTCAAAGGGAGAGCGAGCTGGGCGATGACAGAACGGCAACCGCAGTCAATCATTTCTAGCAATCTGATTGGCCAACATGAGCTCCTTCCATCAAGCTGCTTAGTCATCATCACTGACTGCTTGACGGAGTCCCGATCAGGATTAGCGCGTCAATAACCGAGTCGCATCACGTGCCGGAGCGCCAAGATTTTTGCGCTTGCGCACATTCAAACAGTGCAAACAAAGTCGTATCTTATCTTCGACTCTGGAGCAAATTATCGTCAGAATCTTCCTCTCACCATATCAACCCCTCTTCGGCCTTTCATCACCTTACCGAACCCCTCGACCCTGTGCGTGTGTTCAGGTCTTGATTGGCATCGTCCGTCTTATATCAGTCAATTCAAACCAGCAAAATGTCTTTCCAGAAGCCAGAGAAGGATTTCGGCGAGGGCCCGGTACGTCGCCTTTTCTTCCCGGATGTACATTGAGAAGTCACATCAAATGCTAACAATTGGTCTGCAGAAAATCCACAAGATTCGCATCACCCTCAGCTCTCGCAAGGTTGCTTCCCTCGAGAAGGTCTGCCAGGAGCTCATTGAGCGTGCTAAGAGCAAGTCGCTTACCGTCAAGGGACCTGGTCAGTATTCGTGCCAGTCAACCACAAGATTCATTAGGTCTAACTAAGTACTGGCAATGTAGTCCGTCTTCCCACCAAGACTCTCAAGATCTCCACCCGTAAAACCCCCAACGGTGAGGGTTCTAAGACCTGGGATACCTATGAGATGCGCATCCACAAGCGTTTGATTGAGTGAGTGTTCCCCTGTTGTAACGTCGTCCACATCGCGGACACGACATCCTTTCGTTCCATGAAGCCAATGGCTAATCGGATTTTCTTTGCTATAGCCTTCACGCTCCCACCGAGACCGTCAAACAGATTATTATCAACATTGAGGCCGGTGTTGAGGTTGAGGTTACTATTGCCGCTTAAACGGGCTTGATCATTCGGAACGATTTCTTCGCTGTGGAATGTATGGATTGCGACTGTATTCATGTTTTATATGATCAGACGCCACTATATTCACTACCTGCAGGAAACATAGACCAAATGAAAGAGAAAAAAATGGTAAAGACAAAACTGAACTGACATACACATTCCACGGATATCTTGACTGTATACTTGACGAGCTCTCTTTTCGTCGTAGAACTTCTAGTATAAATACAAATAAGCAATAGCTCCAGATACAGGTAAACGACCGAATATGAGTTCAATGTATATTGACCATTGACCACACCATTAGCCTCACTGGTGTGATCTGCGTTATATCCCTCCTCGGCGGATTTGATCTGCAATGAGAGGAGTTTGGAATACGCGTAAGAGCCGCCGATGTACCAGAATCGTGGATGACTGGAAAGACGCCACACCTGTTATGATCAACGTTAGTTCGTGGCTCATTCGTGATCGAGGAATGTGGAAAGAAGATTCGGTTATCTGCAACATTCATTCCACCTCCTTGTCCAAGCCCCAGATACCTTTCACATTGTACGTGATACCATCTTCAAGTGCCCTACGAACAGTGGTCCTCATGATATCATACCCAGTCGCAAGGACTACCATATCAGCTCCCAATTCTGCACCGTCGGCTATGATGAGAGGGGGTATACCGCTAATGATCATCACTGCACTTTTCTCAACTGCTGGCTTTCCCAGCAATTGAAATCGAACAACCCCGTGGCTCTCTTATCACGCGATACAACCATATCTGGATGCGAGTGATGAGATAACAATGGCAGTGCGTAATGTGAAAAATGCCGGTCCCGGGAACATGAGCCCTCATCTTATCTTCCCTTTAGTCGTGGCAGCCAGGTTTTCCATCGTGCATACACACATCACTAGAGTCGACGTGCCTAAGAACATCCACCTGATAATGTATAGCATTCGAGTCCACGGTCAACGATGGAACTTTGCTCATTAGCTCTCCTTGCCAATCCTTTCTTTTCCTGAACGCAGGCATACATGTTGCCTCATTGTCTCGAAGCCAGAATGAAAGCAAACAGAGCTAAAGGCCGACTTCGGAAAACAAACAGACTACAGAGAGGTTAGGGAGAAGGGATATTATCCATGGATAAAATTGGAAGGAAGGCCCGTCCATTTTTGTGGTCAAGCAACTACGGCCTAAGGCATCGATAACCCATTGTAGCAATTTGATGTCTGTCGAAGAGCTTTCAAGAAAGACGACGAAAAGAAACGAATAAGGCAACATACACTCCCTCCTATGTACACAATGCAACCGAACTCCAGAATAATAAAAATAATCATTAAACCATTATTGTGTGCTTTCACCTCATTCCAGTATAATCTGCTTCGTGCCGTCATCATACCCTACGATGATCTATACATAAATAGGGACCCAAAACTTCCAAAAAGAGACCATGCAGGAAAAGCATACAATCACGACTGGGTTGGTGCCGCTGTTCTTGAACTCGACCGACCTGTGATATAATCTCGATTCTCAACGGTGACACTCTTGGTCATATGATTGACCTTGTATACACCAACGAGGCGAGAGGCAAGCTCAAACTAGTTTCGTCGATTAGACACCATGCAATCCATTAAGTGGTTTGAGGAAATGCACTTACCATGTTGTTTCGAAGAGAAATAACAATAAACTGGGCATTCTTGGTCCGTTCCTTAATGTATGAAGCAACAATAGAAACCTATCGATTTTTCAGTCAGTCAGTGATGATTTCCGTATTCCACCAGTTATCAATCTCAACGTACATTTCGGAAGTCCAAGGCGGCATCAATCTCGTCCATGACGTATAACGGAGTTGGCTTATAATGATGGAGAGCGAACACCAGGGCCAGACTGGAGAGTGTCTTTTCGCCTCCTGACAGATTGCTGATGTTCTTCCAGCTCTTTTTCGGCGGCATGACGGAGAAGAGGATCCCTTCCGAGAAGGGATCTAAAGAATCCACAAGCTCCAACTCCGCATTTCCACCCATCGTGATCATCTGGTACATTTCCTTAAGACGTAATGAAATTGTGCTAAACCCTTCCATAAAACCGGTCAGACGAGCAGATCGAAGGCCATCCAAGCGAGCCTTGGCAGCATCACGAGCCGCCAGTGATTCATTTAAGTCCGCAGAACGAGTCTCATGCTCGGCGACACGGCGACGGTACTCCTCGATGACAGATAAATCGACTGACGCATTCTGTGTCTTCTCTTCCAATGCTGCAATAACTGCCTTGAGCGACTCCTTGTTCATGTCGGCCAGCTCATCGGCCGTGAATGTCTGCAACTGTGCTGTTTCCTGATCGTCACCAAGGTCACTGACGTTCTGCAGCGATAATTTGGATAATTTCTCCTCCCAGTATCGACTGCGCTTCTGATTCTCGGCAAGGACCTTTTGATTTTCTTCCAATTTGTTACGCATCTCAATCTCCTGAGCACGTGTCTCATTTAGTTCAGCCGTCTTCTCATCTAACTCCTGCTTAAGGGCTCTGAGTTCCCCACGTTTCGTCTCAAGTGCCTAGACAGTCTAGAGTTAGTATCTTGTTTTGCGTCCAGATTGCAATTGAACACACCTCTTGAGCATCCTCTGCCTTTTGTCTTGAGCCCGAGGCGTCGTTTGCTTGATTCTGAACATCTTCGTCCAGTCGCTCGATCTCAGCACTCAACTGCTCGCTCTCCTTCTCAGCTTCTAAGCGTGACTTTTCATGCTTTTTGATAAGCTTCTCGTTTTTCGATTTTGCGACTTCCGAGTTGGAAATCTCCTCGGAAAGAAGATTAATCTGGGCCTTCAAGCCATCCACCTTGGCTTTCTGACTTCTCAGACGGACACCACCAACTTCCATAATCCTCGCTTGAAGGGATTGTATCTCTTCCTCAATGCCGGCCATGTCTTGTCGCAATCGCTCAACTTCCTCTTGAAGGGCTTCTATTTGTTGGTTCAAAGAATTTGCTCGCTGTTCGTCTGCCTTGGATGGTGTATGTTCGACGCTCAGCTCTTTGATGCGACGCTGGGCGTCCGCAAGGCTTCGCTTGCCGCTTTCTATCTCAATGCCAATCTTTTGTATTTTGGTATCCAATCTGGGAATATCATCGGACTTCTGACGGAGGGATGCCTCCAACTGACGCTGTTTGTCTTGAAACAGTTGAAGCTTCTTTTCCAACTCATCGCGATCGTATTCCAATTTAGAAACCTGTTCCTTGGATGTCTCGGCTACCTGTTTTGATGACATGCCCCCTCTAGCGACACGTGTTCCTCCTCCACTCATAGTACCAGACAAGTCAATTAGTTGCCCATCAAGAGTAACCACCCTCCATCGCTTAGCGCCATAGGCAATCCTGTTGGCCTGTTCCAAATCTTTGGCAACCAGTGTGTTCTGCAACACACTGTAGAAGGCCGGTGCAAATTTAGCTTCCTTGGGCTTTACCAGATCAAAAAGACGTGGCACGTTTTCAGGGGTGAAGATCGTAGACATGTCTCGTTTGGGCAAGCGGTCAAGAAGAATGAAGTTGGCTCTGCCGAGGTTATTTTTGCGTAGATAATCAATGCATTGCTGGCCTGATTCGACGGTATCGACCACCATGTTCTCGAGCTGCGGGCAAGCGGTTGAAATAGCAACATCATATTTCTCTTCAATCGTACCCAGGTTGCCTAGTCTACCGTGGAACCCATCGATACGACCCGATTCCTTGAGTCGCATGAGACCAGAGAGAACGCTGCCTTTGTTTTGCGTGCTAGCCAGGCTTGCTCGCGCCTCCTCTGCCTTTTGTCGCGCATTCGACACGTACGAGCGAAGTTCGGGTTCTTTTTGAGATAACTTGTTGATATCTTTCTTTAAAGACTCGACCTCAGCTTCGAGTTGAGTCTTCTCCTGATGCTTTTCCTCAAGTGCCGCCTCCTTCTCTGCCAAATTTTCCTGAATCGCGGCAATTCGAACTTGAGCTTCCTCCAGAGCTTTCGCACCCGCATTGCCCCGTTCGTTGAGTATGTCAAGTTCGCTTTGGGCCACAGCTATGGCAGAGAGCTTATCATTGATCTTAGCGTTCCACGGCTCAAGAGATTTCTGTTTTGCAGCGATCTGATCAGAGAGGCCTTGTGTTTTACCTTTCAAACTTTCTCTGATCGACGCAAGTTCAAGTTCTTCCGCCTTCATCTCGTCCTCAAGCTGGGCGATTTCCGCCGACTTCTTCTCGATGTCTGAATCATGCTTTTCGACCAGGCTTGAACACTCTGATAATGCCAATCGGCTAGTCTGCAAACTCTTCTCAAGCTTCTTCTGCTTCCCCGTCAAGAATTTCCGCTTCTCTTCGAACTTGACAGTTTCCTTATCGTATTTCGCCATTTCCTTGATCATTGACTGGGTAGCCTTCTCCATGCTTTCATATTCCTTAGCAGCACGCTTGTATGCCTTTTCTATCTCCTTAATGCCGGACTCATTGCCTTCATGCTTTTCCAGTTCCATGTTGAGCAGCTCTTGCATTTGCATAATAGCTTCCTCGGTGACCTTGGTGTTATTTTCGCATTCTGAAATGTAGACCTGATAGAGAGCAGACTGCTTCATAGTGAGATCATTTTCGTCTCGGATGTAAGCAAGAGCTTTGTTTTTCTTATCCTCCAGTGCGGTTTTTTCCTTTTCGACATGTTGGACCCGATTGTTCTTCTCCACACAGACATCATTCAGTGTTTCGACCTCAGCGGCTGCTTCTTCAATCGGCGTCTTGTATTTGGAGGTGCCGATAATATCCTCCAAATATTCTAGAAGACCGTCTTCATGCTCATTACCGGCTTTCGGTTTCATCTGCGCGATTGATTCAACCTCGCCCTGTAAGATGAGAAATCGCTTATGATCGAGATCAATCCCACGGTCTTTGAGGAAAGTGGTCACGGTGGTGAAATTAGTTTCCTTCTTGTTCATGTAATACTTGCTCGAATTGTTCTTAAACGCTCTTCGTGACACAACCAGTTGAGAGTCGGGAACAACTTTATGAGCACCACCCGGGAGATCCATAATTTCCTGAAAATGTACTTCAACTTCACAGAAGCTTAAGTCAGGAAACCTGGCCGAGTTGTGAATCAAGGCGGAGATTTTCCCTTGACGCATCTTACTGGCGCGAAAACCGAACACGAATAGTAGGGAGTCGATAACGTTCGACTTTCCGGATCCGTTAGGACCGACGACGGATGAGAACGATACATGAAAGGGCCCGACAACCTGTTTACCCGCGTAGCTCTTGAAGTTAGTAAGCACAAGGTGAGTAATTACCATACGTGCACGTGGAGCTTTGACTTCCTCCGCGACAGGGATGCCTAGAGACCGCGACTTCAACACAATATCCATCGGCTTTTCCAGATTCGTTGATTGCGAATTAATAATCGAGATCTGAGACTTCTGTTCTTCGGCATCGCTACTTGCCGGCGCAGGCGATTTATTGACAGCAGAATGCGTGATATCGGAGAGCGGGCTATTGAATTCTCGATGCGATCGCGACGAGGCTTCGGGCGACGCTGAAGGAGAAGGAGTAGGAAGTGAGGATAGTTCTGCGGCTGGCGTAGCTGAATCACGGCTCTTACGGGAACTTGCAGCCCTCTTCCTCTTCTGTGCTGCGTGGACTTTCTCAGAAGGCGATTCAGGCTCTTCCTGAGCAGCTAGTATAGTCGCCTCTCCGTCTTCCTCATCGTTTCTTTGCTCCACAGTTTCTGCGACGGTGGATGGGTCCTCGTGATCCTCTTGTTCTTCCGGTTGCGGGGTGGGTTCGACGGTTCTCGCTCTGCGTCCACCACGCGTCGACCGTTTTGGAGGCTGTGATGGTGCCTCTGATGCTTTTCGTCGGCCGCCTCGCCTAGGTATAGGTTTTTGGGCCACGGGTGTGTACTCATTCTGTTCATCATCGTCTACATTGGAATGCGATGGAGTCGGTGTGACGTTTCCGAGATCGTCTTCAGAAACCTCATCGATATAGGACGTTCGTCGCGAAGCCGCGCGACGCGATGGCCTACCTCTAGCTGTAGAAGCCATGTGAGAGCTGAGTAGTGTGTGATATGCTGAGATGATGTTAGGAAGAAAGAAGCCTCCGTCCCTTTCCCACTGTTTGTTTTGGTTCGCGGGTTGTTTACTCCACTCCGAAAAGGGAAAGGCTTCCTTTTTTGCCGTTAGTCGTCGGCTCACCGCCTTCATGGGGAAACTTGAGAGCTCCAGGATAAGTCATATTCCTTCTCGGTGCCTGACTCTTTGATTGCTCGATCGGTAGATTGCCGAGATGGCGTCCTGGGAGAGTTTTGATGTGACATTTCAGTTCAACCCGAGTTTCACCTACGAAAAAAGGAATGTTGATGCCATCAACGCCAATCGTCGCTCACTGGAAAATCAGCTGTTTATCGACCGACTGCTCAGTTTGATGGGCGTGAAAGCAGGTATGAATACTGTCGCGACGATCAATGACCTTGCTAACAGGGCATTGAGGACAGTACAGGAATTATACCCTCCAAAAACCAACCAACACCTTCGAGAGTTGTACAAGCTGATTCTGCTATCCTCGTTTCCCGATCATCAGAAGCAAGCAGTGATCTATTACCTTCTTCGAGATTGCCGAGCGACCAATGAAGCACTCGTTCAATTTACAAGACGATGTTCTATCCCAGACAAGTACCAGCTACTCATCGACGGCCTCTGGCATTTGGATCGACTTGAATTTCAGGTATTCTAACCTGACCTATGTGTACAAGTCGACTTTGGACTAACATACAATATCAAATGATAGCTAGCGTTGCAATATCTTACCGAACCATCTCTCATCCCGACCTTCCCGGACGAGATTTTGTACGTCTTGACTTTAAAGAAATTGCCAAGACAGGACGACTCTTTAGCGATAGCGTATTACCTGACGGTTTCCCCGCCACTCGAGTCTGAAAAAGTTCAATTGTCCTACTTTGAGACACTCTGCCGCGCAAGCATAACCGACGCATTCTATTTCTCACGAAAGTACTATGATGACCGTCGCAGGCGATTTCTTGAACACCTCGTTTTATTCGTCCACAAGACTCCAGCTGGAGATTTGAGGGGTCAGCGTGCGATTGAACTCCTCAACTTACCATTGGACGAAGAAGAAGAGTCATGGTTTGAACGATATCTCCTCAATGACAAAGTGGCGGCACTTTCTGGCACGAAGGATACTGTGTTGATGCGGCGACTTGCGACTGGCAATATGCGAGATCTCCCACCGAGTGTTAGGTCATTGGGCGGGCCCAAAATCGATGGCGTCAATTGGGATGATTTACGGCAGGGATTTAACAGGGTTGACTCTTTTTAGCATTCAAAGTGATTGCACTATGGTGTTTCTGAATGGCATTTCCTGCATTTAAATGGGGTTCGGTGCGGAGTTTAAGGAGGGCTCTTCAGTGGTACTTTTACAATTGTTGCAAGGTTGCATATTTTATAAACCGTGACATTCTTCGTCCTGCACATCGTTTTTCTAGTGGGTCGAAGTAGTAGAATTTGACTCTATGGAAGACATTGCATCGTAGGCTGATTAACAGCGTAGCAGACAAAGAACACAAGAGTTCAAGGCGGTATATGAGTAAATTTAGCAGTCAACATTGAATGTTGGCTTCAGGTTAGCTGACCAGCCTCTATGCTTGAGCCCTACTGCAATGCCGCACTAAATTGTGACTCTGCGCTCATTCATTCATGCCCTTGTCATCACTGTAAAGCGGCAGATGTTGTTGCAATATATAATTAGAGAAAATTGGGTTATTCGCCGATAGGTTCATTTTTAGCCCCGTCTCTCGATGATTTTTTAATCAAACGAAACCAAACATAGATTACCTAGGTACCTTTGGCTAATCTGTTGAATAATAGACCACTGGAAGTTGACAGCTCAAATATCACTTACCAGAAAACCTCCACTAAGGGGGGGGGTCCCCTTTTTGGTACATAAGAACGATCTAGAAATTTGTTCCAATTGACATATTCTTACATTAATCTACTTGTCGAGGACTGCAACCAATAGTCACCCTTAAGGTAACATAATTGCACAAAGAAATGCAAAGTTGGCATTGCTCAGCCTCTGCTGAAGCGCCAACCGTATGATAAGCATGTCGCATTACCGCAAGGATACATAATATCAATGCGAGGCTGTTTATAAATATAATTTAAGACCACCACTTCGCATTCCATGTTCTGTCATACCTGATCTATTCGGAAGCAGTTCTTCCTACAACATTTTCCTGCTTGATACTTGTACTAACATTCACGCTCTAATTCTGTCTTTTTTTGTCTATACCTTCTCGGAGGATCAAAGAAATTTCCTCAACAATGGAAACGATCCTTGAGCCACAGGAATATCCCGTAGCGATAGCGGATGGTTTCATCCAAGCTAGGGAAACTACGATTACTATGCATTGCCACGACCGAATATTCAAAACTGTCGATGTGCGAGACGAGTCGAACGAACTACTCTTCACTGTCGAGAGTGAAGGCGTAGCCTCGCTCAGTTGGCGCCGCATAGTCAAGGATGCCACTGGTACTCCTCTCTTCCATTTCCGCAAATTCTTCAAGTATGGCGTGAATCGCAAATGGGAAGTAGAGGATCCTTGTGGTCGTACGGTCTGCTCCATACAGCATGCCTCTACGTTCAGACACTTTCATGCTGTTGATATGGCTATAAGCAATCAGGCAGATGATGGCAAAGAGGTGGTGGTTGACGTCCGACCAAAGGACCAAAGTGGTATTACTGTACAGGTCAAGATCAAAGGCGCAACTGTCGCCGAGATCCAGATGACGGAATCAAACCATAGTCGCAAGCGTGATAGGAGTGTTTGGAAAGCTCGAATTGCTGGCGGAGTGGACCTTGCTCTTGTAAGTATCAAGTCTGCCATGTAGGCCACGTACCCTATTCTGACTTCATGCTCTAGATCGTGGCAATTATGCTCTGTCGAGCTGAGATGCAGCATACTTGGAAGGAGTAGAGTTTGAATTCCTTTGAGACTTGATTTTATTATTTTTAGCGTAATGTCAGGGTATTACACGTCCTTTATCATGCAAGTTGGTTTCGTAACACAGAGATCTAGGTATACATTGTGTACCCAGCCAATCAAAGCACGAGAAACCACGTGCGGCAAGCAACGAACGCCTCCAGTTCTGCTTTCCCGACCGCGCAGCAACCAACCTTACTCTCGAGTAATCCAGTATACCGACATGACAGTTTGTGTTTATTTCCAACAGGGTCGATGCAGATACGGAGGTATGTTCCTCTGCGGATTTTTTCCCTCCAGTCTCTCGCACCGAAAGGCATGCGAATAAATAATACTTACGGGTGGCACAGATCGATGCAGAAATGAACATCCAGGTCAGGTAACCTCTGGCGCGGCCGCGAACCGTTTCAGTGTCCTCGGTTCCAATTCGCTATCTGGTAAGTTTTTCTCTGCTTTTTCTGTACTCGATTTTCTTCTGGTGTCGTAGCTGGGCGACCGTAACGTGTACTGTCTACTACAGCGGTACGGGGTTATAGCAAGACGTGAATCTCGACTACTTTTGCCAGACGCGTCCATCTCACAGTTGCAAGCTCGCAATTGATGCGACATTGACTTGCGTCTATCTGTAGTCGTTCTTCTAGGCATGGCTCAAACTAACACGTCAATTCATCACTTAGGAAGCAATCAACAGCAACAAGACAAGTCCGCCAGGTGCGTGAATGACTGAGGGAACTCCGCGAGAGCTACTCAAGTGAATGCTGCTGATCAAATTCGTATGCTAACTTCATTTCTCAGCTTTCACGTGAATGCTGAGGGTATCCAACTAGACCTCACATTAGGAAAGGAACGCCCAGGATGGGTCTTTTCTGCGTATGGCCCTGGGAAAAATGCCCCTAGGCAGCTTTTCGGGGGCCCTTCTCGAGAGCAAAGCTTTGAGGAAATGCGTTGGCGGCATTATGAAGCTGCAGCTGCTGGAAATGCCAACCTGGCTGTCCAAGAAGCACAGAAGCTACATGACGAAACTATCAACCAGATCCAGATCATCTTAAACGACCTCAACGGTGCCGTCAAATACGTTCTTGATGGGCAGAATGAACATCCCAATCGCATCGATATTGTCGAGGGCAAATCGTCCATTGCCTCGTCATTCGCACAGCAACCAGGTACGGTTTCGTCGACACCGGCCTTCGGACAACCCAGTGCTAGCTTTGGTGGTTCGACCCAGCGTTTATCTACTCCGGCTTTCGGACAAGCATCGGTCCTTGGGCAGAATCAACCTGCTTTTGGGAAACCTTCGGGTTTGGGGACATCCGCAACCGGTGCTTCCTTTGGAAAACCCTCTATGCCAGGAGCAGCGCAACCTGCATTTGGTAAGCCTGCATTCGGACAATCATCCTTCGGTCAACCGGCTTTCGGACAGCCTTCAGCAATGGGTGGTTCTGGGTTTTTGAATGCAGCAACTGGACCGTCCCCGTTCTCTCAAGCGACCCAACCAAACCCGCTGGCGGGCGGTACCTTTGGCCAACCTTCAACGTTCGGACAAACGGCCCCAAGTCAAATGACAACTTCTCCATTTTCTCAATCGGGCAATCAATCTGCAGTTGCCAGCGCATTTGGGCAGCCATCACTGACCAATGCAACATTTAACCAACCATCTCAAACCGTCTCACCGTTTGCTCAACAGCAGCAAACATCAATGGGCAATCCATTCGTTCAAACGACCACTATGTCTGCTACTCCGAGCGTGTTCGGTCAGCCTACGGCAACTGCAGCACCAGCCTCGTCTATAATTCCACAACCTCAGGTGATTTCCGCCAGCAAAGCACCCATAGGGCCTAAGCCCATCATCAAGGTCGGGCCCGGAGAATTGAATCCCATACCCGATCTGGCGGGCGATACGGTTCGGGATCCGGGAACACAGAAACTAATTAGATGGAAAGGGCGGCCAGTCGAGTACAAGGATGGAAGTCCGCGCTACCTCCATCCTGGTGATAATAAAACGTGGGTACGCATTTTCTTCTTCGATGGACCGCCAGATCTAGCTACTCTTAGGGACTGCAGTGATAAGGATGAGAATTATACAGCGGAAGTAACGGAGCAATATCAATACTTTGTGCAGAACGGTGTTTTCAAAGATGGCATCGTTCCGGGCGTACCGCCAAAGACAGAGTGGGTGTCATTTGATTTTTGATTGATATCTAGGATTCTGGATGGCGGCTATTGGCATAGTAAAACTGGAGTTTTGTGGGATCTAGGCGCTTGAGCGGTTTCTCGTCTGTATCACAACGAAGAGTGATGGCATTCCCAATTACTGTGATTATAAGATGTCGGTGGTGTCTCCAAAAAGCACATTTTAGAGAAGTGTATGATGGACTTTATGGGATTATGTCCGTGCCGTGGCACGCTCGTACCGCGATGTATAAAAAGCAGCGGGGAGGACACCTTTGTATCTTATCTGGTGCCTCCGACGTTCTTGGGATGGCTACCCAGGTACCTTCCTGGCACCTCTAAGTACTGTTCCTGGCACAAACTTGACCAGAAATCTGGAATATCGGGGGGGAAGAATCGCTAAAGCCTGAGCTCATTCCCATGTCGGATGAATGTTTCCGTCGTTGCAAATGGATATAGAGGCTAGAGCTAGCTCACTTCCTAATACAAATCAGCAATCCCAACATGGCGAAGGGTGATCAAGCGAGAAGCCTTTATCACGAAGCTCAATTTCCGTGAGAATTTGCTGGTGAACTCGGGATAGCGTTGTGCCATCGTAAGTTAGAGTGTAACAGAGTTGTTCCACACACTTCCACTGTTCCACAGAAGTTTCTATTGTTGTGTACCCTAGTCCGAACCCAGACTAGTGGCCGGCACATATCCACAGTTTGGCCCCCCCAACCTGACACCTTCCAACCCTCCTTTGACTACTCCTTCTCTTCTTTGTACACCTTCGCATGTGCCAACTACTCTCTCTGCGTGCCTCAGACTGGTCGAATCTCCCTCAAAACGTATTTCAAGTATATTTGATATTCGCTCTCGTGGCCTTTTCCCCATACGTCGCTTCGGCCCGCCCCAATCGATTCCAGACAACTACGTACCTCCCTTTCAAATCGCTCACTGCACCTGGGGTTACCTCCCCTTTCCCTTCGCTTCTATTCTTCTCCTCATCTATGAAATGAGTCCCTCGCCGAACCGCAACGAGATACATCTCTTTGCTTGATTTCCTAATCATGCGGTGGAAGCTGCCGACAACGCTTCCGGCCAGTGCCGCTATTCTTCTTCTCCCTTCGCTCCTTCTCACAGCTCCGCAGCAGCTGTCTTACGCTCAGCGGCACGATGCCGCCGTATCGTCTTCGATTTACGTGGCCTCACGCCCAACCAGCCAGTCAATCATCGACGAAAGCCCTCATACATATTTTCGAGATACCCACACACACATACAGCCGGACGTGAAGAAAACCAATCCGGACGATGTGAGCGCCCTAGCAACTCTGGCTCTGGCAGGCTCCGATAGCCGTGCCGTTCGAGCCCCTCCTGCCCAGCTGAGCAGTCCCACTGCCGGCTTGGTGTCGCAGCTTCAAGCGCGGTCCCTGCAGGACTGGGAGGTTGAGGATTTTGTTCTGTTGGCGACCGTCGATGGTACCATTCATGCTCGAGATCGCAAAACCGGCTCTCCCCGATGGGCCCTGGAAGTGCCCGGTAGCCCCATGGTCGAGAGTATCTATCATAATCGCTCAACCACCGGTTTTGACGCAGAAGCCTCAATTCGAGACGACGACTTTTTATGGATCGTCGAACCTAGCATGGATGGCAGTCTTTATATTTTCAGCCCTGGACAGCAAGGGGGTCTTCAGAAACTGGGACTTACAGTCAAGGATCTTGTCAACGAAACACCTTATTCCGGAACAGACCCGGCAGTCACTTACACTGCCCGTAAGGAGACGACTCTTTATACCGTTGACGCTCGTACCGGTACTGTTCTCCGAGTTTTTAGCTCTCGCGGCCCTATTCCCACAGATCACAGTTGCAAGGTCGATCGACTCGCTACCGATGACGTTTTTGATGAGAACGCGGATGGTACGGATGCTAGTCACTGTGGTGGCACAACAGGGACGTTGACAATTGGCCGTATTGAGTATGCCGTTGCTATTCAGAATACGGAAACTGGCGAGCCTATATGTACTCTGAAGTATTCCGAATGGACACCCAACAATCGTGACATTGACCTCCAAAGTCAGTACTATCAGACTATGGATCAAAGCCACATTTATAGTATGCATGATGGAGTAGTTCTTGGCTTTGATCATTCGCGTATGGAACGCCCCCGTTATACTCAACGCTTCTCGTCCCCTGTCGTGCGAGTCTTTGATGTAGCGCGTCCGGTCAATGTCAAGTCTCCAGATTCTCCTCTGCCACTTGTCTTACTCTCTCAGCCACTCGAACCCCCTGATCCTGATTATGCCGCCTCCCCGGACACTGAGCACCGAGTTTTTATTGATTGCACGGAAGCTGGCGGTTGGTATGCCATGTCTGAAACAACATATCCCCTAGTGACAGGCCGAGCGGTCATGGCCCAGTGTTACGATAAGGACTTCTTCCGTGATCGCCACTCACTATTCACCCTAGATTTTGAACGCCAGCGTAAAGCTCTTGTTGGCGTACATTTGGTCAATATGCCGGCTGGCCATGCTGGTCGTCGCGGTCGGATGCATAGCATCTCCGGCCCTTCAGCTATCGGAGGTGGTCAAAATGGCACACCTCGTGATGTAGTCAGTTCTCCATCATACCTAGCAGCACCTCCCGCTCTCAGACAAAGTGTCATTATTCGTACTGGCTGGGAAAACCGGACGGATATATTCGTCTTGATCATTCTTGCCCTGTTCGGCTACTTTTTGTGGGTGAATTCGGCATTGTTTCAAGAACATCTGAAACAGAAGCTGGACTTGAAGAATATCATGGCCGCATATGATCAGCATATATCCGAACCACCGACGTCCCCGACAGTCAGCTCCTTTCAACGAGATTCAAGTCCGGTCGGTATCCGCTCTGATTTTTCAACACCTAAGAAGGCGCCTGTTCGATTGGAGGATTTACAGGATGTTGACAATGAATCGACTCCGCGGAATGAGCGGACTCCGTCTCGATCTGGTGATCCAGACACAACACCTCGAGTCCGGATTCGTGAACCTTCGCGGGGACCTGATGATGAGGGAGATGAGTTGAACCTCCAGGAACCCACTAAGAAGAAGAAACGCCAGAGGGGCCAGAGAGGTGGCAAATCACATAAACGGAAACCCAAACCTGGCTCGGACGAAGAGAAAGCCCTGTCTCAGGCAGTTGAACAGGTCAAATCGCTGGTTCCTCCGTCAGGACTTGAACCGGATGTACAATTGTCCCGCCAAGCTTCGAACGAAGTATACGAGCTCGACGGGTCTATTCGTATCGGCCGACTCAAGGTGTATACAGATACTGTGCTGGGTCATGGCAGTCATGGAACTATTGTCTACAAGGGATCCTTCGATGGACGACATGTGGCTGTTAAGAGAATGCTGGTCGAGTTCTTTGATATAGCTTCGCACGAGGTTGGCTTGTTGCAAGAGAGCGACGATCACACCAATGTCATTCGATATTATTGCCGTGAACAGGCAGCCGGGTTTCTTTATATCGCTTTGGAACTTTGCCCTGCCTCTTTACAAGAAGTAGTTGAGAAACCGCAAGAGTATCCTCAATTAGTAAAAGGCGGGTTAGACGTTCCAGATGTGTTACGACAAATCACGCTTGGTGTACGATATTTACACTCGCTGAAGATCGTGCATCGGGATCTCAAGCCACAGAATATCCTGGTCGCAGCACCACGAGGTCGCAGCATGAATAGCCAGTTTCCGGCACTCCGCCTTTTAATTTCAGATTTTGGCTTGTGTAAGAAACTCGAGGATAACCAGAGCTCTTTTCGAGCTACTACCGCACACGCAGCAGGCACGTCTGGATGGCGTGCACCAGAGTTGCTGGTGGATGAAGATCAACAGTCGGCTATAGCAATCAACGGCGGTGGGCATTCTAACCATACTGAGTCATCTGAACCGGCAGTAGTGGATCCGCAGACAAACCGACGAGCGACTCGCGCCATCGATATTTTTTCGTTGGGGTGTGTATTTTACTACGTTCTTACACGAGGGGGACACCCTTACGACAAAGACGGCAAGTTTATGCGCGAGGCAAATATTGTCAAGGGCAATTATAATCTTGAGGACTTGGAACGGTTGGGTGACTATGCGTTTGAGGCGGATGATCTTATCCGTAGCATGCTCTCACTGAATCCTCGTAGTCGGTATGCAAAAATACTGGTGTCCTGAAGTCTTGATCAGTTTGGGACATTTCACTAATACATTATTCTAGTCCCGATGCAACTACCGTCCTCATGCATCCCTTTTTCTGGAACGCAGCGGATCGATTGAATTTCCTGTGCGATGTGTCCGACCACTTTGAATTCGAACCTCGCGAGCCCCCATCTCCAGCACTACAGCGCCTCGAATCTGTGGCCCGCAACGTAATGGGGCCGGACATGGACTTCCTCAAACTCTTACCTAAGGAGTTCAAAGATAGTCTAGGCAAACAACGCAAATACACTGGATCGCGCATGCTCGACTTGCTGCGCGCCCTACGTAACAAACGAAATCACTACAATGATATGTCGGAGCATCTGAAAACGCACATCGGTGGTCTGCCAGAAGGCTATTTGCGGTTTTGGGCTGTGAGATTTCCCTCTTTACTGATGAACTGTCATACTGTTGTGGTAGAACTGGATTTGTGTCGATTGGAGAGGTTCAAGCGATATTTTACGCCACCGGAGTGATTACTTGCTCTTGCACTGTATTTACTCTATGCATGGTATTAACGAATGAATAATGATTGATGCCGACCCGAAGCTTTCTAGCAATGCTTGGTCATGTAAGCTACTGAATAGTTTGTATAACTTGGAATTGATTCCAAAGTCCGCAATACCTAGGTACCAATATTGTATCTGGGTATAGATAAGGCCAGGGCTAAAAATTCACAAGACTCCATGGCCTTGCTATCATTCTCAACCAGAGGTACATAAGTCTCCCTAAATTGGCTTCATCCTGGTATCCCCTTCCAACTTTGACTTCAAGATCTCCGGTTGATCTAGTAGTCCTGGCACACTTAAGCGAGACCAAGGTGGGTTCGGCGTCTTTAAAGTTCAGACAGTGGACACACTCAAAAGGGTAAAAGCAAGCTAGTAACTGCTAGTTAATTAGTGTATAGAAGACGCCTTGGCCAGAATACTTCGACTCTATACTTATACTCTCAAATTGGACGACAGCGTTCCGGTAATTCGTAATGCTAGTTCTTCCGTACCTGGTAGGTATGCGACCCCGAAGATAAACCAAAAGCTTCTCTCACTGGAACATTGAATTGCCCGGTTCCAAAGTTTATGACTCTATTCAAGAGGTTTTCGCAGTACCTCAGATCACACGTGATGTCCAACTTCAAGTCCTACGTTAGATGTCTTATCCACCATCGAGGCTCGAGACTTGACGCACTGAACGAACTGTAATTCTGCTATCGCAAAGAGGAGTTAAGCTGTAAACTTGACTTGTCATCTCGTCACAGTCTATCTTTGTTTTTGATTACACCTCTACCGACGTAGAGCACTAGCAGGGACATGATTCAATTGAATAGTATTTCGTATTGGATACGCACGAAGAATAACCTAAGCAAGAAGCGTAACAAAAGCACCGACTTGTTGACAGGAAGCAGTTTGTTCTCTCCATAAACAGTAGTGGAGAGACAGAGAGTTGTAACCCGGCAACAGGGAAACAACAAGGGAGATTGGACCGAAACCATTGTAGGGGTCATGTCTCTTTTAACGCTTCAACTTTCGCATGTACTTCATGGTCAGATAACACGCGTAAACCGTTGTATAAGTGCCCGCCACACCAGTAATCCAGACGGGACGATGGATTATAAGCGAGGTCTGGAGAAGTTCCTTCTTTGGTTTTTCTATTTCAGATCAAAATGATATAGAGTCAGACCGAATCTTCCTACTGCCTATTGAAATCATAAATTTAGGAGGATGGAGATATACATACCGGTTTGTCTGAGACTTCGCCAGGTTGTGCCGACTTGTTCACGGGCACGACTGGGGATCTTGAACATCTCACGCAGGATCTGACCTGCTTGGGAGGCGATAGCGGAAGACATGATGAAGTTTGATTCTGATTGAGTGGAGATTTCAAACAATATTTGATGGGGATAGATGAGATGAGCGGGTGGCGAGGCAGTTGAGTTGGCGCTGCGTATTACTCAGGAGCCTTCGATGATGATAAATGAGTAAGAAGGGAGTCCAGACGCTATCTTTCTGTGTGTTCTCTCTTGACCAGAAGAGTCCTTTTTGATGGGATGAAGGAGTTGATGATGAGTTCTCTGATATCGGATGGACCAGACAGAGGATGAAATGGATGAAGTTGAGAGAGAACAAGTCAACCAGAAAGGAGGGGGTTGCATGGAGTATAAGTCGTCAGGTCACACCACCCACCACCCACACGAGCCTGGATAGGTGACGAGGATGGCCCCGTCGTTGCCCGTCAAAGATGTCTGGAACGGAAGTGTCAGTTAGGGGCTGGAAACCAGTCAAGAGAGGGGTCTGAACACCACTTGCCAATCATAGGTTGGATGTGTTGTCTTTATGCCATGTAGGACGTCATGCTGGGAGGCCTGTTGAGGATATTTCGCAAGTACCAAGTACATGATTTACAGTACATAAGTACATGCAGGACAAGACGGAGGCTAGTGGAGTCGTTCATACTAGTGCAAACTCTAAGAAGTCCGGGGGTGGAGTCAACCCCGGATTCGACTCCACCATACGCTGTATGTATTGCATGTACATGGTACGTACATGATACACCTTGTCCAGCCACACCATCCATGGATCATTTATTACTATACTGTCAAGTTGGCAGCTAATCGTTCCACGGTTCTCCATTGGCGAGACCATATGCCTGTGTGAAGAAAAGGCGCAGGGATGATGAGTCAAGCGCGACCGTCTGCTTCAGCTGTCATCCATTGGCTCCTTGGTCGTGCGGGTGCGTTAACCCCTTGGCTTATATACCAAATCAGATCAAGTTAACGTACTTTTCCCTGTCTCTCTATTGTCACTTGCCACTCAATATGGTTAATTTGCCTAATGAGGGGATATACTATTAGGTAAACACACAAGCACTTCGTTCGACGACTAGGTTGACATCACGCTAGGTATTCAGTCCGCGCTTTATCTCTGACCACGCCCTTTCACCAGGAACTTGTCTCACTTGAAGTCACAGAGTATCGAAAAACCTATGGACTTGTTGACTGACCCAAGCAGATCGCTCACGGATGCCAGAGACACCCTTGACTCCCTCATCTGTGATATAAGCATCAATCAACTCCGCTGGGACCCATTCAAAGTAGACGTTCTTGATTGTCAGCCTGCTGTTTGGGCCGCCCCAGTGACTGTCAATTATGTCAGCGCCTCTCACCCCAGCCGATCTCCACGCACACACCACTTCCTCCGCATCGTTGTCTTCTTCCGGATGACTCTCTATCGACTCGGCTTGGGCCACTTTGTCTAACTCGCTAATGACAAGTATTTTGGCCTGTGGCGAGATGTGTTTCGCTGCTAGAATTGCAGGTAAGCTGCCTGTTTTGTTACTCACTGCTCCGTTAGACCCTGCGATACGATCAGCGCCTATCAATAAGACGTCAACATCTCTGGCCGCGAGTGCGGCCGAGCTGTCTGTGTACAGGGTCACTTTGATTTTGAGTCGAGTGAAGTCATCATCGATCGATTGAAATGACGATAATATAGTCGATGCAAGAGACACGCCTTCATAAAGTGGTCTTGATTCTAGGACGCGCACATCTAGCGCCTCGAAGGAGGTGTCACCATTGTTGCTCCTCAGAAATTGTAGGATGCATTCTCTGATTGTAGAACTTGCTGACAATGTCATCAATCTCAGGGTCTTCTTCTGTTCAAGCCCCCCATTCCCGACTACCTTGTCCCGAAGATACGAATCGAACGCCTCGCAGAACCGCTTTGTCATTGCTTTTCTCTTCCCAGTTGAGCGCTCAACGATCCGAATAATCTCGTCCTCGCAGCCTCTATCGTCATACAGCTTCTCAAGATCCGCAAGCACAGAGAGTAAAGCACTACCGATGGCTGCACCCATTGACTCTCTGCCGTTCTTCCAAAGATGCCACGATATGAGCCGCACATCCCTCCACCAGGCGTCCCAGTTATCCTTGCTTCTGTCCCCTTGCACCGTTGACGGTCGCAATTCCATCAAGATATCTTTGAGTATATTTAAGGCGGTGGTGGCCAGCTCTCTTGCTCCACTTTCGTGATCATTCTGTAATTGCTGTAGACCTTCCCTTAATCGTCTCCCCGCCGTAGATCCAAGCCTGTATTCCGGGTACACATTCTTCAATGAATCAGCAATACGTGGTACAAGCTTCTGGCCATGTATCCTCGTAGTAACTCCATCCTGGTCTAGTCGTGACAGCACTTCGTCTGGGTCGAGCCAATTGTAGAAATCATGTTCCCAGTCCAAAGTGATGCCGTCGCCGTCATCATGAATGGCTTGTGTCCAGTCACCCGGCGGCTTGAGTAGGAACGCAAATGGATGAACGGTCCACTCTCTGCCGACTGATTCGTCCTGGAAAGAGAACGGCCTGCCTTTCCGCCATAATTTAACCGTTGAGGGTGTCAGAGAAGTTTCTTCCTCCAGTTCTCTCCACGCTGCCCCTTCCGGTGTCGCATCGGTCTGAGAATCAATGCTGCCAGAGATTGGTGCTAGATGGCGTCTGTGTCCCACAATTCGGTCAGATCACTTGAATTCCATTAAAATATCTCATCCATAAGAATAATCAAGACAAGAACGTAACTGATAAGTGTGAACCTTGTCACTCCGCCGAAACAATGCCACTTTGGTGGCATGTGCCTGACCATCGCAGAGCTTGAAGAGAAAGCTAGACACCACCGATCTCTTCTCCATGGGTTTGTTACTCGGTACTTGTTCTGAATGCAAGCTCGACATATTTTGTGTTTGCTGATCTAGTAAGACGTCTCGGATGGTTTTGAAAACAACGGGGGGTCATGAACTCAACGGTCCCAGTCGGTGGAGCTATGGTGGACCAGGATGACGTCCCCGCCTACTCTTTAGCTCCGAGGATTCGATTTATAAGGGTCTAGCAGGGACAACATTGAATGCTTCGCGATTATAATTTGATGCCCTGTCAAAGCAACCGGCAAGTTATGGAGTTTGAGGAAACAGCCTATGAAGTATGAAGTCCACGGGTGACATCATGCGGGGCCCTTATCCGGCAAGTTCCTCAAGGAAGTAATTGGGACATACCTAATTGCTCTGGTTGGTGGCCATCTCAATTGGATTTAAATCTGGGGGGAACGCGGGCCAATGTATCATATTGATCCTATATTCCCGTATCCTATCCTGCATAAGTGAAAGCTGAGGATATTGAGTTATAAAATCTCTAATATGAGGTAGAATATATTGACAATAAGTCTATGAGTTAATCATTCCCCAATCCTTCAAATCCCAGATCACAAAAGGCCCTTAATATGACTCAAAAAAGCACCCCAAATCATCCAGCCTTTCCCCCGAGGTCTACGTTCAATGAGGCATGTATCCTCATAGACCTCATCTTTAGTATTGAGTCTAGAATATCAATTGATACCTCAGAAGCTGAACTTAATAGGTTGAGTAGAGACAAGCAGTGGGATGTAGTCGTTACTGGTTTGTGATGCACGACTCCTTCCCCACGAATCTAGAAAAGTGATTCTTAGGAGCTGAGATTTGCTATATGTGTGTTTGTGGACAACGAATATCATACACTACGTAACCCAAACCTGGACTTCCACAGCCATCTCCCCGTGCCAAACAAAAGAACACATCTTCCCATGACATGACCAACGGCCAGAGGTATTCCGAACTTCAACCACGTTAGTGGCTGCCAAGCGCTGACTTTCGGCACTGCTATCATGACGCTGCTGCGTTCACTCATCACAGACTCGTCTCTAGCAGGCTGACTCTTCGTAAACGCCGCGACAGCATCCAGCATAATCTTCACCGTCGCCTCCGGCTGACTCAAAAACGGCGAATGGCTCGCTTGCAATTCCCTATGCTCCACACTACCATCCATTTCCCTCGCCATACCCACCGTCATCCGTTGCGCCAATACCGGTAGTCCGCGATCCTCGACGGTGCCGATATACCAAGCCGGCACATCTCGCCAACCAGCATAGGTAAATTCGCCGCCTTCGAATAATGCTTTTAGACTCTGCGCGGTGAGTTGGGTGACCCAATATTCTGCCTCTTCGGCTGGCAGGTCATGATAAAACAGCTCGCGTGGAGGGGTGACAATCTCGGCGAAGCCGGTGTCGTTGTTCACGCGCCAGGAAGGGGGTGGATGGCCGAAGAACGGATCCATGAATGCAAGTCCAGTCAGAGTGAAACCGGAGGCTATCAATATGAGCCCGATAACGTATCCTTTCGCAGTTGTTGTTGTTGTTGTTGAGGTCTGTGTCTGGTTCGTATTGGCAAACCCCTTGATGGCGCTATTCCCAACCATGCCGCCGTACGAATGCGCAACGACAATTACATTGCGTCCTTGATTTGTCTCACTGGAGATAGCATCACGAGCAGCATCTAAATCATCTTTGAAAGTTGCTTGTGGGTCTCCGGATGTCGAACGGAGGGTTACTGAGATACATTTCAGCTTATGCTCTTTTACGAGGAGGTTGATGACTTTGTCGTAGCATGTAGGCTTATGCCATGAGCCAGGTATGAAGACTAGAGTTGGAGGATTTGACATGTTGGAGATTGTATATTGGGATAACTAAGGGAAAACTGCCAGGAACAGATCCATAGTCTGATACGATAAGGGCGATAAGGATAACGATAAGCTGATAAGCACGGATGGTCCGAGCTTTGCTTCTGTTTGGCAGGCGCGAGCTTCGACTTCTTTCCTCGACAAACGAAATCCCATCGCTCCTCGTTTTCTCTTCTTCTTTCCCCTCTCTCACTTCAATTGCTTCTCACCTGTACATACACTGTCTCTTGTCTCTCTTTTTATTCTGCCATTACCTGTCAATCTCACATTCTGCACCTCTCTTTCCTCTCTTTCCTCTCTCCTTCGCGACAAGAACACGACTGATTTACGCCGCGCCTACTTCTCGTTCAAGTCACTACGGCATGAATTTCACTCAACCATGGTTTTTCTACGCTTGACCGTTAAGGTTCTTCCTCGAGATCGACTTGTCGAAGAGTCAGGATCATCCACAGGCCCCAGTCCCACTAGCAATGGAGACGCTGCAGTGAAAGGAGCTGCATCGGGAAAAATCATTATTTTTCAACTTCCCGTCCGTGACCCAGATTCAATTACGTTGGGCGCTCTAGCAGCCTTGATCCAAGAGAAATGGAAACTTCTACGACCAGATGCTGGGTATGTCTCTTCCATTTGAGCAGATTTCCACCCAGAAACCGAATCTGACGAGTTTTGAAAAGACCTCTAGACATCAAGAAGATACTCGACGGTGAAAAACCCGAAGAAAACCTTACCATTGATCTTACTGTCGCGGATGTATTTGTACAACATGGGAAGGCAGCTCTAGACGGACAAGACCAGCATGGGACTGTGCTCGTGATTCAAAAACCCACCACGCAGCCAATCTTCGAACGTGAAGGCTCCGTCATTCAGGATTGGGCGGCGGCGGCTGCTGCAAGTTCCACGTCATTCAGGCAACAGATTCAGCACTTGCGTCGTCCACAGTCCAAAATTACGACCATTTACGAAGAGGAGCCTCTCAAGAACTATGTTCAGAATTCGGTCGAACGAGACGAAATTGATGTTGATCGAACCAACGGCGACCATGACCAGAATGAGATCCAAGATACTCAGGATAGGGCCGAAAACATGCAAGTTGAGGTTCACGACCGTCCAGACCAAAATGAAACAGCTCAGAATGGTCTTGGACAGCGTGGCGCCCAAACCGCGATCGAGCCAAGCTCTCATAATGAACATCTCCACGACGTGTCGGTTAGCTCTGTGGGGCGCGAAGAGTCTGCAGAATCCAGTATTCGCGAACAGTCTCCTGCTAGTACTCGGTCGAGCTTTGAAGATGAGGATGTAGAGAGATCGCCGCCAAGTGAACGCCAGCCAAGCGAGGAGCTGGGCACGTCTCCTACTCCCACTCCGAGGCGAATGTCCCCTTACCATAGCGAGTTACTAAACGGACATCATGCAGACGACGCCGCCGCCTCAGAACAACTTCGAAACTCTATTGTCTCTGATGCACAGGAAAATACAGTCCAGGCCGGGGATAGCCAAGAAAAGCCCATAGTCGCGAGTATAGACTCGAAACATATCCCTGATCAGGATACGATTACGACCTCCAAAGACGGCAATGAAGAGGTTATTATCGCACCTGACGCAGATGGTGATGTTGCGATGGCAGACTCTTCTTCTTCTCTCGATTCTCCGGTCGGACCGTCTCAGGAGCAACAAAGCCACTGCGTTGGTACCTCTAGCATGATCGTTGAGCAGAACCACCAGCAGCCCGGCTTTGAAACTAAAGTGGTCCGAGACGTTGCTGCGAAGCGAAAACGATCAACCTCAAATGACTTGCCCCCAGGAAAAGAGCGTCGATTAGAGCTGACAACGACACCATCCACGCCGCCTTCCCACAGGCTGGGTCCAGGAGAAGTTAGAAACCCCTTCTACGAACGCGAAACTTCTCCATCTCTGCGGGCTGTACCGAAAAAACTTGTGTTTTCTAGCCCTCCTAGACCTCTTGATTTCCCTGACAAAAACCGACCGCCCGGTAGCATGGGCTTAGGAATCACAGGTAGCCCGAGTACTGGTCGATTGCAAACGCCGTCATTGTCTGCCCGCCCACAGCTTCCTCCGAAAGATAGCACGCCTTCAAAGTCCGGCGAAGCTGCTTCTCGAAGCTCACCTCTGCGCTCTGCATTGCGGAAGACATCGCCAGCCGATCGTGATGGTCAAGCTAGACGGTCGGTTTCATTCGCTGAAGACAAACCTACCCCGGCTCCGTCAAGCAAGAAGATTCCTACTGGATCTGCTCCATCCGCAAAGACTATCAACATTGCCTATCCACCGGATGTATCCCCTGCAAAAATTGAGCAGTACAGGAAAGAGATCGCGATGAAAAAGAGAGAAAAGTCGGCCGAGAAAAAAATGGCAGATGATAGTACCAAGCGGAGGTCCCCCAAGGAAAACTCGGCGGGGAAGACCAAGCGCAAGAAAACGCCCAAGAGTCGGAAGCCCGTACATATTGACTTATCTCTTGAGGAGCCCTCCAGTGAAGAGGCCCCCCCGAAACCCTTGCCGACAACTGATAAGGTGCGGACTGAAACGAGAGCTCCTGCCAAAGCATCCGAGATCAACCCTGCTTCCGAAACGGACTCGAGTAGTGACTCCGAAGACATTGACAAAGAGCTTTTTGGTAATGTTCAGAAACCGCAGCAAAAGCGGCAATCGGTCTTTTCCTCTCAGTCCAGTGCCTGGGTGCCGATCAACAATGGGTTTCCTTCTACCCTGGAAGAGATCCGCCAAGCACGTCGTCGTGAGTGGGGAACCCAGGGGCAAGCGTTGGCAGCAACAAAGGTCGCTCCAACTGGCGGGGCGAGCACTGGAAAGACGACTGCTAGAAAGAGACATCTAGCGACTTCAAAACCCGGAAAAGACATCTACGAGATGACAAGTAGCGAGAGTGATGAGGACAGCAGCTCTGATGATCGTGGCGACATTCTACCAAGTGGCAAGGCTCGAGTTATGCAGCCCAAATCGAAGTTGCGGTCGTCTTCGCAGCCACGTGGTTCTTCGGCATCTGCGAAGAGCTAAACGTGAACACCGTGGTTCTCTTGTGCCTTACCACGAATGATTGCTATGTTGTCATGGAAGTCAATGCTTCTCTAAGGATACATGATGTGTTAACTAGCAATCAGGGAATCTGTATGATGCATTAATTCTTTTGTTCTATTCGATATTGTGTGTGCAGGTATTGATCCCTAGTCAATCTCATCGGCATTTCTGGGAAATTGCTAGCGCATGATATTGTTCATCGATGAATGTGTTTCGGTGATAGAACTGTACTTCATAAAGAATTGCTAGAGAAATCACAGAGGAAAGAAGATACCACTTTTGTTTATTTCCTACATCATTAATGAATCAAGATCTAGAACAAGGGTAGATGAGGGCCACCGAGGGATCAGGACACCTTTTGGGCTTGCAATATCTTTCGACTAGCTAGCATTAGGCCATCGAAATCAAGGAATATTCACCTCACTGGAATCTTGCCCGGCACCGACACCCTCAACAAATCCCTCTGGAGGCTCCGTCACTACAAAGTTCCAGCCAAACTTATCCTCCACGGTGCCGTTCTGGATTCCCTTTAACATCTTCAGCAACTTCGAACAGACCTCGCCACCACTTTCATCGCTGCCCACATTATAGCTGAACTTATCATTTCGCGATTTCATGGTTATCGATTTAATAGGAACCAGTGCAGCCGCGGTTCCCGCTGCAAACACCTCATCGAATTCATTTAATTCCTCGTATGGAATTCGACGTTTCTCGACTTTATATCCAAAAACCTTTGAGGCAAGTTCGTAGACAGACGAAGCGGTGACAGAGTCAATGACATTCTTGCTATCGGGGACGGCAATCGTCACGTCATCTTTGTTGGAGGGGTTCTTGCGCACACCGATGAATGCAGAGGTTGAGAATTCGTCGATCTCTGAGCGCGTCTTGCTGTCAAGGTGTAGGGTGATTCCGAACTTCTCGGCGTATGCGCGCTGCGAGTGTCGAAGAACAGGCGCGTAGTTTCCACCGACTTTGGCAGATCCAGTTCCCTCTGGTGCGGAGCGGTCAAAGTCCTCTAGAATTAGAGCATCGACGGCATGTACGCCATGATAGACACCGGTTGGCATAACAAACACGACAAAGGTATATTCATCCGGTGGGTTAAGACCTAATTGAGCACCAGATCCAAAGATCAAAGGACGGATATACATAGCCGCTCCGGTTTCGTGCGGAGGAACGAACTCGGCGTTCGCAGCGACAGCCAAGCTCACACATTTCATGAAAAGCTCCTCTGGTACGCGCGGGATGGACACGAAGTCGGCAGAATGTTGCATGCGGACTGCATTACGGTTCGGTCTGAAGATTGTGACTTTCTTGTTGCCAGGGGAGCGGAAGGCTTTCATCCCTTCGTAGGCCTGTTGGCCGTAGTTCAGGCCTGGTGCCATGCCGTGGATTTGGAGATGGGGGGATGGGACGAATTTGGGTTCGGACCAAGTGCCGCCGCCAGAGTAGCTGAAGTGCGACTCGATATGGCCGTTGACTGCATAACGGTTTAGCAATGGGTTTGAAGACGTGTCTTTTTCGTCATAGGAAGGATGGTCTTCATACCTTCACGAACTTTGAACCCGACATTGTTCCAGTCTGTGGTCGATACAGAACAATTAGTGACTGAGTGGTCATAGATGTTTTCTTGTAAGATTCAACCAATTGCTCACCAATGGTGTCCACCGGTGGTGGAGGGAACTGTGTAGCCATTTGTGGTCTGCTATTGAGTCAACAAAACAGACAGAGGGTTAAAGTAAACGATTCAGCGCAGCAGCCGAGGAGTGAATATTCGAGCTTTATGTCGTGAAGTCCTTCTCGGGTATTGTGTGTGTGATAGTAATAAAGATCTGAGTTCAGCAAGACACAGGCAGTAGAAGAAGAAGACAGCTGAACGCACAAAGATTTCCCCGCGAACGTTGGGAGCCAATGACGCCGATATCGGACCCACCTGCATAATGATTAATCTTGACGCTAAGAGCCTGATGACTAAGCATGCGGTAGGCGGCGAGCTGCAAAATAGCGGGGCGCTTGCTCCAGCGTCTCACTCCTTCATCAGAAGCAGAGTCATACGATAGGCTGGGACTCAGGGGCAATACCTGAATAATCATGAATAATCTGTATGTATATTAATTAATTCACTCGTGGCAGAGTGGATGATCAATCTACGTATTAGGCTACTTAATATGCACTATGGAGTACAAGCTTCTCACAGCCAACCTTGTTTAGGTGTCTCGACTTCCTTAGGTACACTTTGCTAGGAGGCGTGGCCAATTAAGATGTGTGTATGATGATTGACACCACCTGTTTGATTTCTTCAAGGTTTAGATGATGTAGCAGCTGAATGTGTTGGCCTTCAGCTTGACCGTCCTGACCCATGCTGCTGTCGGGAACATCCCGAAATGAAGACCCAATTCGTTGCTTTCAAGTCGACTAATTAATAACAAGTATTATATTTAGACCATGTCAATACACTTATCCTGTTTATAGTGATGGATATGTCTCAGTTGTATCATAACTAGGCGCAAATCCATAGTTAATTCACATCGTTGTACGTCAGTAAGTGGCAAAACCAACTATGACACGGCATATCTCCAAAAACGCGAATTTACTCCTCCTAGCCACGTCGTACAGTGATTGACGATGATCTTGGGGTGGAGCGAGTGTCATAACGTGTTATCTTCCATTTATATATGTCCATAATCTTGTGTCGTTTGTTTTTGAGGAAATAGAAAGACGCGAGCGTTGGAATTCCGCTAATTCCAGTACAGGAAATGTTAATGTTCCAAAGGCTGCTCAGATGACAATGTAGGAAGAAGTACTCGGGTACAAAGTAAATGAAAGAAGGCACCAAATGAATTCTAAGTAGAGGATGCCATCGATCAACTGCTGGCTCTGAACATGATAATTTACCTATGTAGGATCGAAATCTATTCATGTGGTGTCGGAAACAAACTTGAGGAAGGGTATGAAAGGACTACTTCGTGCCCTTGCCAAGTTTTTGCAACATCCTGGAACGACAAAACTCATTATCACTATCCATCTTTCAAGCTATCTATTCAACCTTAGTAACCGATCAGTACTCCTCGCCCTCGATAGAAAATCTGCAAAATGAAGACTTCAATTCTTGCTCCAGTCTTTGCATCCATATTACCCTTCGCTCAAGCATATTGATAATCATCGGGTGTTTCACATTTTCGACTGTTTAGGCAACTCTTTCCTAATCCGGTAATTTTCCTCTTCTTGAGGCTTTGGTCATTTACTACAGACAGCGAACGAGCTTCCATGGTGCTTCTATTACATCAAGTTACAACACATTGCAATAGCGTATTCTAACATATGTGGAACAAGATGACTTGCACTTAACGGATTATTTTTTCCAGTTTTGTTGTTTGTTCAACTGTTTAAGTAATAGGCTTGTCAGGCATAATGCCATCCCGTCAAACATTCATTCATTCGCAATTATCACGACCACCGACCGCTTCATTTTCCTGAAAGCTCGCTTCAATTAATAAACGCAAGAATTGCAGCATGTGCTTGCTCGCTCGTTCGGACTCGTGAGAAATGCCATCGACTATATCTAGCTGACTCTCTATCCCATCTCGCTTCCATGTAGACTGCAACTCCGTCAATAGTTCAACCCGACCTCGTTTCATTGGCCTTATTGTATTGAATGCTTCGTTTTTGTGTTGTTGGAGCCATAGCGAGAACTCCGCACCCCCATGGATCTGATTATCCGCGGAGCCCACTACTAATTGAATGATAACTTTGCGAATATTATGTTTGTTCACCGGTCGACTAAACAGTTTCTGCACGTCCGCCACTCCATCCGGCCATTTTAAGCTCTCGTCTAGAACTGTTACTCTGCCCGGTGCTCCGATGCTGATAGCACTCAATCTCTCTGGGTAGAGATAGAGAAATCGGTGCGCAAATTGACCACCTCCCGAAAATCCCATCATGAAAACTTTATCTGTCCGAATTGCTGGCCACCGCACCGTAACTTCATCTAAGATAGACAGAAGTACCAAATCGGACCGCAGCGACTTGCAATAAAGTGTCTTGTACGAATCCAAATCATTCGGACCATCAAGTCCTGCCGGGAACAACGGGGTGAGGATGGCACAAGGAGTTGTGTCGGCATACGAGACGAGCTCTTCTCCATAAAGCGCAGCTAATTTCCGACCTGTTCCGTGCACCCAGACAAGAAGGGGTAGTCTTACAGGGTTGGAACCCGTGTCGTAACGTGCTGGAGGGATGTAGAGTGAATAAGAGACGCGTGGATCGGATTGCACAGCTTTGAGCGGGACATGGCCTACCATACAGGCCGCTTTGAGAAACTTGCTGGGAATATCGGTAGTCGAAACCATTCTGTTCATTTTGATGGTCATGGATACGATGGCCACTTTGCGTGAACCTCTAAGAGCCACGTCGAATGTAAGTTATGTATACTAACTCAGGTATATCTGAAAGCGAACTTCGGAATGGAGAGCGAATATAGCATTTCACTCATGTAGTCCTGTCCCAATCCAACTAGTTAATCTAAAAAGTTGTACTTACTCTTTAGCTCACCAAAATTGACCTAGATTACAGCAAAGGCTTGGAATTTACCTAGTTTGTACTCGGACTTAGTGGATTTAAGGGTTAGGTCTCGTGGGATCGACTCAGCCCGCGGTGTTCGGTTGAAAGAAATCCGTGCGAAAAATGAGCAATACGTACCATTACCAGAAGGCCCCATCAAGGGGTACTTCTTTTTAATAGAACGGTAAAAAATATTGCAACATGTTCAGCCAGCGCGTTCGCTAATTGCACGCACTTAGCTTAAGCCCGCCATTGATTGCTGACTCTCAGGCTTAAACTTGACCTACTCCGTAGTAGATCAGTGAACCAGTGCCATGTATAAATATCGCAAATTGGTGCCAGAGGCACTTTTTACAATCAAAACTCTCTGGCACCAGCATCACTAGCGTTGTCTCTGACATCATCCACGTTGAGCACTTCAGGAAAAAAACACCAATTCATCCCTTAGTCAACGTGCAGTTGTGAATTCATACCACTTGTTGACATGAGCCTATATCAGTATCTGGGGAAGTCTGGCCTCAAAGTTTCAAGAGTCATTCTGTACGCTATACTACCCAAATCTGTCCCTCTTCTATGCTAACGTTGACAGTGGAGCAATGAGCTACGGGACACCAGAATGGCAAGGTTGGGTTCTCGACAAAGAAGATTCACTTCCTCTACTAGAATATGCATACAACGCCGGAATCCGCACCTGGGACACTGCAGATCTCTATTCCCACGGACAGTCTGAAGAGGTTATTGGTGAAGCTATTAAGAAGTACAACATTCCTCGAGAAAACCTCGTCATCCTCACGAAAATCTACTTCGGTGTTACGCCAAACTGTCCATCAAATCAGCCAGGCATGACCGCTGAGAACGATGGCGATCTTCTCAATCAAGTCGGCTTAAGTCGTAAGCATATTCTTGATGCCGTCGATAAGAGTATTGCAAGACTTGGAACCTATATCGATGTGTTACAGATCCATCGCATAGATCGTTCGATACCACGAGAGGAGATCATGCGAGCTTTAAACGATGTTGTTGAATCTGGAAAAGCACGATACATCGGAGCGTCCAGTATGGCAGCATGGGAGTTTCAACAGCTACAAAACATTGCTGATCGCCATGGCTGGCATAAATTCATCTCTATGCAAAACTATTTCAACTTGATCTACAGAGAAGAAGAACACGAAATGATTCCATACTGCAACGACACTGGTATCGGCTTGATTCCCTGGTCGCCTGTTGCACGTGGCGCCTTGACCCGCCCATGGGGTACTCGAAACACTCTTCGAGAAGAGAAGGACGCTGGTCTCCACATGCTAGTTCGGTCAAGAGATGATAAGATCGATGAAGAAATCGTCAATCGTGTTGAGGAGGTTTCAAAGAAGCTCGGAAAAAGTATGGCTCAAGTAGCGATCGCTTGGACTCTGAGCAAGAACATGTGTCCCATCGTTGGCCTGAATAAGAAAGAGAGGATTGATGAGGCTATCGAAGCGACTAAGATTAAGCTGACCGAGGAGGATCTCAAATACCTCGAGGAACCATATTTGCCTAGGACGCGACTGGAATTATGAAGGCTCTACTGCTTAGCCTCAGTATTTCTGATGAAATGAATGATTATCGCCGAAAAGAGTCTGGAGCTTAGTAACTAGCCGGCATGTAAGAACCGCAGACCACGCATTCTTTGCCTTTTATCCTTTGCTATAGAACCCAAGGCCTTCCTAATGAGGATAAAGTAGCACTCGGCTAAGGCAACTAATCGTCCCCGGGTAAGACCCGCCCATGGGGTTGCTTGATCGCCAGTGTTCATTCAATCTACTCCAATGGCGACTTCATCGGCTTCTTCGTATTCAATATCAGCTTCAATGAACGGCCATTACTTTCAGTGTCAACTGCTTTGTTGAACTATATTTAAAGTGACTTTGCAGAAATTTAATAGTACCTAGGTACAGGATTGACTAAGGTTGAGTAAGGAAGACAAGCATGGTGTACTATATGTAATAAGTCAGAGGAGATTGCTAGGAGTACAAGACAACAAAGCGCGGTTATCTAATGTACATAAGGCCCGTCGATATAATGTACAGATTGAAAGAGTGTGTGCAGGATCCGCGGCGGGAATCCAAAACAGCACAGCCGCCGTCTCAACAAACAGATAAGGGTAGACTAGGAATCCAGCCTTTGACACTGGTCAGCTGGTCTCAAACCGAACGCCTTGTTACCGGCGCTCCAGCTGAGTGCGAGTCGTTTACGCGCATATTCCCGCAGTTCCTTCTCATACTCGCTCACGAGTCCTTCCAAACCTTTCTGGCTATCGCGAGCTTGGACAATTCTTCGAGCAAGGTTACTGGCGTCTCTCAGTGCAGTATTGACACCCTGTCCTCCAGTAGGTGGCATTGCATGGATGGCATCTCCAAGTAACGTCACTCTTTCCGAAGGCTGCCAATCTGGAATTGTCGGGTCCACCGAGGCTAGTTTTAGGGTCGACGTCTGTGTTCTATCTTGATGATTCACTACTGCTCGAATACTTGGGTGCCATTTTTCGGTTAGTGATAGGGCTAGATCTGCAGATTCTTCTCTGCTCAGGCTGAGCAATTTGGCGTCGGGGAGAGAGAAATTTTCTCGACGGAGTAGCAAAACCCAATACATATAGTTCTCTGGGAGTTCAATGTGCTCGATAGAGCGCCCCTGAGGAAAACGTATTGCTTCGAGGAGCATGGTTTTCGGCACGCCATGTGTATTGTCTTCGGCCAACAAGACCATTCCACCAAGCATATTGGCTAGAATCTCTGATTCGAGCGTTGGAGTGATGGGCGATTTTCCATAAATTATTCTTGATCCAGAGTCAAGAAATGGATATTCGGGTAAAAGTTGTTTGCGAACTGAAGAGTTCAGTCCGTCTGCCCCGACAAGGAGAGAACCAGATTCAGAAGTGCCGTCTGAAAGATGTACAGTGACGCTATCATCATGGGTCTCAAAATGTGTAACTGACTTTCCGTAATGGACTTCACTTTCAAGATTGGTCAATAAAGCCTCGCGCATTGTCGTGCGATCAACTGTGTATGGCCGCATTTGACCGTGAGCACCGGCGGGAGGTCCACCGCCAGCTGGAAGAGGCTCGGCAGTAAGAACATTGAAACGCCCTCCGTGTGATCCATCGAGAAGTACGGCCGATGTCTTGTCAAACAAGTTCCACACTTCGGGAGTCAAGGCGTATTGCAGACCAAGAATGCCATCTTCGGATATGCGGAGACGGTACCCTTGGGCGCGAAAATCTCGCTTGAAGTCCCTTTCAAATATCTTGAATGGTATGGCATGCTTCTTCAATGCCTGCGCCAGACACAGACCGCCCAAACCAGCTCCGGCAATAAGCACTGGGTGATCGTTACTTTTGGCCAAAGAGGAAGGGGGGCTCATTCTGTAAGATTTAGAGGATGATTTGAATGATGATGACGAGGTTATGAAACGTTTGGATTGCAACGATAGGTGGAGCTTCTGGATACTCGGATTTGTAAGTTGTAACTGTACCGGCAGGCCACTACGGGGACCGAAGTATTTATACCTCGAGCGCAGGACCAGCCTGACCGTGGTGGCATGATGTCCTGACGACATGAATGATATAACGCAACTTGCCAGAGTGTAGAAAGAAGTTTGAGATGCTTTCACGCCGATGCCGATGAGAGACTTGGCATGGCTGCCTGCGCCTATCCTGTTATGGATTAGTGCAGCCCTAATCCATCGGATGTTCGGCCGTATTGGCCGACTTGTCTCTGGAGCTAAACTGCTTTTGGCTATTAGTCGGCGGAACCATTTCGGAAAACCGCCGATCCCTCGATCTAATCGGTCAACCGATTTAAGATCCGTTTCCGACTTGCCGTCATCATAATCCAGCTGGCTACTCATCTCAACGTTTATCGCCTTATATCAATATTTGCGCTACTGAAGATCACGACAATGGTATTGCGTTGCTCTCTAGAGGCATTGTATCATATCAAACGCTCACTGCAGGCGTCAAGTATAGCTTTGCGGAACGGAAGCAATATCGCCAAGAATCATGGTTAGTCGATATCAAGTCCTAGCGGTCATTTCAAGATTCGTCGATGTAATTCATGCATTGAATCTTGGATGATCCACACAGGAGAAATCTTTGGCCTCGTTCGAACTTGTGACTGTACCATATTGAGTGGTCGGAGGTCTCTAACCAAGACTAGAAATCTATGGTGACACACGGGCAAAGTTGGCCAACTGGAATTCAAGTTCTCGCACTCTACATTTGCAAGTAATATTCGCCAAATGAGATTAAAGCATGACTATTGACCAAGGTAGCAAATATACATGATACAATTGTGTAGGCCAATAATATAGCTTCAATCTGGCCCTTCCCCGCAAACTAGGTAAGGCACGTGCCTTCACAAACCCTAAAGAAGTGGTCTGTCCGGGTGGGTAGGAAAACCACATAAGCCGATGTTTCCCCATGGAGAAATTTGTAAAAGGTCACACGATCAACTGAAGATGACCCAAGATCTGGTATGTTGTACAAGCTTGAATTCACAAAGCACACGCTAATCCCAAAATATTCCAAGGGGGACGACCGTCTGCACCAAGCTATAGTCTTTACTCGAGTAGGTCCCTTTAGTTACATAGTTACTCAACGTAGAGTAAGGTGCTGAACTATCATTTTTTTTCATCTCGTATATATATCTCTTCTCATTACTGACAGGTAACTACTCTGCATACTTTTGACGCCCATATTCTGTTGTTAGACACACTTTTAGCCCACCAGGAATCTGATGTCGGAGAAATAGTCGGTAATCCTCACTAATGTTCTCAAACTCGTCTTACAATAAAACCTAAAAGTCAGAAATACATTTCTCTTGAATTCGCACTAGGCAGCGCTTACCATCGTATGTAAACATCCATGAAGGATCATATTTCCCCTCAATCACGAGGTTAAGCAGATGTGGGTAGTACTAGAGAGATCCATGGATACCATCTGTTAAAACAACCTTCACATGTTGTAATCTTTATATTGGAGTAAGGTAATTACCTTTGGACCGAAATGTTGCCCGCCTCTCACAGTAATCCCCTTTTCCATCAGCATGCCGATAGGAAAGTCGTTGGTGGCCCAGAAGAAGTCGCCAACCAGTGCAATGTGTCCTCCCTTCCGAGTGGATTTGAGGACTGCGTGAACAGTATCGCCACTGTCTGTCTCAGCGTTCATATACCGCATAGCTGCATGCTTTGGCGTGTTTACACTACGGAACCCACTGGCCTCTATACCGCAGTCGAGCCCATGAGGTTGCATGGATAGAATGTAATCGGACACATTTGAATGCGCTGCCACATCAACAGGGATCATGCCAAAACTTTTTGCAATCTGTAATCTGGTTTGATCCTTGTCTACTGCAAACACCTTACTTGCTCCACGCAGCTTTGCAAGGCGCTGAATCGACAAACCCACGGCTCCGCAACCCCAGACGCCCACGATGTCACCTTTCCCGACTTCGGCTAATTCACATCCATGCCAGGCCGATGTTGCCACGTCTGCCAAACCTAGGAGCTTCTTTGGTGAAATATCGTCAGGTGCTTTGATGCAAGTAAGATCTGCGTTTGGGACGCGACAATACTCGGCTTGATCACCAGAATATCCACCCATCAATTGAGAAGAGCCGAGAATACCCGAGAGTCGATGGCCGTATTTGGCCTCCATCTCCTTCGACCCGTTGGTAGTATCGCATAATGAGAACTGTTGTTTCTCGCAGTACTGGCATTGTCCACAGGCGATGATGGGTAAGATGATAACACGATCGCCGACATTTAGACCAGTGACGGCGCTCCCAACTTTTTCTACAAAACCGATAGCCTCATGACCCATGATCCTTCCTTTCTCCATAGACCTGTCCAGATCGCCTTCGTATATGTACAGGTCCGAGCCACAGATGGTAGTGTGAGTAATGTGAACGATGGCATCGGACGGTTCGGTGATTGATGGTTTGGCAACCTCGGCGATTTCAATCTGTCGTCGACCCATCCATAAGGCTGCTTTCATGGTCTCTGTGGGATGAGGCTTATATTGTGGAGTGGAAACATGTCTTCGAGATGTCTGTGTGTTAGCTCAGCTGATGCTTAGGTCTACGTACCGAGGATCAGTGAACGTACTGTTTCGTCTCCGCCATTGTTTCTGCCGTCTATCTGAGAGTCGTATTCTAACGTTGATCACTTGTATTAAGTATGGATGGTGAATATCGTAATGTAGAGAAGACACAAATCGCACATAAGATTCGGACCAATCCTATTTTGTTGACTTGGGTTTTCTGGATGGTGTCTCTTTGTAGTGCCTTTCTCCGAAAATGAGATGACATGTGATTCTCATACTTCCAAACAATATTGTATGTTGAGATTTAAGTTATTAAGGCGTCTTCCGATTCACCCGCCCGGTGCAGTGGCAAGCGGAACGTGAAGCCGGCGGAGTGACTTACATATTACTTCCATCATAATAGAACCAGACGTATTACAGTTTGCACAACGCCACTGGGAGTATGGTCAATTGAAGAGATGCTCAAGGGAATGAATGAGTTCCCTTGATATCGCGTTGGTTGATATGTATATCAAATGAATTTGGTGGCTGTGCCCTTATAGGTAACTCTTGTACGAACTCTATAATGATGACCATAGATTAAGTACTTACACCTGCACGAAATATATGATACTGCTAAGTAGGTTCGACTTATGACGATATTCTCATTTACTTATGTGAGACTCAAGTGCTGCTGGTAAGATGTCGCCAACTCCGACAGTAAAATCATGAATCATGATTTCTGCTATGAGTCGAGGAATCGCCCATTGCAGACGGGATGTCGCTATAATTGAGAGGGACACATGAACAAGGCGTGTAGGCAAAGCATTGTCCGCTGGGAATATTATATCACTAAGGTTAGATACACGTCGTACAGGATAAAGAAACATACAGAAACTGTAACTCTGAGGACTGGAAAGTATACCGTTCCACCAAGAACGAGGCCGTGTTAATGAGGTGGTAGATTACGCAGGCTTTATAGACATATTCCGCTGAGAAACTCTCATGACCCATGCCGAGAATGCTACTCCAGACACATTGCAAGATGCTTCATCTCTATCGACCTCTCGCAGAGTAGAAATCTGCAGAATGCTTGAATTAAAGTCATCAAGTAAGCTTAGAGCGCGGGATCGGGCGCCTCCAAAAGCCGAACGTAATGTTGATTCTGTTTGTCAGAATAGAACTAGTGAATGCTGACATTTGCCGAGTGAGTAGCTCAAGCTTAGGGATAATGCAAAACAACCTAGTCTTCTGCTCAAACCCGCTAATATCAGACCCGACCAACCGTTGAACTCGCTAGCAGAGTAACCCGTACGCTAATCGGCTGGTGTGCAACCCTAATTCTACATCGAGAGTGCCTTTGATGATCCGAAATACTACAGTACCAATAACTAGAGGAGCATGATGTGGATTGTGGCGTTTAAATGGTCATTTGCTCTGTCGCACATACAACTTGGCACCATCCATGGGCTCGATCGTTTCGCAAGTTAACTACTCCGCATACCACATGCGATAGAATATTTTTCGTCTTCTGATATTGCGGGGTGAACAAGAGGCATTCGGATCTGGAGAGAAAATGCGGAGTCAACCTTGGAATGATTCGACCGGCACTTGGTGCATATGCATTGCAATGTCCCACGGGGCTATTTAGCCTGTTGCGTAATGATCCATCTCCTAAACATCATAGAAGTCGCTAATTGGTGGAATCCGGTCATATTTTTCTGGACCTTTAGAATTTGGCAGGCATGACTGCATCTGCCTTGCTTTTTATGGCACTTGACAAGTCTTACCCAGCACTAGAGGCTGTGGAGTAGTAACGCTAATAGCAAAGAGGTATTAACCTTCTATACCTGGAGCGGATCTATATTCATTCTTCACGATGTGACAGTATACGGGAGTGAACGGACCTCGTTAGGGAGCCTTTGGTCCGAGATATGGTCTTGTGGTATTGGTGTCATTACGCCTGCAAGAAGCATTGGGCCGAGTAGAGTGATTGGCACTAGACTCGATCAAGAGCTGTAACGAAGAAGAGAGTACAATATCCCCGTTTTCGCAATGATCTCGACAAAATGTGTGCATCATCAAGGAAATGCCACCCAAGTCCGACACAACCCACACAAGAACTGCTGGTGCTGCTCAACCACGATGTCACCATATGCTCCACTCTAGGCCACCTGACAGAAATTTGGAAAACTGTGAATGCCCATCGCGTGAGCAATACAAATGAACCCTTCCTCCTACTTGGATGATGAATGGGCAAAACATGGCACTGTTTCACGCCGCCTCTCTTGCCAGAGCATTGCCTGTCAGTTTCGTTTGAAGAACTTCCCTTACTGTAGACTGCAAAGCAGTATGCGTTTATTTTCCTTAATTACGTCTAGCATATTGCTTGCTAGTACAGGTGCGGAACAGTTCCAAATTCCGGAAGTGCAGAGTGAAGTCAGCTCTGCCCTCAGCCAGTACTCAAAGTATGTGCACTATGATGGACCAACTGAAACTGCAGCTGCAGCCGTCGCGTCAGCCACTGCAAAAGCACAAGGTGTCGAAGCAGGTGCTGTGACTGATCCATCTTACTGGCTGGCTGATATTGCTCATCAAGGGTTTGCGCCATATGCAGGCAATGGTTATACGGTTTTCCGGAATGTCAAGGACTATGGTGCTGCTGGTGAGAGAATTGCATAGTACGAAAAATGTATACCACAGGATCATGCTAATAATAGCTGTCTGACATAGGTGACGGTGTGACTGATGATACTGCAGCTATCAACAACGCTATCAGTGGTGGTGGCCGCTTCGGTCCTTCGTCTGGGCGGGCGTCCACGACAACTCCAGCTATCATCTATTTTCCTGCGGGAACTTACGTAGTCTCATCGTCAATCATTGACTACTACTTTACGCAACTAATCGGAAATCCCAATTCTCCCGCTGTCCTCAAAGCAACTGCTGGCTTCACTGGTCTCGGTTTGATCGACGGGAATGCGTATCAACCTGACGGCAACCAAGGTTGGATATCAACTAACATGTTCTATCGTCAAGTTCGAAATCTAGTGTTGGATCTCACTGCTATCCCAGCGTCCGGTGGAGCAACTGGTATTCACTGGCCTGTTTCTCAGGCGTCAAGTCTGCAGAATGTGGAAATCCGACTCAATGCCGATGCTGGTACACAGGCGCAGGGTATCTTCATTGAAAATGGTATGTATCCAGGTGCCACTTTGTTAAAGCTATTTCAGGTTACGTGTAGACCAAGGTTTTTTGCTTACAAATTTTCTTCCCTCTTCAGGCTCTGGCGGCTTTCTTACCGATGTTACTGTGACTGGTGGTCTTTACGGCCTAAATATTGGCAGTCAGCAATTCACTATGCGAAATGTCGTCGTTTCTAATTCCGTGACTGCTATCAGCCAAATCTGGAATTGGGGTTGGACTTACTCGGGCCTTACCATCAACAGTTGTACAACTGCTTTCGACTTTTCGAATGGTGGCTCCTCAGCCATTGCCGCGGGATCAGTCACAATCATCGACAGCACCATTAGCAACACTGATGTCTTTATCAAGACTGCATGGACTATTGGCTCCTCTCCTGCTGGTGCAGGTAACCTTATCATTGAGAACGTGGCATTGAAAAATGTGCCAACTGCGGTTCAAGGCCCGAACGGCGTTTACTTGGCTGGCGGCACCACAACAATCTCCAGCTTCAGCCAAGGTCGTGCATATACTCCCACAGGGCCTAATACTTTGAATGGTGCTTTCCACGCAGCTCCACGACCTCCTGCGCTTTTAAAAGGAGGCTCCTCCGATTATTTTACAAAGAGCAAGCCGCAGTATGAGTCTTACGGAACTAACAGCGTGGTAAGCATGCGCAGCTCAGGGGCAAAAGGTGACGGGGTTACCGATGACACTGCCGCCATTCAGGCTGCAATCGACTCAGCGGCATCGTCGGGAAATATTGCTTTCTTTGATTATGGTATCTATCTTGTTACTGATACCATTTATATCCCCCCCGGGTCTCGAATTGTCGGTGAGGCATATCCCTCAATTATGGGAAGTGGCGACAAGTTTTCCAACAAAGAGGCCCCTTACCCGGTCGTGCAAGTCGGTAGGAGTGGCGATTCAGGCAGCATTGAGGCTTCTGATATCATTGTCAGCACCCAAGGTGGTGCGGCTGGGGCTGTCCTTATCGAGTATAATCTCAACGGAGACCAAGGATCTGGTCTCTGGGACGTTCACACTCGTATCGGCGGTTTCACAGGCTCTAATTTGCAAGTCGCCAATTGCCCGAAGTTTGCAGCAGTGTCTGATGCTTGTGAAGCAGGCTTTTTGTCGCTGCATGTCACAAGTTCAGCAAGCAACGTTTACCTTGAGAATACCTGGTTCTGGACAGCCGATCACGACATTGATGATCCTTCCGATACTCAAATTTCGGTCTATACTGGTCGGGGTGCTCTGATTGAAGGCAGTAATATCATCATGTGAGTGTTTCCTAAAATGTGACAGGTGGAAATTTGCTTGATCCACTATTTTACCCCCGTTTTTCATGATCATTCGCAAGTGACTGTTGGTGACAATATCATTTCTTAACCAACCAGGTATGGAACTGGGGTCGAGCATCATCAGCTTTACCAGTACGAGTTCTCTGGTGCATCCAATGTCATGGCAGGGTTTATCCAGACCGAGACTCCTTACTACCAACCAAGCCCAGATGTCAAGTCAGGCCCTTATGCGTACAATGCAACCCTCAATGACCCCGATTATAGCACCTGCCTCCCAGGCAACTGCGATTCTCTAGGACTGTACGTTACTAACAGTGACTCGATCTACATCTACGGAGCTGGTCTATACAGCTTCTTCAACGATTACAGCACAACCTGCTCGAACCCTGGTAATGGAGAGGCCTGTCAGAGCGAAATCTTCCGCGTGGACGGGTCAACAACTGGACTGAGAGTGTACACTCTCAATACTGTTGGTGTTACCCATATGATTGAAGTGGATGGTACCAGTGTTGCTGTGTACTCTGATAACATCAGTGTCTTCACTGATGGACTCACGCTGTTTACGTACAACTAATGTGGGGGTATTTCAGAATTTGTAACTCAGTTGCCTCCCGGCTAACAATAGCGAAGAAGGCAGGGTAAAATTTGCTGGGAGAAATTCGTTGTGCATAACTTCATTCGCTTCTTCGTCCATATTTGAGATCAGCTTAGCTATCCGAGGTTGTCGATGTTTCGAACTTTACATTCTTCTACAATGCTTTCGAAGTACGTACAAATTAGTAACTCATGAAATAAACCAGGCTTTCGGTGAGAGAGTGATTGCGCGTCTTATCGAACCACTTCCAGAGTCTAGACCTATCCCTCGGGCAAGAGCAGAATCGTAGAGGGTCCACCGGTTGTGCCATCGAGTCTAAGATTTTCACGCTCAGACTCAGTTCTGTTTACACAACCCCACTGACCAATATCAATTTTCCGATTCCAGGCTTACTCATCGTCAAAACACGTGTTGGACCCCTCGTTTGTTTCTTGATGGTCCGATCAATAAGAGATCCATCCGTAGACAGTCAGCCAGTAATATGCTTAAGCGTGGGACCCTTGTAGCAGTCATTTTAACCTTATTTGCGGAGCCGGCGCCATGGCGTTTTTTTGCGGGTCGGTGGATCCATGGGTCGTTGATCTTGTTTTTCTTGTAAATTTACGTACATATTCTCGGTTTCCAGAAGTTCTGCAGAGACTCGTGATTGGGCAGTGCTGAGATGTTGTGTGGTTTTTTCTTGTTTGCCTGAAATCTCTACCATGGCTCGGTTAATCGGATCAAGAGTTGATTTGCAACCAACTGCCAGACAATGGGGTATGTCTTCCCCGCAGCTAATCAGCGCAGTTTCCACAGGCTGGTCGAGAATCGAGAGCCATGGACCACAGTCCTTCTCTTGACGTTCTATCAGGCACAGGCACAGGAACGCGAACAAGAACCACCAATGATTCTGCTCTTCCCCTGACTACAATAGGAAATTTCTAACCATCCATCAGCCATTTGCTGACGAGGTCCGAGGATGCGAAAATGAGAGAGTTTTTTCTTTTTCTTTTTCGTTCCAGGAAAATGTCCTGGGATGTAGACTGTCGACGGTATAAAAGAGAGACAAGAGTCAACCGGTCTCGTCCTCTTCTCCTTTCGTCTTCCACTCCATTTTTCATCAACCACAAAAGCTCTTCTTGAAGAGTGTTCATTCTTTCATTCACAGTCATTCTTTTGACCAACACTCTCTTTTACAGTCATTCTTTGACAAACTATTTCTCTTCATTCATTTACATTCATTTATATACTACAATAAGATCAATATGATGTTCACCAAGACCATTGCCGCTATCGCCTCTCTCGGCGCTTTGGCTTCTGCTCTTCCTACCACCATCGATCGCCGTGGTAACAGCACTACTGGCGGTGTTGATATCATCAACAACATGGACCAGACCATCTACCTTTGGTCTGTCAGCAATACCGCCGATGCCGAGATGGTCACTCTTACTCCCGGTGGTCAAGCCTACTCGGAAGCCTGGCGCCTCAACCCCAACGGTGGCGGTATCTCTATCAAAATGTCCACCACCCCAGACCAAGCCGACGTCTTGCAATACGAATACACTCTGTCCGATCCCACCATCTTCTGGGATCTTTCCTGCATCAACATGGGCAGCGGCTCTACCTTCACTACTGCTGGTTTCGCCGTTACCTCCAATGATTCCGGCAACTGCCCTGCTGCTACTTGCAAGCCAGGTGACTCTGCCTGCGCTGATGCTTATCTTATCCCTACCGATGACCATGCTACTCACGGCTGCCCTGAGTCTGTTCGTATGACATTGAACCTCGGTCCCTCACCTGCAGAATAAGCTGGTTTTTCTAGAATAAAAATTTAGACTGTTTGTTTATAGATCGTCCTTTTTTTTGTCTTGAGCTGTTTAGCGACTATCCATGTACTTCAGCAATCATCTTGTCATGCGTTGGTGCGTGGGAATATGTTGAGGATGTTATGGTGAGGCTAAGGAGTTGAAAGGCCTTGTTTTGTGATGTTTCACGATACCATGAAGTTTATAAAATAACCGTATAACTACTATACATATGTGCTCTGTACATAGCATACTGGAACATAAATGAAAAGTTGAATGATTACGATACATCCGTATCAAATTTGTATTCTCGGTAAACGGGCCTCCTGCTTATCCATTTTTCATGAACAGTTGTCCAAACCAGATTTAGCACAGCTTGGCATCCACGGAGTAGTTTGTTGATTGCAAAGGAGCGAACTATTTGCAACGTGTCTTAAGCTATAAGTGAAAAAGGTCCTTCGAATGTTCGCGGATATAAGCAACAGCGCAAGGTATTCTCCAAGTCCGGCACAAACGATACATCACAAGATGCAGCGCTGATATTGAGACACGAACTCATCGATGCTGCAACTCGCCCTTTGTTACATATTTTGACCCAATCCGGTTGCGTGATCAGTCCGTCGAGAGCGTCTCTACCAATTACAGGTCTCCAATATTCTGAGACTACGCTGTCATGAGGATGGATAGCCGGAATCCATGGAGTAGATAGTGGATGATAATTTGGTCCAAGGGAAGTCGAGGGAGCGGATAGGATTGGACTCTTGCTTCAAGAGGAAGGCTATGGGTTTGTCGTGCATGGATCCAAGGAGGAACCTTCGCGAGAAATCTAATCCAAACTACAACGGTACCGGGATTGTCGAAGCTGCAGTAGCAATGTCATCGTTGCTGCCTTCATTTACCGCGTTGGTCCATATGGGTCTCTGGCCAGTGAAGAACTGGAGCAAGAAGGAAATCTCAAGCTTGGAATACATGATCAACGTGCCGCTATGGGCTGCGTGCAGAACTATATTAGTCAGTTTGCAGATGACCTTGACAAAGCGACGCTGCTTAGGCACGTCGATCGGCGGTGGAAGTGTCTCGTTACAGACACTGGCATATGGAGGCAACGCCACTGAAGCGGACGCAGTTGATAATGTTTGTTAGTATTTCTATTCCGTGAAAGACTATCACTTGCGATATGAGCAGCCTCTCAATGCCACGAGTTGTACTGATCTTCTTGTCTATGGTTCCTCGAATGTGAAGAAATATAAGCAGCGAACATCGGACCGTTTCCTGGACAGACGGCTCTGTCATTATGCCCTTGAAGCTCCGTAATCGTTGGTGACCTCTTCACGGATCATTCCCAAGAAATGCTCAAATCTGGAAACTTCTCACAACATACACCGTTCATTAGAATGTTATCTCACACAGAAGGCAAAATCTTTGCAACGCAGGTGAACACGACAGCGGATAATCAATAGTTCAAGTCAACTCAGTATCCAGACCTAACAAACGAGGAGATATCTGAACCCCACAGTCGACGTCGTGCAAAAGTACTGGATCGGCTTTGCGAAAATTTGCGGGTGAGGGAGCGGAGACCCGAATTGGATGCGGCCAAGAGACTGCAGTCTGGCTTCAGTAACAAAGAACAGTCAAAGGAAAGCGATTGAAGTTCCAGACCAATGCGACAGAAGTACTCATGAGCGTGACCTTTGTGTGGATTTTGGCCAGACACCTGCCAGAAGTTAGAAACCGCAAATTAGATCAAGCCTCGTTCGAGTCGGGGTCCAAGTTGGTTAAGCGCGGAGAAACGCTTTGTTCGGTTTGTTGACTCATCGGAGCCCAATTGGCCAATCAGGGTCAAGATTTATGCTTTTGTTTGCCTTGTTTGCATTGATTGCGCCGTTGCTCTTCTCACAGCCTCAATTTCGTCTCGTTTCTCCCAATACAGAAATATCGGACTCCCAAACAGGAAAAGAATAATGCATCTACGATGCTTGCGTAAATTCTAATTGAATTAGTTACACAGACTTGACTCACTCATTTTCAACTCGTATGTACACATTCATGACGCCGTCCGGCTTGGGGCGTGGCTATAAATACAGCAGATACTCTCCATATCCAGTTTCCTGTTTAGCTATTCAATCCAAACAGTCAGATAATACCTACAATCTATACATCTATTAGCATTCAATTCCTGCCTCAACACCCTTGACCTCGGGAACATTATCATTTTCCATCATCACTCCCATTTCAGCTTGCTACAGATATAAGAAGCTCAACCATGCCTTCCGGAATTCCCAGCTTTCGCCAGATCCCATCAAACTATGAGGTTGTAATGGCCAACCGGCGTGCCGCTCAGCAGTCCAAGGTGGATGCTACAAAGCAGGATGATAGCGATTTCGATTCACAGAGCTTGGCTAGCAGTAACATGTCGATATTGAAAGAGAAATCAGCCAAAAGCAGTCAGCGATCCTCATCGGGATGGAGACAGAGACTGTGGATACTGGCGCAAGAACGAGCGGTAAGCGGGCAAACATTAGGGCTTAGCGGCTCAGATACTCTTTCCTTGACATGTATGTATGCTAATCACTGTCATCTCATTAGCTCAAGTAGCGACAGAATAACAACTCGAGAACGATGACTTCCTTGAACAATTACCACACGACGCCCGCTATGAAATGGACGATCCTTGCCAGGTACACTGCCTTCCGAGACCGAGAGAATGAACACAGATTATCGATAGGATAGTCGAGGTTTTTTCAAACCGTGGACTCCTCTTCGGAAAATCTTTCCGAAATAAAGGATATTATTGACCAGCATGATGATATATTTTCCATGCCATCTTCGGGCTCTGGTGGTTGATGAATCTGATATACAAGGCTGAAGAGGTTTACATCATACCACCCAGGAGAAGAACGAACTGTACACTATCCTGAGTATAGCGAAGATGCTGTGCATAATGCAACTTGCCATCAAAATGTGAAGATAATGAGTGGGGGCAACAAATGAAGGGGTTTTGGGCAGTTAGGAGCACGATGCATGTTTAGTACTTAGGGTTTCAAGGTTAGAGGCTTAGAGCAACGAATCCAAGAAACTGTATATACTACTACATCCTATACTACTCCTACCCTAGACTGAAGTATTACTCTAGAAACTGAAATTGGCAGCTATCAATAATTACTTGCGGTCATCATCTGTGTATCCAGGCATGACAGGAAGCTGTCATTCCACAGCAATTCCGGAGCCCCTTACATACCACGTTCCAGTACCTGCAGATCCGGACTCGTAACCGTGATTGTATACGCAGCGACCAATGAACTACGCTTAGAAATAATTCAAGCATCTTTGCTACTTGTTTTCGTACGGTGATCAGCATCCGCGAGAAAGTGAATCATGTTCGGCCCGTCTAACCGTGGCACAGGAGCATTCCAATACTAGCTGATAAGGATTGAAGACAACATGGAAATTTGAGCAATGTTTTGATTAACATATGAAGTCTCTTGAGTATGGACTATGCAACGATGCTTAAGAGTACCACGTCAAGCTAAGACACGTCAGCTCACAGAAAATAGTCTTCTCAGTCAGGATTCTATGATATCGCCGTCTGGGAGTTGACAATCATGGCTTCTCGGACAGACATAATATCAATGAAAACCCCATTGGGAACTACCAGTGCCAATTGCGACACAGATGTCGCAAAACACCAAACGACAGTCGCAACTAATCCCATAGCTTCCCAGAGTATATTGAACCCCGATAGCAATAACATCGATGACAACAACGATTTCGAACTCGAAATAACTCAAGATTCTGACCAACCTATACAACAAGGCTGGATATCAACTTCGCGGGAATGGTGGATGGTGGGTTGCTTTGCTGTTATGGCTATGATGGTCACCATGGACGCTTTGATCTTGATTCCGATTCTTCCAGTAAGTCGATTACTAACGATGCTCATTCATTTATTTCGAATCGTTCCATTCTGAGAGACACACACCAGAAACTCGCTGAGAAATACCACTTTAATCGATCGAGAGAGACAATATGGCCTATTACTGTCTATACCCTCGCCAATGCAACCCTGCAGCGCTGCTATGTTGCTCTAATGAAGATCTTCGGTCGAAGGAACATGCTCATAGCAGGTTTGACTATTTTCATCATAGGCCTGATTCTGCTTTCGGCTTCGCCTCCCCGGTTCCCAATACTGCTCATTGGCCGTGGCATCCAGGGAGCTGGAGCTGCAGCGATGGTCTCAATTCCTCCTGCAATGTTAACGGATATGATCTCGAAACGACGTCGATCAATCTACAATTTTGTCATACTACTCGGTGGCGCAATCGGTAGCATCTTGGGACTCGTTCTTGGTGGGTTGTTTATACGGGAAAGTGCCTGGAAATGGATATTCTATATTTCGGCACCGTTCTGCTTCGTGTTGTTGCTTGCTACGCCTTTTGCCGTCCAGCCTATTGGAGAATCCTTGGAGCCAAAGAAAAGATTGATGAATGTTGACTGGACTGGCATGTTGCTCTTCTCTGCTAGTATGGCTGCGCTACTACTCGGTCTGACATGGGCTTCGAGTCTTCAGAAACAGCCTAAATGGGAAGTGCTTGTGGCCCTCGGGGCTGGAACCATTGGAATAATAGTTACCATGGTGTATGAGAAGTCAGGGGCATCGAGACCGTTTTTGCCTTTCAGTGCTCTGAAAGTGTCTCCTGTTACATTTCTATGTGTATTGGTACAAAGTCTTTTGGTGAGTTACACTAGCCTGCAATAACTTGCAAGGAAGATAGCATGTCACTGACATACTAGATTGCTGTACAATTGGTCTATGTCCCCATGTATCTTCGAGAAGTGCGTCATTTGTCATCTACCTCCATTGGGGCCCTTCTCATCGCAATGGTCGTGACCATGCTTTTAGTCACTGGCGGTGTTGATCTTATACCGACCAAACTCTATCATTATCGATGGCCTCTGTGGCTTGGATGGGCTCTAAATATCACATCATCTGCAACCCTTGCTCTGTTTACTACGCACACAACGCTCCGAGTATGTATCATCGTTATGATTGTGACTGGTTTGGGTCACGGTATTACAATATCCGCCACTCACACGGCCCTTCAAAGCTTGTCCAAAGGCATGTCGCAGTCTCAGCGCGATACTACATCCTTGATAGCAAACTTTCTTCGAACGTCAGGAGCTTGCCTAGCAATTGCCAGTGCAGAGTCGGCTTTTCGTACCAGGTGGGATATACACTATATACACTACACACACGTGCAAGCCTATGCGTTGAGCTTCCAGGACTTGATGCGTGTTTTAACCGCTTTGGCTGGATTTGGTGGACTGCTCTCTTTATTCGTTGGGTGGAGATGGAAGAGATATTCTCACCGGAATTCCTGAATAGAATCGATGTTTGTTGATATGTAAATGCTCAGGAAGAGCGTCTTGTTAGTGTCATGATTGCATGTATTAGAAGTAGGATTCAAAGGATGAGTAGCTGGGAATCCTCCCAGAGGTACATCTTGTTCTAATAAACAAGCACCATCTTTCGACAATCAATGTTTCCCCCCCTTGATCTACAGTATCATACATGGGAATATCAGTTATCACGCCGTTTAGCCATCTACGGACACCAAATACAGAGATACTGTGAACTTTCACGAGATCAGTTAAGTCTATTGATATTAATTGGACACCTTCACCTAGGTCGGCGCGTAATAGTTGTAATCTGTAACGACTGGACGACAACGATAATAGTTCGATGTCTTTGCTCATGCATCTGCCACTTGGTCCTCGTCTGAAGGAATGCTATCAAGCTGTCGACCAGACCACGTCACATCCCAAAAAGTGAGGAGCGCATACAGCTTGATGAGGCTGTGGAAGTAAGCAAATGCAACGTAAGCCGGGAAGAAAATCAAATCCTTCGGATGCCTGAAATAGTGGCGCGCCGGTTTGACCAATTTGCTCGCGAGTATCCAAAGAATTAATCTTGTCACCGAGGATTTGCTTGCCCATGTGGTTTCGTTGAAATAATAGACGAGAGCAAAGTCATAGAATAGGGCGAAATTGACGAAGCTTGTGAGGTAAACGGCATATACACACCAGGGTTGTCGACGCCAGACTGTACGGTCTGTGAACAAACTAGCAGAATTGCTTCTCCAGGTTGTTCGGGACCACCGAAGACATTGTGCAGGGAATTTCGGATAGGAGCCCAGTGTTGTCTCCATAAGTCCATCTGGACAGTTTTGAATCTTGATGTCCCAGCCATGCCGCACTTCGTAGCGAGTAATATAGTTATCATCGTCACAGTTGAGAGGACCAAAGATGCCGAAGAAGAACCGCTCGTTTAAGAACCCCTTTTTAAAATCGGGGGATTTCAGGATCGAGGTACGATGAGCAGAAGTCCGCCCGGAGAGGACGAATAAACCACCATCAAGCGCACTTGTTGCCCGTACATCGAAATCCTGGCGTTCAAGATAGATGCCGCCTAGCATATTCCAGAAAGCTGCACTAGTAGAACCCTTCTCAATACGAAGGGCGCGTTTGTTCGTGCCGACCGCACCTACTTTTGGATTTTCAAAAGGGGCCAAAACGGTGGGTAGAAACCTCGGGCTTCGCCAAAAGACATGATCGTCAGCTATCACGGTAATAGGGGTTTGAACGCGACGAATCGCATAGGAAACCTGCTCCCGTTTGTTAGCTATGTGTGCCCGCAGAACTTTAATGGGGACGTTTTTGTCTCGAAGTTGCGCTGAGACTATGATCTGTTCAGTCGATTTCACCATCTGCTTTGTGGCAACGACGATGAAGATCTTGTTTGGGACGTTTGAGATAATGGTCGATAAACACTCCACAAAATCGCTATTTTCTGGATCAACTGTAGGAATTATGACGGTCACATCGCGAGAATCATAGCTTGGTTCCTTGGGGATTGGGGTCGGGCGGTAGAGAAACCAGTAGGATATGGTGTGAACAATCAGTCGGACGTAGCGAAAGCAGAACAGGAAAATAAAGATAGCTTCGCTGGAAAATAGCATTAATCGAAAAGCTGAGATGGCCTGTGGCCCGTAGATGGCTGTGAGCACCGTCAGGGTGACGGGAATTAAGTAGTTCATCTCAGATGAAGACGTCTCACAGCGTCAACGGCAAGGGTCTTGGGCGATTTTAGGGCTAATTTCAGGTAAGGATTGTGGATATGAAATGGAGAATACTTTCAAGATTTGAGAATCGTTTTATCTCATGCCTCTGACACGTACTGTCATGATTCTAGCGTCACTTGTTGACTCTTGAATCCCTGAATCACTGTTGCCAGTCATTTGAAGAGTATTGGGACGCCCGAGTAATCCGTGGGAGTTGCCCGACACCTTGCCGGAGGTCATCGACACTGGAGGTGAAAATCTGTAGGCTTTGTTCTGCGAGACTCTGGTTTGACAAGCATAAACAAACGGCTTCGCTACAATTGTAGCTACCTGGATAGCTCTGGGGCACAGCTAACGTCTTGGTGAGAATCTTGCAGATAGCCTGTTTGTTCTTCTTTCTTCCTACTCCAGCTCTGTTACACTTAATTTCATGAGAAGCCGACGCATCCTTTTAGAGTCATCGTCCGGGCGTCTTGTCTTTGTCCAATGTCTACAACTTTTGAGCGTCATATTGAGTGACTCAGGGTAGAGACACTGTTTCGTCATCTCCGACTCAAGAGAATGCAGTATTTGTGACTTGTTGTAAATTTTTATAAATGCGACAAAGCTTATTCCTCAGGGTACACCATCTTTCTAGTCACACCTCCATCCACCACCATTTCGGTGCCGCTGACAAATTCGGAATCCGCCAGATACTCAACAGCTCGTAGTATATCCTCAGCTTTACCGACTCGACCCGAAAAGTGCCACCGATGATCTTCTTTCGATAAGCCATCTTCCCATTCACCGCCGTCTTTGCATTCATTCGCGACATGGATCCAGCCAGGGAGAATGACATTAACAGCAATGCCGTCGGGGGCCAAGCTGGAAGCCATCGCGTGCGTAAGTCCAATTAATCCAGCTTTGGTAGCTGCGTAACCCTCAGAGTTTGGCTCGGATTGGAGCGCGCGCGTCGATGATATATGAATTATGGAGCCACCCTTCTTGCGACCAACGCCTTTTCTCAGCATGGGTAGACACCCTTGACTCATCAGCATCGCGCCTGTCAAGTTCGTTTGGATGCTTTTGTTCCATATCTCGAGGCTAAGTTCCGCAAAGGGCGCGCCTCCTACTGCCCCGGTATATGCGGCATTGTTGACAAGGACATCCAAGTGACCGTTAAAAAACTTTGCCGCCTTCTCAATGGCGAGTTTGATCTGCCATGGTTCGCAGATATCGCAAAGTGCCACGGAGTATTTGCTGCTTGAGAAATTCTGGGCCAGGTAGTTGGCTGTGTGCTCCAGTTCAGTCTTGTTGTTGTCGACGAGGAAGACACTGTGACCTCGTTGAAGCAAAAGACGCGACAGACCCCGGCCGATGCCTCTGGCAGCGCCGGTAATGAGAAAGTTCTTGGCCATATTGAACGAATGAAAAATCGCCAAGAACAAACTTATTATGAAGAACACGCGTTCGTATATATTTGCCGGTAGTGGACTTTAATTGCGTCTCAAGACGAGGAGCCTGTGGTTGAATTTGGACTTTGACGTTGAAGCGGGTCAAAATTTCAAGCTAGGCCGGGATCGAATAAAGCCCTAGCCCTAACCCTAGAACCTGGGGATGATACATACATATGTAACAGGAACACATTTAGATGTCCAACAAGGTTAATGTCTCTGCATCATACTTTTGACTTACATGAAAGATGCCTTGTTCAGTTACCCAGCGGACAAAGTCTATGGTATAAAGAAAAAGGCTACGTCTAGACCATGGCATCTCTATTCGTTTCTGCAACTAGTCAGGACCTCTTCTTCTTGTCTTTCTTGTTTTTTGCGGTTGTTTGTTTTGACAGCCCAGACCAAAGAACAAGTACACTAGCAGCCGTCAAACATAGCGCTAGAGGACCATATAATACATATATGATAAAGGAAACGAGCATCTGAACAGCAAGAATGTAAAGGGGATTCTCGCATAACCACGTCCACCACTGGTAAAGTGCGTCCAGGATAATTATAGGCTTATAAAAAATCCTATCCCACCAACTTAGATCCAAAACCCTGCTCCAACGCTGATGTAGACTTCCATGTTTGGCGGCATCGTAAGCCTCTATTTGATCTATCCTTCTCCTCCAGAATGCATTGAGTTGCAGGTTCTCATCGTATGGCGCCCACAGCCTAAACCAGTTTCTCCATTTCCGACAGACGCGGTGTGCTTCATCGACCTCCAACTCGAACCATTCCGTTTGGTTTTTCTCAATGAATCGGTGCCGCCGGTTATACAGTTCAAGGTGAATGATCTTTTCTGCATGATGACAATTCAGGAACCTGCTTTGAGCGCCAGGGGTGAAGTCGTCGAGACTGTATATAGTCCCACTCCCCCTGGGGGAGCTCAGCGCATTCATGCGTTTCTGAAGGTCCTCCGTATATCCGATTTTAACGTAGCGGTCTTCACCTTTGAGGCCAGCTGTGTATAACAGGCACAATTCGCGATCGCGGACTTCAGCTGTCGGTCCTTTGCGTATTTCGTCTATCAACTTCCTGTCGATGGTACTATCGTCCAGTGGTTTCGGATACAGAAGCATAAAGTGGGCCGCTGGTGTTTCCGTGGGTAGTTCGGGGTATACAATAGGAGGTGGAGGTGCTCTTCCATTAGAGTTGATTCTTGTCTGTCTGGTATTTCGTCCATATGACGGGGAGTTGCGTATTGGAGACGGCGTTGAGGGGCTCTCATCATCGTCGCTATCAATGAATATAGGACTCTGCCTTGATCCCGGGGCGGACAGCGATTCTTCATGGGATATGGTACTCGTGGACCGATTAGGCGTGTATGGTGTGAATGATCTGGCAGAAGAGGGTGTTGAATCACTGCTTGTGATGGTCTTGCGGGATCGCCTTTTACCGAATAATTCTTGGAGTTTCCAACCGTCTTTGTCGTAAAGTTGCTTCCATTTCTGTCGCCGGTCTCTGTTTGATCGGCGAGGACTTGAGCTGGTTGACGATGTTCGTTTATACAATTTCTTTTTAAGTATTTTGTTTACTGTCTTGGGTAAGGCTGAGTTTCCAGAAGATGGGTTAGTGCTGCTCGATGACAGGAATTTCAGTGTCGGGATCTGTATCACGTCGAGGGTCTCCATTGTGTCGAATGCGATTTCGGTGTCGCCGTATAATTACAAAATGAACAGTACAAGTACATTGAGTACCTAACTAGAGTGGTTGCTAATCTATATACCTTCTTGTCCTTCATGATGCCTCTCTACGCATTGAAACGTACCCCTGTAAGAAAGCCTTGCCATGTCTCGACGCCGATATTAAATATGGCACAGCAAGAAAAATGGCAGCGTTCAAGCAAATAGGAACGAACTTCTTAGCGCTGCGTTCACCCCTGCCTTGTCGCACTGCCCCCAATTCCCCCCTAACATCAGCAGCAATGCACTTCGCCTACTTTGCAAGCAAGAGAATGATTGATCTAGTTGCATTTCCAGTGTGGCTGATACATTGGAAAGGTTGCATTGCATGAAGTTGTCTTATCGATGAATTGCTGTACTCTATGTAATTGTGAGAGAATAATGGCGTTTGCGATAAGAGAAATTTCGCAATAGGCAGTATTTCCACCGCAGGAAAAATTCCGAGAGATCTTAGTGATTCTGGTTGTAGCGAAAAACAAGAGAGTTGACACTCTTCGAGATGCTTAGGCGCCTAACTGCGCAGGCACCCAGAAATAACAAACAGTGCAAATAACTCCAACAGCAACACACTCGCATGAATCCTCACCAAATACGACAATTCCTTCAAATCCCACGATCCTGCGTCCATGCCAACGAATCCCACGAAGCCCAAGAATCTCAAAGTCCCACGAACCCCACGATCCCCGCACCAAGGGTCGTACGCTGGCGGTATGCGATTCGCCGGCCTGACTTGCAAATGTTCGCGTCCACTGCTTGCGCGTTCGTCCGTACTCCAGGTTCCCACGTGAGTGCCCTGGGATTGCTGAATCTGCATCTCCATCCGTACGCCCTTATCCTTGCGTCTCGGTCTCACGGAACTGTTCTCGAATCCTTCGAATCCTTGGTATCGACCCCAGTCCCCTTTTTCTATTATAGGGATATCCCCGCGGTCTGATTGTGATAGCTCTGCTTATTCAGCCCATAACGCGTGCGAAGCTGTCCGGTGATTCGTGCCCGCATAAGAGATTTCCGTTCGTCCGTATAAGATTAAAGGCAAATCCAGGAGAGTTTGCTTTTTCTGACTGGCCGGAAATGGGGTTTCAGTGGATTCCCCAGCACCGATTCGTCGCGCTTTTGTGCGGGGTTGAATCTAGATTGGCATCTTGGCTGGTCGCAAATTCCTGCAAACGATTATACAGCTCGAGGGCTTTGTGAATAGAAACAATAATTTATACGATTTTCTAGGGGTTTTCGACCTTATGAGAGTCTGAATTGGAAGGGCAGGAGAAGCGCGGAGATATCTCGGGAGCATCGAATGATGGCTTCCCACCTTAATTAACCAAAGGAGTAACGGTAACGCGATGGCCAGAGAGCACACCTTGTGTTGTTGTGTGTGCGAGACCAATAACTAGGTTCACCGAGTGGATAATTTTGATACCTTAAAATTGATAAATACCTAACTGATCGATCGGTGATGGTCTGACTGCAGCATGAGACTTGTGCATCCACAAAAACGCCTCCGGACCACCCGATTGACGCCGTGCGCGAGGTTTATCGTACCTTTTTCGCCGAACAGTCTGAAAAGTAACACGATACGAGAAAGATGAGACAGATAGTAGTATCCTGTCGAGGGCTGCTCCGCTTGTCCGGTTTCGACGCTTTCGAGTATTCTTTCTATTCTCGAGCTCTCGGTGTGCCCACTGCTCGTGACGTCACGAACTGCGGTGGCCTGATACAGAGACCCCGCGGGTATAAAAGACTCTCGCAGCGCCCTCGTCCAGCGGTGTTGTCTACTTCCACATCACACTCCTCGAATACACAAAAGTGCTTACCCTCTATTGCAATTGCAAATTCTACTTGCAATTCTCACCCAAACTTCCGTTCCGTTCGATTCTTTTCGTCAAACCAACAGCAAAAAATGTCTATCCCAGCGCTTCAATGGGCCCAGGTAGCTGAGGGCAAGGGCGGTCCTCTCGTCTACAAGCAGATCCCCGTCCCCAAACCCGGCCCCGACGAAGTCCTGGTCAAGATCAAATACTCCGGCGTCTGCCATACCGATCTCCACGCTCTCAACGGCGACTGGCCTCTCCCCGCAAAGTACCCCTTGGTGGGTGGACATGAAGGTGCTGGTGTCGTCGTGGCCAAGGGTGATTTAGTGCGCGAGTTCGAGATTGGCGACCATGCCGGCATCAAGTGGTTGAATGGATCCTGTCTTTCGTGCGAATTTTGCAAGAGCGCTGATGAGTCCGTGTGCCCCGATGCCTTGTTGTCTGGCTATACCGTCGATGGCACCTTCCAGCAGTATGCCATTGGAAAAGCCGCCCATACTACCAAGATCCCTAAGGATGTAGCCCTCGATGCGGTTGCCCCCGTTCTCTGCGCTGGTGTCACAGTTTACAAAGGATTGAAGGAGTCTGGCGCAAAGCCCGGCCAGACCGTGGCCGTTGTTGGCGCCGGTGGTGGTTTGGGATCTTTGGCCCTGCAGATTGCCAAGGCGATGGGAATTCGCGTCATTGCTATTGATGGTGGAGATGACAAGAAGGCATTGTGTCAGAGCTTGGGAGCAGAGGTAAATCACCTTTAAATTCTCTGCCATCAATGAGATTGATAACTATAACGACCCTTTTATACTAACATTCAACAGGCATTCGTTGATTTCACAAAATCCAAAGACGTCGTCGCAGACGTCAAAGCCGCCAGTCCCCAAGGACTCGGTGCTCACGCCGTTCTCTTGCTAGCTGTTTCCGAAAAGCCATTCCAACAAGCCACAGAATACGTCCGAGCTCGCGGAACTGTCGTCTGCATTGGTCTGCCAGCCGACGCATACCTTAAAGCTCAAGTCTTCAGCACAGTCGTGCGCATGATCAATATCAGGGGTAGCTACGTTGGCAACCGATTGGATAGCGAGGAATGTGTCGACTTCTTCGCAAGAGGCTTGATCAAGGCTCCTTACAAGGTTGTCCCATTGAAGGAGCTTCCTCAAGTCTTTGATTTGATGAGTGAGTCGTCCATTTTTGATATCAGAGCAATAACAAATCGCTGACTGTCGCGAATAGAACAAGGCAAAATTCTCGGTCGTTACGTCCTCGAGATGCCCGAGTAAGCATTTAATATTCTCACGCGACGACTCCTACACTGCCCGCGGAGACTCGAAATTAAAGACGGCACAAACATGTTCCAAGATTTAGAATCGTTTCACGAAGTCGTTAATATCCTCCAAATGAGTGGAAGGAGCGAATCCGAATCATCTCTGTAGATAACGCATCATGGAACCATCTGATCGTCTTGGCGTTCAGTTATCATGTATTAGAACGAAGCTTGCTATTATAATGAAATGTTGATGACTCAATGAATTTCCTTGTAAAAGAAAATGGGAGAGACTCGAGGTCAGTCAAGTGGTCATTCGTTCGACGGCCATTACCTTGAATAGAGACTTTTATAGAAGGATCTCGCATATGGTTTCGATATGCCCATCGGTACCATAGACAAATGAAAGCGTAGGAGCGGCAGTGTAATTGTTGGGCTAAGAGAGACTCATAGCCTCCTGCGCCTCGAGTAGCTGAAGATAAACACCTGTAAAATGATCAGATTCAGCTTGTCATACAGATACAGCCACAATGACAATGGTATACCTGCAACGTTCCACCTCACGTCTATCGTAGAGAAAGTCTCTCTCATACTTTTCACAACTTCTGCGAGACTATGGTCCGTCTTCGAACCAGTAAAGATGTGATATGCACATATCCGATATGCGAAGAATAGACCCCAAGGCAACACGTCGTCTGGGTTGCGGCCCATGAAGCATTGCCGTTCCGTTAGGTTCATTTTTACTCTGGCCGTGATTTGCTGAACAACTTCCTTAGCGCGCAAAGAGCGCTTGCTTTCTACACCAGTTGGTGATGATAACCAGGGATTGTGGAGCGCAACCAGGGTGCTGTGTCGAATATTTAGTAGGCTTCTCACGAAAGAGTTAGACTACACACCTGTAAACGAATGCTATCTGATCGTCATCCGGAACATCCACGTCCAAGGAAGCAGCAAGCATAGACTGAAGCGTTCGATCTAACTGGATCCAGACGTCGTCGTTCTCAACCGAGTCATTAGAAAGATGAAGTAAGACTTGACCCAATAGCCTGGCAGCTTGACACAACAAAGCAAATCTGCTCATGTGGCCACTCAACGGTTCAGACAAGGTCGAAAGGCTGTCTGGGTTGATGATCTAGCAATGACTATCAGCAGGTAGAACAGAGAGAGGCGTAATCGTCAAACATACCCCACGATCCCATTCTGCATCATCTGCCGGTAACAGGTCATTTAATCCAGGCTCCACAGTTGCCAATGGTCTTCCTGGACAGCCGATACTCACAAACCTTTCACAATCGTCAGCTTGCGGGAAACGCAGAATGTGTTGACGACGAACCGATCCAAAATCACAATTGCCCACCACACCCTTCTTCTCTAACGTAAGAACTTTGCGTGACTTTCCCGTTCTTCTGGCGTTGATACCAAGAGCATGTGCATACCGAGCACAAGCACCGATAGTCAAGAAGGCAGCGGGGTATATACCATGTCCTATTTCGTATAGACCCAAAAGTACTCCCGCCTGTAGAATGAGAATAGAAAAAGCGACATCGCCTTCAAGTTCAAAATAGAAGTGCTTTGCAGCGTGATACAGCGGAGTCCGAGGATTGCGTGGACTGACAGGGGGTAAACTTGTTATGAGGTTGAGACAAAGTAAAAGGAGGGTAACATCGGGATGTGATGGAGGAAGCGCTCGAAGATGAATATCATAGAAACGCTTTGTTGAAATGAATGGCATCCACAAATAAATATGATCAAAGAACTTGGTTGCGGTGCCGTGGATATCATCCACGTCTCCGATCAGCCGCAAAATATACTGCGGAACCGACGGTGTAGGTGAAGGGATCTCCACCTGCCCGTGCTGCAGGTGGAGATGGATCTAGGAATAACAGCGTCGGGAAATTGATGGCTTGAGCTTCAGACGACCCAGCAGCATTTTCGTCGAGGAAAGGGCTGTTCCATTAAAATCTGCTGGCGGCCGACGAAAAAGCGGAATGGCGGGTTGAGTTCGGCCGCGAATATTCGCATGTTATATTCCTCCTAGACACATCAAAGTTGTTTCATGAGCTAATGTGCAGTGGGGCATCGAGAAAAGGCCTGTATATAGCACGACCGACTTACTTGGAGCATGACGAGCATCTGGGCAGGGCCTTGTTACATTTCCGCTTCCGTATCTTGCAAGATCTGCAAACTTGACGTGCATATCAACGCTAGAATTTGTGCCCGGTGTTTGCATGCTCTGTTTCAAAGCGAAAAATAATAGCAGAATGATAAACTGGGAATGATGCTTTTAAATAAAGGAAGTTGAAGGAGTGAGGAACTTGGAAGAAATGGGAACCTTGGAAGCTGCGGAATTTGAAGGCCGCAAGAAATGGGAAGGCTGCCGCCGATGGGCGGCCGCAGGCTCGCATATTTCCAAATTGGGCAAACAAGATGCCACTCATATTTTTTTTCGTCGAGGACATAAATAATGGCAGTCTGCTCGATGGATCAACTCGTTTACTCAACATTCTTCTTAGAAGTCAATTGTTTAGTTAACTGTCAGTATGGGTCGATACGTAACCGTCCATGCGAACCCTCAAGGTCCTGGAGATGGCCGGCCAACGGCTCTCCAAATCATCCAGGATGAGAATCTAGAAAGTCAACTCATTGGGAAAGTAATTTTCATTACTGGCTCGACTACTGGTATTGGCCTCGAGACAGCACGCGCCTTGACCGCTACAGGTGCTACTTTGTTCTTGACCGTCCGCGACTTGGAGAAGGCCAAGGCGACTCTGCACAATGTCTTGAAGTCAGATCAAGTGCTGCTGATCAAAATGGACAATTCTTCAATTTCCAGCATCCGAACGGCAGCAGCTGACATCCTCGACAAATCGAACAACCAAGTCAATATCCTGATCAACAATGCCGGTATTATGGGAATTGCCAACCTTGAACTGACGGAAGACGGCTTTGAAACTCATTTTGTTACCAATTATCTCAGCCATTTTCTGCTCTTTCCAGCTTCTCAAACCGGCATTACTAGCCAGCACAACGCCTGAGTTTTCCTCCAGGGTTGTGAACGTTTCCTCGTCTGCTCATCGGTCCGTGGACGTCATTGATAGTGACAACTATAATTTTGAAAAGGGAAACTACGATGCAGGCATTGAATACGCACAGTCGAAACTGGCTACCGTCTACATGGCCAATGAAATCGATCGACTTTATAGTCACAGGGGCCTTCACGCGACGAGTCTGCATCCCGGTGCGATCAATGGTACAAACATCTCCCGGAACGTGAGCCCCGAATTTATAGCACAGCTTTTCGAGACGCTGAAAGAGGTTATGCATACTCTGAAAAGCCCTGAACAGGGAGCCGCAACAACGGTAGTTGCGGCAATTGGCAAGGAATGGGAGAACACGGGGGGGAAGTATTTGGAGGACAGTGAGGAAGCCGAACGAGGCGCTGATGACGGTGATGTCTTTGGAGTGGGGTGGGTTCGACAGACGTACGATGCGGAGAACGAAGCACGCTTGTGGAAAAACTCACTGGAGATGCTGGGACTGAAAGACAATCTGTAGATATAAAGCAGGGTTAGGGTTAGGGCAAGCAGTTCTAGATTTGAATTGAATTAATTCCACATGATCAAATTCGAGTCAGAGAGAGTCACGCAACCACTGGTCCGAGTCAAGGTGATTGTGCAGCAACCAATCAAGAGCTCCCATGCGAGAAGACACGCGCGCTAGTAATCTCTCGGCGGTATTCTATTGGACGCTGCAGCCAGAACGTGGCCCCATGCGACACTAGACTACTTCCGGTTAAAGGTGGGACTGGTCCTTCCCAAGTTCCCCATCCCGCATTTCAACGAGGGAAGCTGCGAGGGAAGGAAGCTCCAGACACCTTTTCTGTCAGCTTTTATCTTCTCTTCTCTCCTGCTTTGTCTGTTCGACTTGATCTTTTATTCGGATATTTATCGCTATATCTGGCTATATATATTTTACGCTGGAACTTCGACGAGAGAATGCTCTGGTCACCGCTATAGATATTCGCCACAGGCGGAGCCTTATCGATCTTAGCTCTGAGAGCTGTCATCCACGCAAACACCGACTGAAGTTTCGTACCTGTCCTACTTTGCCCACGCTGCTGTGTTCAGCGTGAGGCATCACCCTTGACCAGCCAGGTACCACAAATCAAGATATACATCATGTTGTCGAACTCAACAACCGCCAAAGTCGCACAGGCCGGCATCCTCAGCGGCAAGAACCCAGCCGTGTATGATGCTAGCAACCCCATTTTGATCTTCATTATCCAGGTTGGTATCCTCTTTTTCTATCGCTTCACACACGTATCGTATCCTGACAGATTATCACAGGCTGGCATTATCATCATTTTCTGTTGGCTTCTCCACTGGCCCCTTTCCAAAATCCGCCAACCCCGCGTTATCGCAGAAGTCATCGGAGGCATCCTTCTTGGCCCCTCGGTTCTTGGCCATATACCCAATTTCACAAGCACCATTTTCCCTTCGCAGTCAATCCCCACATTGAACGCGGTCGCCAATTTGGGATTGATATTTTTCCTCTTCCTTGTCGGTTTGGAGACCGATGTGAGATTTTTGGTAAGTAACTGGCGGATTGCCGCCAGCGTGTCGCTGCTGGGCATGGTGCTACCGTTTGGGTTAGGTCAGTCGCACTCCAGCTGGCTATTGTGATTTGTGCGTTAACTGACATATTCTCCACTCGAATAGGGTGCGCCATTTCTTACGGCCTATACAATGAATTTGGCAATGACGAGGGCACTGTCCCTGTCGAATTTGGAACTTTTTTACTCTTTGTTGGTGTGGCTATGGCCATTACAGTACGCCAAATATCCTTGCAACTGTAAGATCTCATGGTCGCTAATTGATTAATGTACCTCTAGGCATTCCCAGTCCTTTGCCGCATCTTAACCGAATTGAAATTATTAAACACCAATGTCGGTGTGATTGTCTTATCAGCAGGAGTCGGCAATGATGTGACCGGCTGGATTCTACTCGCGCTTTGTATAGCCCTCGTCAATGCAGGTAGTGGTATCACGGCATTATGGGTACTGCTGGTTGCTGTCGGTTACATTTTATTTCTTTTCTTCGTGGTACGACCTGTTTTCGTGTGGTACTTGCGAAGAACTGGAAATCTAGAGAAAGGACCTAGCCAGTCAGCTGTTACAGTAACGCTGTTGCTGGTGTTGGCTTCTGCATTCTTCACCCAAGCCATTGGCATCCATGCCATTTTTGGTGGATTTGTTGTCGGTTTGATCTGTCCGCATGAAAAAGGATTCGCAATCAGCTTGACGGAAAAAATTGAGGATCTAGTCGCTGCTGTCTTTCTGCCACTATATTTTGCGCTTTCCGGTCTTCAGACAAACCTGGGCCTTTTGGATTCTGGCACCGTGTGGGCTTATGTCATTGGAATCATTGCCATCGCCTTCTTCGCCAAGGTTATTGGAGGAACTGTGGCCTCTAGGGTTACTGGTCTGCTATGGCGAGAGAGTCTTGCGGTTGGCGTGCTAATGAGTTGCAAGGGGCTTGTCGAACTCATTGTCTTGGTAAGCCTGTCTATTCTTCCATAGAAACCAGTGAGCTTACAGATTTACAGAACATTGGTCGACAAGCTAAGATCCTTAGCGATCGTACATTTACCATGTTTGTTGTCATGGCTTTAGTCACTACCTTCATGACAACGCCACTCACGCTAGCCTTGTATCCTAAATGGTACCAAGACAAGGTTACCCGCTGGAGAAGAGGTGAAATTAACTGGGATGGGACTGTCCGAGATCACACTACAACGAGTTCATCTAGTGATGGTATTCAGAAGCCAACAGCCAAAGCGATTGAGCGAATTACTGTCTACCTTCGTCTAGATAGTGTAGCCAATGTTTGCACTTTCATCGGACTTCTCGGAACCGACGGCAAACCAAGCGAGAGTGCTCCACGCGAGCACTATTCGAAGCGAGCCCCAGCAAGCGCTGCAGCAGAATCTGCGCTTGAGGATCGTCGAGTCGATGAGTCCGAGAAAAAGCCACTTTTGCATGCCCATGGGATCCGTCTTATGGAACTTACGGATCGATTGTCGAGTACAATGAAGGTCTCGGAGATTGAAGAGTATTCTGCCTGGGACCCGGTTGTAAATGTCTTTCGTTCATTCGGTCAGATCAACAACATCCCTTCAGAAGGGCGCGTTTCAGTTATTCCGGAAAGTTCCTTTGCAGACGCCGTACTCGATATGGCTCGTGATACGAACTCGAATTTCCTCTTGCTGCCCTGGAGTGCTAGTGGCCGTATACTTGATCGTCAGAGTGTGTGGTCCTCAGAAAGAGCGTCAGACAATACAGACGCACCCTACCCATCGTTTGTGTGGGATGTTATACGCGGCGTCTCAAACACTTCTGTTGGCATTCTCGTTGATCGAGCCTTGGATATGCCAAGTCAGGAACGCCACACACTCCACCGGGCGACTAGCACCATGTCGCTCCCTAACATTCGCACAAATCTTGCTTCCTTGACTGCAGGAAATCGCAATCAGCACATTTTGTTCTTGTACATTGGCGGCTCAGATGACCGCTTTGCCTTACGTCTTGTCCTTCAACTTGCGCGGAATCAGTTGGTGACAGCAACGATTGTTCATATTGATGTCCCGAATCATCCAAGACTCGGCGACTCCGACTCAGATCCAAACGAAGCAGAAATTGACAAGACATTTTTCGCTTCCATGCGCGATTCACTACCATCCGAACTCTCCTCTCGTGTTGTATTCAGTACCGTATCTGCCACAGCCACGGAGTCTGACGTTGTCAAACTTGCAGTTGATGCTGCCAATAATGAGGCTAGTGAAGCTCGTGGCGAGACAAATCAGATTATTGTCGTTGGCCGTCGAAGTGTGGGCGGTGCTTCGTCGTCACCGACTGATTTAAGTGATGGACCCGATGCACGATCAGTGTTAGGTGTGGTGGGTGACGCTCTTGTGCATAAGGAATCTAGGGCTAGTGTTTTGGTTGTGCAAGCAACGGGCCATTATTAGTTGCTTTGGCTATTTGCCTGATCTCTTTATGATTGATATATGCTTCAAGGCGTTGTATATAGGCTCAATTTAACTGCAATTACGTCGTACAATCCTGCTGATCGCTTCTTGAAGTATCATTCCCCTCTTGCCAGTTCTTCTCTCTTAGCAGTACGTATCTATTTTTGATGCCGAAGACATAATGCCTCGAATGAGATTTCTCGATCAAGTCATACTCATCATCGGCTCATCTTCCGGGCTAGGGTGCTAAACTGGTGGTCTGTGCGGATACAAATGTATCGTACAAACTTCAAATGGAGACTACAATATACCTATGATATATATGATGTGTTCTAGGAAATACAGGCTTGCTGCCGTGGCGTGCTCAGATTGAGCCGAGCACTCGTTTTGTGCTCGATCTTGTAATCTGACAGTTTCTTACAGAGTAAATACACCAGGGGGGATAGGGCGCCGTCAGACAAAGGAACAAAGGGAAGACAACATGCCTGAGACAAGAGGAATTTCGGCGACTATATATTGCAGCGATACCTACAAACTTCAAGACCTGCCTCTATCAATTGATTTCTCCTTCCCTCTCTCTCTGTGTGTCTCAAAATGTCCCTCGCCGCGCAACCGTCCAAGCTCAGCATCCATCCTTTGAAGTTCCTCTACACAACCTACTTCCTCACAACACTACCGCTTCGCGTGTTGGGAATATTCATCTACTACTTGCCAAAGTCTACTCGCTCCAAACGGACCTACAAGCAAGCTGTGGCCACGAGACTCGTCCATGTCTGGTTCAAATTTGCTACAGCGGTTGAATACCGCACGCCTAAATCCCTGGAGCCTGGCGCGGACAAGAAAATATTTGTGCTGATGGACCCAGCTGAGATTGACGGTGCTTATTATTATACTGGTGTGCTCACCAACAATCCCACGATTAGACCAGAGCCGATTGCAGGCTTTTGGTACGGGGACAAGACCCCTCCAAAGGCCGGCGATACTCCCCCTCCTCTCGTTGCCCTACATTTCCATGGCGGTGCTTTTGTGTTCGGTGGCGCTCGCCCAAACGAAGGGGGATGGGGTCCTGCTGTGATGAGCAAGCACATGGACTGTCCAGTGCTTTTGCCACAATATCGACTTTCCAATTCGCAGAAGGACTTCTGCTTTCCTGCTGCTCTTCAGGATGCCGTCACTGCCTATACCTATCTTCTCAGGATCCTCAACGTGCGCCCAGAGAATATTGTGCTTTCCGGCGATTCAGCAGGAGGAAACCTAGTTGTGGCGCTACTACGTTATATCGAGGAGGGAAAATCGATTCATCCCCTTCCACTGCCTCGTGCCGCCTTGCTCTGGGGACCATGGGTAAACTTGGATGCGCCGGAAAAGCAAATAGTAGATCGCCACCGAAATGCACCCACCGATTATATCTCTAGCGCTCTCGGAGTTTGGGGCGTACGAAGCTACACTCCACCTGGCTGGCCCAGCGGTCACCCGTATATCAGTCCACTCAAGAATGAGTTCTACGTAAAAGTGCCCATTTTTCTCCACACGAGCTCCGCGGAGATCTTGCATGACAGTCATACCCTATTTGCGAAAAACATGAAAGAGCAGGGTTGCAAAGTTGAGGTTGTGGAAATGGCCAATGCACCGCATGATACATTTGCTGGCGGCGAGTTTCTAGGGTTTGGCAAAGAGACAGAGGATGCCATAAAGCAGGCTGCGCTATTTGTCAAGGAAGCCAATGAATATCACGACTCCGGTTCCTCATAGTGCCATGTTTTGGGTATATGGCAGCGTGCAGCACTTTGTTAATTTCGAGATCGAGGCAGCGCGAGCCTGCATGGAATTCAGTCAAACATGAGTGCGACAAAATATGCGAACCTGAGAGTGGAACAAATGCAAAGTTCTTTCAACCAATACTAGACTGTGGTTTGACCATTTACTGTATTCGTGGTGATTATTTGATTAGTACATATAAGCAGTAATGACCCCGAAAGTGCCATACAAAGTTCATGAACTTTCTCCCTTGATACGTTTTGATCATCGTCATGCTCTCTACTTTGGACTCCCTCAATATCTAATTTAAGAATAGACTTGATCACTACATTAATGATTTTAGTTGTTACGTATATGCTTTCTGTGTTTATTATAGTTCAAATGTTAATGAGCTATATGTGACGGTTCTGACCAATCATGTTGGAGAGTAGTATCACTGGCTAATAATATGTATGTACGAGTGCGGGAAGCCCCACTCGTACTCGAAGGTGTGGACCTATTTTCCCAGGGGGTGGACCAGAACAGGGCGCTAATGATCCCTTACTGTGAAGCTGTAGGCCCATTGCTGGCCTAGATCTAAAAAGTCGGTCTCAAGGTGTGCCCCGATCGTTTCCCATTATATAGCTCTCTTTTTCTATACCAAGGGCAGCGCTCGAGCTGGTTTTTCTTACTACGTAGCATATTTATTCTAGTTTTGGTTGGGTAAGTGTATTTATCCTAATATTTCTTTGATCAAATAGCTGCTATATGCTATGCTAGACAAGTCCCAGGACAGGTGAGTAGAATGCATTACTTATAGTACGTATGATGGTCTTGGACTCTTGGTTAATGATGAGATTGACTAGGGTAGTTAACTAGTATGGTTTGAATGCCGTCTGACCAGTTTCGTAGTAGTGTTTCTCCTGACTTTTTGTAAAAAAAAAAAAGCCAGACAGACTTAAAATCATGCAATACACCACTGCAATGCCACATATATACATAATACCTAGTAATTACCACCTGCATATCACCACCCTCTCTGATGCGCTAGAGCCGGAGCTACACTCCGGAAGCGCAGGTCGAGCGTCCCGAGGTCCTGGCTGAAAATGGTAATATCAACCATTTCCTTTTGGGAAACGATCGGGGCACACCCCATTGCCTAATCGGGAACTACATCAAATTCACTAGGTAACTCAAGGGGAAACGATTATCGACACCCCCGGAGAATAGATCGACACCCCCTGGTTGCCTAATTCGGAAGCGCATTAAAATTACCAAGTGCTTCATAACCATTCGACCACAAAATTCACAGCGCTTTGTAGGTGTAGTAACTAAGTGATAATACAGGTTATAGATCAGCTAGTAAGATTATATAGTAATGTATGAATAGATTAATAAGACAGCTTATTGCTAAGATTTAAGAATGCCCAAGGTCACCCGCTAGATACTTAATGGGTGCTTATATAAGACTTATAGATCTTTCTGCCGATTTTGAAGATATTTGTAAACTTCATTCATAACTAGGCTTTACATTCTCTGAAATCATTTTAAAAACCACTAGAAACTAGATTCTATACGGAAACCTATATACTAGTGTTTTTCAGGGGTTTGTATAGGTTGTGTGTGGTGTATGGACTTGTTAGAGAAATTTGGGGGTGTCGATCAATTGATGTATTCTCGCGGGGTGTCGATCTTCACTAAGTGCTTCCTGTAACTTGTGACATAGCAAAATTACTTGGTCCAGAATGTATTGATGATGAAAAATTACAGGTAATGTTCTATGGCAATCCATGGATGCTCATCAATATTCGCCGATGCATGACGGATGTTATATTATTATTTAAATCTTGTTTAATCAATGGAAGTAATCCTATTGATTGGAACCTGTGCAAGGTTCAACCTTCCTAACGTATCTCAACGCACCTGTTCAACTAAGGTGGATCCAGGTCAGTGACACCTGACATGACCCTCTCAGCTAATGTTGCAAACCAGGTAATCCTGATTCCCGAGATATGCCTTGGAGTGGGTTTTTATAATGCTTACCTAGGTATTCTGCATCGAGGATACCTAGGTAGCCGTAATATAATGCTAACATATATCGCTGACGCGGATGAATTCTCTCGGTACGCCATGCCCCCCCGCCCCCATACTTGATTGAGCTCCAGGGCCTCGATCGTAATTCCATGATTCGATAACATGAGTTTTTATACCGCTATGGGTCTGGGGTAATAGAAGAATCTGAATGTCGATGTACTTCAACCGAACAAAAGTAACGGCCGGCTCGTCGAGACAGATAGATTATTTTGACGACGACAAAGAGAAGGAGGATCTAAAATCGAATGCTTGAAGGTTAAGATGGTAATATTCAAAGATGCCGGATCATTAATTATCGACCTAGGAGGATAATCTTATTGTTCCAGGCAGAATCGTTATTACAAAAAGCTTGTCGAATGGCCGAGTTGCTTACTAGTAGTTCCGTCAGGGGCACCGTCTTACTAGTTCAGTGCCCTAGGTTCACACATGGTATATAAGAAACATCTGTTCTAGTATATTATTCAGTTTCATCGGGTGACTGTGTATACCTGGTGAGAGTCATGTTTACCTAGGTAGAAGTCTAAGTTATATTAGGACTCTGTATTCTTGCTAACTTCTATTTTCTGCCTATTACTTTTTAAGTATGATTCTCAGCAGACGGTGCCGTCTGAAGTCTCAGAGCCATTCCCTCGAAGCGTGAGGAATTACTGAAAAAGAGATAATAAAAGGACTCATTCTTGATTGCAACAAGTGCTGCCGAAATTTTGATTAGATACGAAAGTCGAGAGTTCAAATGATGATCAGGATTGTATGAGGTCTGTGGTTATTATAGCTAAGTCATAACAACGATCAGATCTAGTTTCATATCAGTCCTCTCCTGTATCAACTACAGAGCTCTTGTAAGACTTCAGGAGGAAATCTAAGGTAGAATATCGACAAACAGCTCCTTGAGTTTGGCGTAATTGGGACTTCCAAGTCCGGTAGCTGGGTCCCAGCCCCGAACAGCCGCAAATCCGTCTGTGTCGCAACCCAAGTTGGTTCCGTTGGTGATATCGTTGAGAGCCCAGGGATTGAAATAAAGAACGGGGTTGATGAATCCAACGGATGATTTTCCAATAGCCAGGCGCTCCTCATTGATCTAATTGAGTAAGTGATATTGTTAGCTTCCAAAAAGGAGAGTAAAAGGACATTTGAACTTACAAGGGTAATCACAGAGGCAAACAATGGACTGGCCAAACTTGAACCGAAGAAATGCACAAGCTTTCCGTTCAGATATGATTCAAAGTAAGCCCCATTGGCGGCAACATCAGGAAAGCCACGACCAATACGATTATAAAGACCTTGGGTTGTGTTGAGATCAACATTCAATTCCGCGTAGTATGGATAAGGCGGATTAGCAGTGAGGAAATACTCCTCAACGGCCAGCTCCTGATACCAAGGTCGGGGGAAGTAGTTTGAGAATCCGCCGGCTGAAGAGAAATTGGCGGCTGTGCCTCCGAGATTGGCGGCCATGACGCTTTCGGGATCGGTAACTTCCTGACCTGGGTAAAGCATTGTGCCACCGACAGATGTCACATAGGGACATCCAGATGGGTATTGGGGATTGAAAATTTGAGCATCAGGTCCAAGACAGCCGTTAGGGATACCTCCGTCACCAGGGCCGGAAGCGACACCATAGTCACCGGAGGCAAACAGGATGGTGTGACCTTGCAGACCCAACTTGAGGAATTCGTTGCATTGGCGCTCGACATACTTCATTGGGAGGTCATTTTCACTTTGACCATATGATGCCGAAATCACGTTGGTTGGCTTGTAAACACCACATTGGAGCTGGCCTGTTTTTGTTAGTTGGTAGCATGGTAATTTCTAATCAGACAAAGCTTGCTTACCGTTATATCCGCCTTCGCGGGTATCGGGATACACGGGGTCGATGCTGGGGTCATTACCGGTTTCGCCATAAGCAGTATAAGTGCAGTAAGACTGCATCTGGTTAGCAAGCAACAAATAGCAAGATTCGAATCATACATACACCATCCAAGGCATCCAAGAACGTGTTGAACAAGTTGGTTGTGGCGACTTCGGCAGGTTCGTACAACTGATCGTCGACCTGGTAAAGAACAACCTCTTGAGGATACACCAAGGAAAAGCTTTTGACAGTCAGAGGCTAGTCTAGTCATTTGAACGGAGGAAGAAACATACGCCATTTCAATATCAATGTTGGATTCTCCTTGATTCAGTGAACTGTATGCAGGGGCAGAGTAATTGGCACCATCGATCAGCTGAGGCTTGGGGTATGTACCCTCCGGGACCTCGGGGTAGATATTCTTCCAGTAAAGATCCAGGTCAGACTTGGCAAAGTAGTCACCCTGCTCGTAGAGACCCAGTGCGTTGTCAGGGTTTGGCTTATTAGTCGGCAGGGGAATGCCGTACAATGCACGAATACATGGGGGCGTCATGTTGTAACTGCAGTTGGCAAGGTCGGAGTCTGATCCACCTGAGTGACCGTGCTCAGAACTGAAGTCATGGACTGGGGCATAGATAGAGGTACGGGATGCCTGAGCATTGCTGGCTCTCTTCGCTTTCTTCACGGTGCGCTTGACGGCCTGAGTCATTTTGACTCCGGGAGTGATGTAGTCGACATGGTGAGCGATGTGTTCGGGCAAATGGTATCTATCGCAGTCAATTGAGCATCGTGGTATTGTAAATAAATAGAGAGGTCAACCTACTCATCACATCCAACGCGAACACGATCACTGTAGGCATGCTCATGTTCAAAGTATTCGGTCTGGAATAGACGCTCAGCCTCCTCGGTAGTGGCATCAAACGCGAGCCAGCCTTTATTGTCGGAGTGAACAATTCGTGACTTGTCAACGCCTGCCTGGTGCAACCAATCCTTGATGCTTTGGACGTGATCCTCCACGGGCGCAAACAAATCGTGGACTTCCTCCATGGAAAGATACTTGCCATATTTGTCAGAGCGGGGGTCGGACCTAGTATGTCCTCGTTGATTAGTTGCTCTTCTGAGTCGATGAAACGTAAGCCAGGTCACTTACACCGCCTCTATCAAATTGAAGTCAGTCAAGTGGTCATAACATAAGAATGGAAGGACATACTCAAAATCTCAGGACCGTTGGGCAAGTTCGATTGTGTCAATCCGATTCGGATCGGCAGAATGGCAGAGCCTTCGATGCGAGCGCCCTTGACCCAGTCGGTTGCTGGACTACCACGCTTCTCGTGAAGCACATGCTTGACTGGCGACGGAGCAGCCACTGCAAGGGCCGTCAATGCAGAGACGCCGGCAATCTTGAGGAAAAACATGGCTCTGAGTCGGATCCCACGGTCAATTCTCGTCCTCGTCCTGGTCCCTTGTTCTTTTTTTCCGGTTCGACATTCCAGGGCGAGGGTGGGATTTAATAGAATCGCGCACCCCGTACCCCTGCCGCATGCCTATCATTTGTGATTACTCGTGATGGGTCGGGCAATGTATTGCGGGGTTCCATCTCGTATGGGCGGCGCCGTTCTTCACTTCTTATCAACAATAAGCATTGAGCAGTGGGGATTAGCCAGGGACGCGCAGGCTGCGATTTGCTGGGGATGCGCGAGGGACTAAATGAAGGTTACATGGAGCTTATCGCTGGTTGATGAGGCTAGGTCCGTCTGGGAAGGTGCATGGGTCGCGTGATGTTTTAGGCAGGTCGCTCTTCCGTTCTTGCCGAATGGACAAACAGCGAGTTTATTAATCATCTCTTCGTCAGAAGAATAACCAAAAAGAGTCAATCATCTTGCAGCTTTCAATGGGTGCTGCTCCAAGCAGGATCCGCTGCTGCGTGCGATGTTACATACGGAGCTCCGACGTCTTGCATGTGACTCGTCTCCAATCATGAGATGGCGGGAAATGAAGGGAAACAAAATTGATCCCTTTAAAGAACTCGTGGCGTTTCGTTATATCACGCCCAGACACAGTGAATAATCCCTCGATCGCGAGAATCACCAAAATGCACTCCATTGAACAGGTCTCTCTCTCACTCAGTGCAGAGCGCAATGCAATCGCACCTGCGACATGTGCGAATACCAGCCGTCTCGAACGCGATTTGCAAGCTGTTCGTGACTATGTCGAACCGTTCTTTGCTTCTGCAAACATGCCAATACCCATTCATCATCGCATGTCCCCATTCAATATCTGTATTACCCAGGAGTTTGCACATGACCTCGAAGTTATACACCGTCTTCTCGACCGAGCCCTGGTCGACATTGTGGAACGATGGTTTACAGATACGCAGGCCGACTTTCCGTCTCGGATGCCTCTTGAGCCCCACGAAGAAGAGGTGCTTAGATGGATCAGCAGCCAGGAGCCTGGTCAGTCGAAGTTAGGAAAGAGGCTGGACTTTCGTAAACAGTCGGGCATGTGGAGAACGGATATATTGCTCGAGGATCGCGGCATTGAAGAAGCCAAAATTTGCGAAATAAATGAGCGCATTCCCTTTAACGGGTTTTATGTTACTGGTTTGCATAGTAAAGCCACAAAGGCTTTTGGAGCAAATCAGACTGGCTTTTACACACCGAACGATCTCAAGGTCTTTCTCTTTTCATTATACGAGATGACAGATCTTGGAATTACGTTATGCTAACTGATTGTAAACGATAGGACACGAATGAGATCCTATTCGACTGCTTTGACCGGTCCAAGCCAATTTTCCATCTTCATAAAAAATGGCCCGCAGTAGACTCGCGATTTTTTGGCCACGACTACGATCAGGCATCTGGTCAAGATGTAATGCACATTGAGCCATCCCAGTTGCAGCTGGAAATAGAAGAGAGTTCACCGACGGGATGGTCCTTATACGTGAATATCGACTCGAACGAGGCCACGAACGATGAGAAGACGTCCAGCACGGGTAGTAGAAGTCTGCGCAAAGTTGAGCAGTGTGCCATTGAACTGTTTCAAGAGGAATTCGCTGAGATGGAACCGGCTCTTTTGAAGCAACTGGCTACATGCAGTGTCAATGACTTTCGTACCATTTTCTTAATCCACGACAAACGTATTCTAGGTATTGTCCGGGATGAAATTGCCAATCTAGTTACAAGAAACGTCCTTTCAGCAGAAGAAGGGAGAATTCTTCATAACAGTATCGCGGAGACCCTAATACCAGGATCGCATGCGCTCAAGCAATTACTCAATGATACTAAACAAGACCCCCTAACCAAAAACGAGTGGATTATCAAACCAGTACGAGATGCATCGTGTAATGGTATCCGCCTTGGTGAGGATATTGAGCAAGATGAGTGGCTCTCTTTGTTGGAGCGATTGTGCAGCCGGCCTCTCTACCCCGCAAGCGACGATGCATATGTAGTCCAACAGCTGGTTCATCATGCAAGGTACGATATAGTGCGGCACGATGTGACCGTTGCCAAGACAGAGCAGTTCCATCTCATCGGGTCCTGTCATATGGTCAACTCGCAGTCGTTCATCTTTGGGCCCTGGAGGATCGGCGACAAGGTTCATGTCGGCCTTGGTCCAGAGGCTCGCGGAATCGTCATGAGCTGCGTCGTGAAACCCGCTGGCCTGAAACGTCTAGATGCCAGGAAAAGAGAAGAATGAATCTGGCTGGATAGACGAACTCGTCGTATGCCTAAGTGTGGGGGTGCGATTTTCTAAACGCAGCAACCCAAAAGATCTATGAACCCATGTGCATCCTATGTCTGGTATGTGATATGAACATACATCTGATCTCTATTCACAAATCTCAGGACATGTGACCGTTGCAATCACTTGAGGTAACCATAAGGCATATACCAGTATACAAGGTTGCGTATCAGTATTCACGAGTCTACATCTCCCGGGTTTCGAGAACCCTCTGCGTGATAAAAGGTAGGAACCGAGAGAAGGACTTTTCAATTCCCGGATCACGACCTAGCTAGATACAAGAGAGGTATATACTTTGGTCATATATCGGTTGCACCTGGACGGACACGCGCCATGCCGGGGCATACACAAGCTAGAGAAGAGAGAGATCATATAGAAAGTGACAAGCGTGTGCATGCCTTGACACAATACAAGCAAAACAACCTTAAGCAAAGCCGGCACTGACGACGAAACTCACATCATCGTTGAACGAAACAGCACTGTCAAAGTCATGAGGACCACCGTTGCTGGCAATGTATCCCAGGGCATTATAGTGCCGCCAGTAACGAGTAGGGTAGCTCCAGGATCGGAAAGAGTTTCCCTGACCATTGAGACCAGCCTGGGGGCAGAAAGTTGAATCCTCGCTAAATACCTTGCTACCGTCGTTGGCGTTAACCTGGAGCTCATAGTTGGAGTGCCGCATGAAGCTGCCGGGGGAGTCGACGGATTCAAATGAGAAGCAAGCAGTGTTACTGAGACCAGTGCGCACGGTCCAGCTAGCCTGTTGTTTGAGAGTGGTGTCGCTGGATGAGGTCACAACTTGAGTGTTCACAGTGGAATCGGTGTGAGCAATGTAACGAGTTGTGCAGCATGCTGTCGTGGCGCGGAGGGAGATGTTTTCTCCGACGGTCAACTCGGGGCCACTGGTCAGGGATGTAGTTGCGTATCCAGCTTCGACGATATTGGCTTGCACCTGGTTCTCGGTATCATCGGATGGGTAACCGCTGCTCATGACGCCTTCGTAGAATGTACCCTGAGCACTGTTACTGTTGTCACCACCAATTCCCAAAATAATCGCTCCCTCCTTTTGCATTGGGGAGTAACCATTGGCAGGGCGGACACCGTTGTAATAGGTTGACAATGAGCCGGAGGTGGCATCACCTCCACGAATTGCCCACTGGTTGGGTTCGCCCTTGACAATCGCAGTGACGAATCGGGAAGTAATAGTCGGGTCTGCAGCGTTGTTGATAGGATCGTAACCAGAGAATAGACCATTCTCAAGGTCAGCCATGATCCAAGGACCGTTACCAGAACCAGTACCACGGCCAGACCCATCACCGGTACCAAAGTAAATAGCTTCCATGTGGCCGTTGCCAGTATCGTGGCTGTTGGTCTCAGCATTGCCGTAGTCGAAGCAACATCCGGTCTTGTAATGCGTGCCATCGAAAACTGCATACAAACCTTCAGGTTCGTCGCCCGTGGCCGTGCCTTTGACGTTGTTGTTTCGGTAGCCGGTGAAGGGTGAAATAAAGACTCCATACGCCTTTTGACCATTCAATGTGACAGGTGCACCAACAGCGCTGGCCAGATAGTCATAGCCATTGGCGTCAGGGCCACTGGCAGCACCCCCGGGAGGAGCCTGACTGAGGTGGTTACCATTGCCAGATTGATCGTAAATTATAGTGATGAGGCAGGTTGTGCTAGCACAGAACGAGTCTTGGACAGCAGAATCGGCAACGCCGCCAGCAGACAAGGGATGGATGTCAGTTGTGGTACCGTCAGAACCACGGGAAACCTGGTAGAGTGCGCCGGAGTATGAGTCGTACAGAGCGCGAGTGGTGCTGTGTGCGGCGACACAGGGGGTACCTCCAGAGGAGTAGATGTCACAGGGTCCGGCAAGGGACCCTGTGGCATAGAGAATCAGAGCGAGTACGCTGCTGAAGCGGTCCAGCACTGGACGTGAGAACAACATGTTTGTCAATCACCCGGCGTGCCTTGATAGGAACCTATAGGATATGGGGCGAGGCGAAACACCTGTGACCGATTCTTCAGCAGCTTCTTAGCATGGCTGTCGATGGGCTTCCAATATATATGACTAGAGTCAGCCGGGGTTGTTTCTAATAACCATCAGGCGCCTTGGGCTGAGGTCAGCAATGTCCCCGACTTGCCAACGATCATACGAATCTTAGGTACTACCGTTAGCTGAGTGTTACATCGCAAAGTATTGCTCCTAAGAAACCTTGGCAATACTGTTCAAGTAGCCTATATCTAGATCTGACTGTCACGTTTGAACCAGCAGGGTCGTACCGTACGGCAGTAGGTGCGAATTCCTTCGGCAAGTGTTACCAGCTACATATCTATATTTTCGGTATTGAATTTCATGATAGAATAGAAGAAAGTATTTACATTTTGTTGCGTCTCATCTCAACCTCATGGCTGTCTTTTTGAAAGGACCGATGATGGGCTGACATACGGAATCATGCCGTTTGCGGAAACGTTTCGTGATGGAATTACATAGACTCAGCCTGTCAGGGAGCCGGAATGGATACGCACTATTTGGCGGGGACTTGGTCAGATAATCCTGGAGATAATTGACCAACATTCCAGTGGATCGATTCACACCGTTAACTGGACGCTTAAAAGGTTGCTGATTATGATTTAGCGTGCTACCGGTGTTGCCTCAACTTCCAGTGAACACAGAACTCATTTGAGTAGTCCGTCAGACCAATGCAGATGATGACATGGAACTTTTAATGCATATTTTCTGCATTTATAATCTGATTTAGATATGTTTGAACATGGTGAATTTCATCGTGTGCGGCCGGAAGTCCTTCAAGGATTGTAGCTTCTTGTGCTGAACATTAAAACATCTACTTTAGCTAGTTAAGCCTCTAACTAACTTAGGGCTGGCGATTACGTCTGATGATCATTAATTTCCGACAGCACCTCAGGAGTAGTGGAACCTTAGTTATACTAGTAGTAGTTAAATGTTTCTATCAATAGTGACTCACTAGTCATGAGCTGAGCTGATGAATTCCGCTGTTGGATTAGAACGCTCTCACTTGGGCATGCGTGGAGCGCCAACTCATCCAGCCCAGCTGCAGGATAATGAGTTTATTTCACAAGTCCTCGTAAAACAGAAATGGTCTGTTGTAAACGTATGGCCAAGTTACCATCGAAGTCTTGCAATTCTCTTCAGCCGTGTGTCTATTAGGGCTATAAATGCGCGCCATAATGCCATCCAACGCCGCAAAATTTCCGAATCAAGCAAGTAAACCAACAGACGAGAAAAGCCATGGGACAATCATTATCTAGTAGTCCTTTTATTTTAGTACTTGAATATAGCAGTGCTGTATCCCTTATAGGAGCTAGGTTTATAGTGATACTACTACGTACTACTTGTTTGAAACGCCCCAAGCGGGTGGCTGGAAGAACGTTGGTTACAGAATCAGCCACCATGACATCCTTAGTACCACCATATACTAAAACTATAGACCAATAAGCTGGTAGACACTCGTTGGCAGGATTAAACATAAGGAAATAAGGTAAATATTGAAGGTGAATCATGCGGTAAATCCTGCTGGTATCTCCAGACCTGAGAAGCATTTCAGCTAGACTCGGTGGAACCACGATAGTCAAATCCATTCAAAGTCTCGAAACCTAAGGCGCACAATAACCAAGTCCGAAATCGAAAGACGCAAAAATGTATGAAAATCCCACCTGAATTGGGAAAGTAGATTTGTTAGCCCAACTTCACCGTCTTCCTGCCCCTCTTAGATTCCTCGCTAGAACTTAGAAGTTAGGGCAACCTACACGATGTGCTCCGTACTCAGCTCAGGCTTGCTCCCTCCAGAGCTATTGAGCTAAGCATGTATAGACTCTAGAATGGCGTTGGTGGGCACTATTACTCCATACTTGGCCCTAGATGTTGGGCATTTTTCGGACGATCAGCATATTTACAGTCTTTTTTGACTTTTTTCATCATGCCCAGATAATTGCACTCCGGTTTATCATATTCGGACAACCACGTGTTATGCATTATAGTCCTATACACCACGTATAATATTTGCACTGGAAGTCCTACTTCGCACTCTCAACATCTATTTCTCGCATGGATCAATCCCCACTACCGGATTGCTGAGAGCTGGTATGCCGAAAGACGTCATAAATCGACGCATTTGGAGGCTATCCACCATTCTCCACCATGAATTCTCATTATTATGTTGGGATTTTGTCATTGTATAGGCGTAGTTCGTAAATGTTGTGTATAGCCCCGCGACTTGGACAATCTCCGCTTGTTAACTTGTGTGTCATCTACATAGCCCGTAATCCTGAGGGTAACAATATCTACATAGGCATAGCACGATTGAATCATATGAATCTAATTATGCAACTGACCTAGACTGGAGAGACAGGCGATAAATCTACCTGGGCGTCTTTTACGGTGAACTTCTTTCGGCTGAGAATTTTTTTTTTTTCGTTTTCCGAAATGATCAATCGATGGATGAAGTGACATTTTCCTCAGAACAAGTGCAGTAGTCTGTTGGTAAGCGTTTTTAGCGTTGTGACATGACATGGGTAAAATCCCCTGCCATTTACTAGTTGTCATGCTTTTAGTTCTATGTAGTGATCTAGTACATCCCACTGCTGACAGCCCGATGCTGTACTTGAAGATAGGAAACGGACCCGAAATAAGTGAAGACAATAAATTCAAATGGTCAAACTCGATATGTTAGTTTCATCTTCGCTCTGCTGGCGTTGATATACATTTATTTTGTCATTGTTTGAATATTCTGGCGGACAGCCCCGTCCAACTCTGTCAAAATGATCGTGCTGGCGATGCTTGCTTCGCTGGCCCTCGTTATGGCCGAGTCAACGTTCACTCCAGTCAAGCCTCCTTCGCAACCCCTGGCTGTCCGATCACCGTACCTCAGTGCCTGGCAGTCTGCCGGAAGTGGTGGTGGCAATGGGGGCTACCTTGCTGGACAGTGGCCTAGCTTCTGGAATGGAAGAACTCTTGGTTGGCAAGGTCTGATTAAAGTCGACGATGCCACCTACAACTGGATGGGCGGCATGCCCGGCACTACTCTTGCTACTCAGACAAACTATGAGTATACAGCCACGCAGAGTATCTACACGCAGACTGTCGGTGATAAAGTCAAATTGACTATCACTTTCCTCTCTCCGATCACCCCAGATGACTGGAAACGGCAGTCTCTGGTCTTTTCCTATTTGAACGTCTCTGTCGAATCTATCGATGGTAAGCTCCACGACGTTCAACTGTATGCTGATATCAGTGCTGGTAAGTTCAATCATGGTTGCGCTCATGCTCTGCTTCTGCTAAACATAGATGATGCTTCTAGAATGGATCTCCGGTGACTCTGGTCAGTATGCTCAGTGGGATTACAACACAACCGGGGACAATGTTGCATATCATCAAATCTTCCGTCAAAACCAAGAAGCTTGGAGTGAAATTTCTGACCAGACCGAATTCGGTAACTGGTACTGGGCAACCACTACAACATATGGTTATACGTATCAGAGCGGCGAAGACACCGTCATCCGCTCTCAATTCGTCAACCACGGAGCTCTGGCAAACACCCAAGACACGAACTACCGTCCCATTAATAGTCAGTGGCCTGTCTTCGCCCACTCTCATGATGTCGGCTCTGTTGGCACATCTCCTGTCTCCCGTGTATTCTCCATCGGGCTGTGCCAGGATACGCCTATCCAATACACTACATCATCCGGTGTTGTGGAGCAGACTGCCTACTATCGCAACTTTTTTGACAGCCAAATTGATGCTGTATGTTATCTACACTTGTCATTTCATTTCAACCGTTGTATATTGATCCTTTCTCTAGATGAGCTTTTTCCACAACGACTTCCCTACCGCGTATACGTTGTCGACTGGCCTAGACGCCAAACTTCAAGAAGACTCCGTTAACGCCAACGGCGAGAACTACGCTGTCTTGACCACTCTCGGCCTACGCCAGGCTTTCGGTGGTCTGCAGTGGACCGGTACCGAGGAAGCACCACTTGTCTGGGTGAAGGAAATTTCCTCGGATGGTAACATGAACACTGTTGACATTCTCTACCCGGCTCATCCGGCATTCATATACACCAATGCAACCATATTAAAGCTGTTGATGGACCCATTGTTTCAAAACCAGGAAGCTGGGCTTTACCCCAACAGCTACGCCATGCATGACATTGGGTCTCACTATCCAAATGCCACCGGATACCCTGCAGGTAACGATGAAGCCATGCCTGTTGAAGAATCTGGTAACATGATTATTATGGCCCTGATGTACTATGCCGTAACCAAAAACGCCAGCTACCTGAAATCGCATTACCCGATGCTATCTCAATGGGCTCAATACCTGGTCTCCGACTCCCTGATCCCTGCCAATCAAGCTTCTACGGATGATTTCGAGGGTCCTCTCGCCAACCAGACCAACCTTGCAATCAAGGGTATTGTTGGTATTCAGGCCATGTCCGTTATTGCCAACTTGACCGGTAACACTGCCGATGCTTCGAATTACAGCAGCATTGCTTCCGACTATATCACCCAGTGGATTGAATTCGCCAACGATACGAATGCAGAACTTCCTCACACCACCTTGAACTACGGAAATTCGAGCACTTGGAGTGGGTTTCCTTGCTTTACACTTTTCACAGCACAACAAAAAATCAACTGACATGCATTTATCCTTTTAACAGGCCTTCTTTACAACGCCTACGCCGACAAAGCTCTCAATCTCGGGATTATCCCCAAATCTGTTTACGATCAACAAAGCGACTTCTACCCCTCCGTCCTCGAAACATACGGTATCCCAGTCGATACTCGCCACAAATGGTCCAAGACTGACTGGCAGGTTTGGACGGCAGCTACTGCGGGTAATAGCACTCGTCAGGACATGATCGATGCTGTCGCGACTTGGGTTGCTGCTACGTCTGAGTGGCTGCCATTTGGTGATCTATACGAGACTCAAACTGGCGAGTAAGTTTCTTTATTCTCTTAGGTTGACGTGTCGACTTATCAGTTGAAGTTTCACTGACTTTCCGTCTTTTATAGGTATGTTTATCAATTTGCGAATCGGCCAGTCCAGGGTGGTATGTTGGCTGTGCTCGTTGCCAATATGGGTCTTACTGTATAAAACCCACATGCATTTCTCCTGGACATGGTTATATGTATATATACCTCTTGTATATAGACTGATTCGTTAGATTTTCGTATCGACATACTGTCTTTTCAATAAGTTACTATAGTACTGGTCAAAAGATTAAAGATTTTCCCTAGTGCCCCAGAGACTCAGACGTAGATTTACACGTACCTTGGTAGGCACTTATCGAATAGTCTGTGGGCTTGAGTTTGAGATTGGCTGAGTAGCTGAATCTTCGACAAAGTTTTGCATCTGTTTGGTGAGGCACATCCCGCAAACCCTAACTAAGCACACGAACTCTGGGAATAAGCATCTTCAATCATCTTTTGCAGGGAGCTGCTATTTATCACGTTTGGGTATATTTGATTAGTTTCATACAGATAGAAAATTTGAGCATGTATTCAGATGAAGATGGGCTGGTTTAGACATATGGACCGGGACTTTCGAGGTACCTATGTAATCTGACCGAAGGAATATATACGAAAGTACAGATATTTCGAGCGTCTCACCATCATCTTCGTTCACTTCCATTATGCCTAGATATTTCTCTCGAAATATCAGTGCGGTAAACCAGATCTCTTTTAATACTGGTCTCAGGGATGACTAGCTCGAGAAGCCGTGGAGTGTTGAAACCTCAGTCGAGACGACGGTGTCGAACAGTCCATCCAATCACTGATCCCAGGATGGAACTGGTGAAAGAAATTACTGACAGTAGAATTAGTACCTCTATTTAAAACGTGCAATTTGAGGGGTGGAGCTTACTGTATGTGTGGCGCAAACCAGAGAGGTAACTCTGAAGTACAATGTCCCGGACTCTCCCTGTCAGGCTGGCAATGTAGGATGTGTCAGACATGGCGCGACGTATGATCTATAAACAGTCAACAAGAATAACCTTGGAATAATCACCGTTGTTGATACTTGCCTCTTCCATATCAGGTTGTCCTCGGAGTCCTCGCTGCATATCTCTCTTGAAGGTGATGCCCAGAACTGTGTTGGTCGCAGTTACACCAGCTGTCACCGAGAAAGTCGAGAAGAGAATATACCCTCCCGTTGCCATTGCAATATCAGCAGGTTCAAGAAAAGCAGTCATAGACACAAAAGCTGCTGCTGCTGCAAAGGCGGTGCCCATACCCCCAGGGATGATATACAATGAACCCCAGAATCCCGTATGTCCGTTCCATAGAAAGAACTGAAGTACGTATGATACTGAAGCAAGAATGCCCGCGGCAATGAGGACGGGTTTGTATCGGCCAGTGCGCCGAATAAAAGATCCTGCTAGTAGCCCTCCTATCGTATTTCCTACAACTGCCGGGACCAGGTGTCCACCTGCAACGGTCGAGGTATTGCCCATCAAGACCTGGAAATACAGTGGTACAGTGAACATCATACCGACTTGGGCTGATGTTTGCAAGCCGCCGATTAGATAGCTGGATATAATGTTGGGATTTCGGAATATGCGCAAATCAAATATAGGCTCAGAGGCAACATGGGTCTCCACGTAGACAAATAGTGCCAGCGCTGAAATACCAGTAGCCGCGAGACCCAGCGCGTACCTCGATAGCCAGGGAAAGGCTTGCCCTCCGCGGTCAAAGAGCAGTATGATTGCAACGATGGAAGCAGCCAGCGTCACCGTTCCGAGGAAATCCACTCGCCGGATGGGCGAGGTGTTCTTGTCTGGTTGTGAAGTTTTAGGAGTGTGAAGCCCCTTTAGGAAAATCACGACCAGAAGGGATGCGAGTCCTAGCAACGGAGCTTGGAGAAGAAAGAGCCTAGAAAGTTACAGTGCGGAACAGAAGAGAAGCAGGAGGGAATGGTCTTACCAGCGCCATCCGATGGTGTCTGTGAGCCATCCACCAAGGGGGCCACCAACACTACGGCCAAGAGTCATGGAGATATTGACGTAAGCTCTCCAAGAAGCGACGTCTCTCTTCGGTACAATGTCTTAACATCCGTCAGATCATGTGAGAGAAAGGTAGTGGTGATGGTAAATTGTACCTGTGATGATGATTGCACTCATCGCCATTATACCGGCGCCACCCATACCACTGATGATACGACCCAGGATGACTACAGGCATTACGTGCCCAATGCCACTAGAATTTGTCAACTGGATGATTTGAGTGAAATTGAATGAAGGCCTCAAAACTCACCAGATTACGCAGCCCAATGCGAGCAAAAAGTACGATGCCAGTAACAGAGGCTTCCGGCCATAGATGTCGCTGAGTTTGCCATACTTATGGTCTGTCAGTTTCGAGATACTACCAAAAAGATTGGCAATCATACCATAGGCTGTGAGGCGCATGATCCCAGGGTATATGCCGTGGAAAGCCAATTGGCATCTTGTAGCCGGTCAAACTGAGAGGAGATGGGACCCGCGGCCGCCATGATAATCGTGGAGTCTGCATTAGAGATGAATTCGCCTGTATACGATACTTAGTAAGGCTTCAGATGGAGGATCGATTACAATCCCACCGAGCAACAGCACTGCGATGATGCTTGAGATGTTGGCTATTTTTTGACCTGTCTGGTCTGCCTTGAGCAGCGGGTTCTCTTCGTCATGGCTTGAGTTAGGACTTTGCTCCTCGGGAGTTGGTTCAATTGTGCTGTAAGCCATGCTACCTATGGTGATGGCTAGTTGCTTTACACTGTAGTCATCAAACACCGGTAACTATTCTGTTGAATACAAAGATGACCTTGATAGAATTGACGTGATCATAGAGTTGTCGCCAAGGATAAATCATATCGGGAAAGGAGAATAATTATCTCGTGGTAAAATCTCGGCCAATAAGGCGATTTTTCATTGTTTAATGGCATCATTTAATCTCTCATGGCGTGATGAGGTTTTTAGATTAATGTTGGCGTAAAAGAGATTATTACTGGACAATATGGATGGCATAATTTAGCGTACCTAGATAAAGGATGAATAAACACCTAGGTATCCGAGATCGGATAAGCTTTGAATTTATACATATCATATCCAACATGTCAAGATAAGCCCCTCGCTCCTTTGGCGAGGCACAAACACAGTCCTCAACATCGCACCATGAGATATCTAGCGGTATTGAGCACGCTGTCGTGCGTCGTCGCCGGATTGGCAGGCAGCCCATGGCAGCAAGTACTGGGTGCAATATGGTCAGAGCAGCAGCAGCTCGCACCGGCAAGACCGCCCAATTTTGTCTTCATCATCACTGATGACCAAGATCTGGAGCTAGACTCACTGCACTATATGCCGCTTCTTCAGAGCCACTTGAAAAGCAAAGGCACGTTCTTTAAGAATCATTTTGTGACCACAGCATTGTGCTGTCCGTCACGAGTCAGTCTGTGGACTGGACGGCAAGCCCACAACACCAATGTGACCGATGTAAACCCGCCATACGGTAAGTAAGTCGACGAGCTGCATGGTGATGAGATAGCTCATACAATCTGAACTTCTAGGCGGTTATCCCAAGTTCGTGGAACGTGGCTTCAACGAAGATTTTCTTCCCGTATGGTTGCAAAACTCGGGCTACAACACATTTTACACCGGAAAGTTGTTCAATTCTCATACCGTGGATAATTACGACAACCCACATGTGAAAGGCTTCACTGGATCGGATTTCCTCTTGGATCCGTTTACATATTCCTATCTCAATTCGACCTTCCAGAGAAATCGGGAGCCGCCGGTGAGTTACGAGGGCTCCCATACCACCTCGGTCATCACGGACAAGGCCTTGGGCTTTTTGGAAGACGGACTGGCTGGAGATCAGCCATTTTTCTTAGTCGTTGCGCCTATCGCACCGCATTCGAATGTCGATGGGGGAGCTTTGAGCGGCGGGCATGCGCCAACAGTCATGACGGAACCAATTCCACTAACTCGGCATGAGAAGCTCTTTCAAGATGTCAAAGTGCCACGGACGGCGCATTTCAATCCTGATACAGTATGTGAAAGGCTTGAATTGGATTTTCCATTTGCTAACCAAATCTACCAGCCCAACGGCGTGAGCTGGGTTCGGAATCTGCCCAAACAGGACGAGCTGACGATCGAATACAACGATCATTTCTACCGTCAAAGACTGCGCGCACTACAAGGCGTCGATGAAATGGTGGGCGTCATAGTCGATCGTCTCGAAGACAGTGATCAATTGGACAATACCTACATCATCTACACTTCCGATAATGGCTATCATATTGGGCAGCACCGGCTACCACCAGGCAAGGCCTGTGGGTTCGAGGAGGATATTCGAGTTCCTTTTCTTATTCGAGGACCAGGCATTGCAAAAGGAGTCGATCAGGACGCGGTCACCACTCATATCGATATTGCACCGACTTTGTTAAAACTTGCAGGTATTCCGCTACGCGATGACTTGGACGGAACCCCGATGCCTATTCACCCAAATGCAAATGAAATCCGACACGAGCACGTTACTGTAGAGTACTGGGGCCGCGCATATTTAGAAGGCTTGAAGGGGCCAATAGGTGCGCAAATTCCTCAGGATCGAATTCGTCCAGTTACTGACTTTCAATTCAGAGGACTCACCAGTAGTGCCCAATAACACCTACAAGTCAGTTCGTTTGATCGGGGATGGATTTGATTTGTATTACTCGGTCTGGTGTAATAATGAACATGAACTTTACGATCTTACAGTGAGTAATCCGGGGAAACACTATTCGAGCTCTCTAACCATTTTACTCATTATTACAGAGCGATCGCTATCAATTGAATAATTTGTACTACGATATCGACTTTTCTTATCAGCGAATACAAGGCTTCGCCCTTTCCAAGATCATTGATCGACTGGATTCTCTGCTCCTGGTCTTGAAATCGTGCAAAGGCGATACATGCATCCACCCATGGAAAGCACTTCACAGCGACGGAACGGTATCATCTTTCAAAGATGCTTTGCACGAGACGTACGATGCGTTTTATCAGCATCAGCCCAATGTTTCTTTTAGTCGCTGCGAACTGGGCCAGATCCTCGACGCAGAGGGACCTCAGGAGCCACTTGTTTATCGTCATGGTCTGAGCTGGGAGGTTTGGACCTAATCACTCGGCGATTGTAGCATAGGATTTGAGCTTCAAAGGCATCATGTAGATATTGAACGTGTGTATATAGTCTCTAAACACTATCTCGTAGCCCGATTCCTCCTCGTTTCTCTAGGCTCATATCGCCTAATGCCCTTGACTAGTTAACTACTGCATAACGAAAGGCAGTAGTAGCCAGTTATACACCAACTAGAAGAAACGTTGACCCCTAAAGAAACAGCTGCTCCACAGTCTTGACTACTCCACCATTAGCTAAAGTTAGGGCTATCCTGCCTTTTCCGATGCCGGCAGCATGCCATTCGTATAATTATCACGCCATTTGGCTGTCTTCTGTCGCAAACAAAGGTAGGCAGCTATCGCGATAAGCCATTTACGCAAGCTGGGAAGTGAATTTTCGTAAGTAGCGGGGGAAGTTTATATAAATATGAAGACGAAGAATTCATTCTACTCGAAGAAAAGGTGAGAAATCCTTCTAGTCACTGACAGCATCTTCGCGATGAGCGCTCCAAATGTTCAAAAGAACTCTGCTGAAGTCCTTACTCAGACGGAGCCTCTGTCCGATGGTGATATCACTGGAATAGAGTCTGACTCCACGGACGAGATTGTGGTGGACTGGGATGATCGGGAAGAGGCCACCATCCGACGCAAGTAAGCTGCCAGATACCAGTGCCTTTCCCGAAAGAGTAAATGTGTTACTGACGAGTAGACTTGTCAAAGAGTCGACCTTATCCTACTGCCCATCTTGGGTCTCGCCTTTTTCTCACTGCAGGTCGACCGGGGAAATATCAGTGCCGCGCTGACGTCCACCATAACCACCGACCTGGGCATCACTACGAACCAGATCAACGTCGGAACCCAATTGTTATCCGCCGGTATAGTCATTACCGAGATCCCCTCCAACATCGTTTTGCAACGCGTTGGTCCCCAAAGATGGCTGGCTGCTCAGCTGTTTGCCTGGGGGCTCGTCGCCACTTTCCAGGCATTCATCAAGTCGTATCCGGCGTATCTCGTTACAAGACTTCTTCTGGGGCTGCTCGAAGGAGGGTTTATCCCCGGTGCGTTCATCAGTATAGCATATCTACAAATCCCCTCGGCTAATTGATCTCTTTCAGGAGCTCTCTATTATATATCTACCTGGTACCGTAAAAGTGAGACCAGTCTCCGGATTAGCTTCTTCTTCTTTGGCCAGATATTCGCTGGCGCCACGACCAGTCTTATCTCTGCTGGACTACTCAAACTTGACGGAAAGGGGGGTTTAGCTGGTTGGCAATGGATTTTCCTGGGTCAGTGCTAGAGACGCAGTCTATCTTTGGGGTGAATGCAACCAAGGCTAATAAGAAGTATAGTCGAAGGATTGATCACTATTTTTGCCGGTATCATCTTCGTGCTCTTTCTGCCTCCTCGAGTCGGTGATGGACGTCCTCTAGCATCATTTGGGCGATGGAGTTACTTTACCGATCGAGAATCACGAGTCATCAAGGACCGTGTGATCCTTGATGATCCTATCAAGGCTCGTGGTCATATCCGGATTACCGGTGAAGATATCATTAGAACCGCTCGAAACCCACGCATCATCCAACACTTTTTTATTACCCTTGTCTCAATGTCTGCGGTGCAGGGTTTGACGCAATACACGCCATCGATGATCAAGTCGTTGGGATTCAGCGCTGTGCGTGCTAATGCCCTAGCCTCGGTACCAGTCTACTGCTTCATGGTTTTGCTCATCATTCTTTCATATTTATGGTAAGTGGACGCATATGCACACTTCCAGATAGTAAAGCGTGCTCATATCAAGGACACAGTGATAAATTCGGCCACCGTGGACCAGCGGTTTTATTCGGCGCAACATGGAATCTAATCTCCTATATCTGTTTCCGACAAACATCCCGTCATTCATCCAAATGGCATAGATACGGAGTCCTTGTAGTGGCAGATCTTTTCTACGCTGGCGTGCAGTAAGAGCTTAACCACGATCTTATACATATGAACTTATCTGACTTGTTGTGTAGTGTGTTGAACGTTGGTTGGCTTTCTGTATATTGCAAGACCCCGCAAGAGCGCAGTGTTGCCATGGCGTGAGTTCCTTTCATTCATCTCTTGTCTGATATATATCCACTAAAAGCTTTTTTTCAGGTTAATTGTTATGGCTGCGAATTGCTCGGGTATCGCTGGGTCTCAGATTTTCCGAACCTCAGATGCCCCTCTATATCGGCATGCTCTGACAGCTGTCTGTGTACTGGCAGGTGCTGCCTGGTTACAGGTAGTTGCACTGTGTCTGCAAACATGGCGCTCACAGGTCAAGGAGAGAAAAAAATATGCCGAGAAAGCGAGCGAGCCGCACAGCAAGTTTGCTACATCGACTCCTTCGTCGGATTCTTGATTTCCTTGAGCTCATTATCTAAATGTGATAGACATGGAGAAGTCCTGCCTAAGCGTTGATAATTGTATATTCGATGACTGTATCTAAAGAAATGAGTTTCAAATCTACAGTATCCTTCACATAACATAATCAGGGGTACATATTGATATAAGGTATGATTCAAGTGTGAAGAAGACGAAACGACTGATTGGGTAATTAATACTGACCAGCAGCTATCGAGTAATGATAGTACAAGTATCCTCCGAGTCTTTCCAAAAGCAAACATAAACTGAGACGCACCGAAATGAGAGCTTAAGACCTCAGTGTATGTAGAATCCAAAGATAGGCAACGACTTATCACAATGCGGATTCAAAATTATGACCATTCCTTCATGCAGTCTATTCTGACTTATCTCCACCCATATGTCCCTTTAGTTTGGCAAAATCCAATTGCGCGGATTCATAATCGAAGGTGATGCCGATTTATTCTCTTTATTGCAGACAGGACAGAAGTCACAATCACACGGATAGGTTTCAAAATAAGGCTCTTGAATAACAGTAGGGTTACAGATCCCCGGTGAGGGTTTACCGTGTCTTTCCCTCGCCATGAAGTGGTCAAGACACTGTGCAGTGAAAAAGGCATAATATCCGCACTTGAACACTATGAGAACGATTTGGCAGTTCTTGGGGCATGCGTCGCCCATATCTTCGATATAGAGAGGTGTTTCCATCGATTGCGGTGCGAACAGGTCTTCGGGTATGTTTTCTGGTTGAAATCTCGAAAGGTCTATCAGCTTGGGCAGGTTGCTCCATCTTTCGGAGTCTGAATCGACGGCGTCATGATCGAAGTGTTGAACGAAGTTCTCAATTTCCGTCAGCTGATGGGCTAGCTGTTCTGTTGGTCCACTCGTATTGAAGGCTGCTGCGTTGGATTGCTCCATGGCAGTGTCTTCCGTGATGGCTGTTCCGCTAGTAGGTTCTGCAACGCGAGGTGCACGTCCGGTGTTGGGCTTTCGTCTCCGACCTTCTCTGAATGATCCTTTAAACAGTCAACTAAACTCATCGAAACAGAATAAACAGGCAAGAAAAATTATCTCACTTCTTCGTCTCATTCTGGCCGGTTGGAATTTCCGGGTCGAAAGGAACCGCTGTCTAGTTGAAGATGAGAAACGTATGCTAGACTGACGATACATGAGATGTTGACGATAAAGGGAATGGGGAGATTCTGACAGTTTCTTAAATACTGTGAAGGTGGTTCAAGGATGCGCCTTCTTGATCTGTCTCGAAATTGAGAAAGCGAAAAGGCGCCTTCCCGCCAAAGCGCTTAGGCGCCATTTCAGTTGTTCAACAGAGAACACGGAATAGAATACATTTCATTTGATGAAGCTCCTATTGTCAAATATTAGATCAGTTTGAAAATACGATTTATAAAGGTTGATATATAGTTTACTCACGATCCAGGCATCTGATTACGGCACGGTCGATTCTCTGGGGCATTGCTCCAACCCTAACATTATGATACTCAAGATGAAGGTTTGGAAGCTTCGAAGGTAACAGGGGTTTAAATTAGATTGACTATCGAGGATTTGTCAACATATTCCAGCATGAACTTTGGGTTGCTCCTCGGCCTTATTCGGATCTTACGAGAGTCGCCGTTTTACTGTCTAGGATTGCTCCAAGATACTATATCCTTCCCATCCGCAATGTGACATAGCGGGCCCTTGAGCACCGTGCTAGTCGAAGTTCCCTAGGTCTCTCGGGCTCACTGTCTTGATTGGTAAATCCATGTAAGTGACTAGCAGATGGTCATGTTGGTTACAGTCGAAGTAGATTGACTGATCTGATCAAGTCAGGGTTAGGGCTATGCAAGTATCCCATGTCCTGTGACATCATACCTTTACAACAAGAAAGACCTGACCAATCAGAGGCAAAGATTCCCCTGACTCTTTTACCGCTTTAGGCTTAGCTCTCCCCGCATTATTAAGTACCTGAGGCAGTCACGAGACGCTCTTCCTTCTTCTTCCTCTTCTTCCTCTTCTTATCTTTACTGAACATACAAATATAAACAACTTGATCATCGCTTTATAAGAAGAATCATTGTACATGGATTCAGACCGCGTCCCTCTGTCATAAGAATTTGCACCATGCCTCCTGCCTCGACCTATTTCTCCCGCCTGGTCGACACGCTGGACACATGGGCGGTGTATACACGAGAGATCATTGACCAAACATCCCTGAAAACATTAGCCGGCGTGGCTGGTATTCTCTCATCGACAGCGACATCAACCACCCCAACGTCTCTAGAACTACCCGACCTTTCGCGCTGTCCTGGCTATGAGCTGAAGCATGTTGCACAGACGACATCTTCGTTGACAGCGAGCCTACAATTGGCTGGTGAGCCGTGTAATCTGTACGGGCCTGATATCAAAGATTTGAAGCTGTTAGTTGAATACCAAAGTGGTGCGTAATGTATTTGCTCGATGTCTTCCAGAAGTCGTACTGATGAGAAAAGACGGCCGTCTTCATGTCAAAATCTACGATGCAGCAGAAGATGTGTATCAAATCCCGCCTGAAGTGCTGTCATTCCCTCAAGGAAGCAACGATACGGTGGATCCATTACTGAAATTCACATACACGGAATCGCCCTTTTCATTTGAAGTACAGCGCAGCGATACTAATGAAACACTGTTTGATACATCTGCTAATCCATTGATCTTTGAGCCTCAATTTGTCCACTTACGCACCTGGATGCCAACAGACCCGTATATTTATGGATTAGGTGAAGATGTAGATTCATTCCGTCGGCAGACGAATAACTACAAGAGGACAATCTACAGCGTGGGGGATGCGTTCTTACCGAAGAATGCAAACTTATACGGCAGCCACCCAATTTATCTCGAAATGAGAGATGGGCAAGCGCACGGCGTCTACATTGCCAGTAGTAATGGGATGGATATTTTCATCGACAAAACGGACAAGGGAAAGCAGTATCTCGATTACAATCTGATCGGAGGAGTTCTCGATTTTTACTTTTTTGCCGGACCTAGTCCGTTTGACGTTGGACGACAGTATGCGGAAGTCGTGGGAGCTGTGAGTTGAACCAATTTCCCCTCTGCTACGGATCTTACTAATGAGTTGCTAGCCCGCTGAACAAGCATACTGGACATATGGGTTCCATCAGTGTAAATATGGATATCAAGATGTAATGATGGTGGCTGAAGTGGTGTACAACTATTCCGAAGCAAACATCCCTCTTGAGACAGTATGGTCCGACATTGATTACAGTTAGTATTCTCGTTCCCTTTTTTACGATCAAATCAAACTGACGGCATAGTGAATCTACGTCGTACGTGGACGCTGGATCCTGAACGCTTCCCTATACACAAAGTTCGCGAGCTTGTGGATTACCTCCACGACCATGACCAACACTACATTGTCATGGTCGATCCACCAATTTCAGTAGATGATCCAGCTTCCTACGACGAACTCATGAAAAGCGAGGCTTATTTCAGAAACAACGATGGCTCCGTATTTCTTGCAGGCATGTGGTCTGGCGCCACAGCATTTGTGGACTGGTTTCATCCGAACGCACAGGAATACTGGAGCAGCCTGATCCTGTCGTTTTTCGACGAAGAGACAGGTGTCGATGTGGATGCAATCTGGATTGATATGAATGAGGTTTGATCTCTCGACCGTATATTATTGATCATAACTAATTCGTTAGCCGGCAAACTTCTGCCCATATCCATGCGAAGACGCAATAGCTTGGGCCAAAGCTGCAGGTATACCTCCTGCACCACCACCACTACGCGACTCGTGGCGTGAACTACCTGGATTTCCTAAGGATTTACAACCCCCAAGCGCGAAAAGTCTGAGCAAACGACAGGCCAGTGGAGAACGTATTGGTCTCCCTGGGAGAGATCTGCTGAATCCTCCCTACCCGCTTGGCACGGTCGATGGGATCATTTATGGAGGTACGATATTCACTGATAGGTATCAGTACGGTGGATATGCATTTTACGACACGAAGAATCTCTTTGCGTCGAGTATGATGCAAGCTACACGAAACGCAATGCTAGAGCGACGGCCTAACAGGCGTCCATTAATCATTTCACGATCTTCATTCGCAGGAGACGGCAAGCGATCAGGTCATTGGACTGGTAGGTCACCCCCAAAAACATTATGACTCATTCTAATGTGAAAAAGGGGACAACATCTCTTCTTGGGACCACTACCGGATCTCCATCAGACAGAACATGGAATTCGCCGCCATCTTCCAAATGCCCACCATCGGCGCTGACGTCTGCGGCTTCAACTTCGAGACTTGGGAGACACTCTGTACCCGATGGGCAGTTCTTGGGGCATGGTACCCATTTTATCGCAACCATGCCGATATCTCTGCTCCATTCCAGGAATTTTACAGATGGCCACAGGTCGCTGACGCGGCGAGAGCGGCTATCAAGACTCGATATCAATTGCTAGATTATTTCTACACTGAATTCCATTATCAGACCGTGGACGGGACGCCGAGTACTATTCTGCCGTTGTTCTATTTGTACCCTCACGACCCCGTCACGTTGGATATTGAATTACAATTCTTCTACGGCTCAGCGTTGCTCGTTTCCCCCGTGACAGACGATGAATCGACGACGGTTAAGTTCTATCTTCCAGCGGGGATATGGTATGATTTCTGGACAGGTGAGAAACTGACCATCCAATCCTCCTCAAACGAGAAACAACAAGGAGGAAAAGACGTGAAGGCTGGGGAATGGATAACCCGCCACAACGTCGCCTACGACGAAATTCCCGTACACATCCGCGCCGGCACGATTATACCCATGCGCATCGACGGGGCGAACACAACTACTCAACTACGGAAACTCGATTTCGAGTTGATCGTCGCCCCCGACGAGGAGGGTGTTGCGCAGGGAAGATTGTATCTGGATGATGGGGAGAGCGTAGTACCGGAGCAAGGGAAAGGGGAAGGGGGAATTGCAACGAGTGAGATTCTATTCGATTATGATGCAGCGACTCACAAACTGCGTGTCCACGGACGATTTGGATATGATAGCGGCGTTAAGATTGTAAAGGTTACTGTCCTCGGAGATAGGAAGGATAGCAGGAAGGTCATCACCGATGGACAGGGACAAATGCCTCTTGGAACGGTGAAGGGGGATGGACGAACGGCCTCTGTAAACATGGAGTTGAATGCTGGATTTACTTTGTATGTTGGTTAGGACGACGTACATACATACAAGTATATCTATATGGACATAGTCGAGTATTCAGTTGAAATGATGAAAGTGGCATCTCATTAAAAAAGTAGTATAATATGCTGTTATCGTCGCCTTCTAATTACGGTGGTATCCAATATGTACATTGAAAAGAAAAGATCAACGAAAGAAACCTCCTCTACACATCAACTCCGGTATCAGATCACATCGAGACACTCAAACAAACACCCGACTCATCAACGGCACACAAACGCTGCTAATGTAAAAGCATCATGTACATAACATGACATGGCATCAAGAAAGAAAAAAGATATGCATGTATATGTGAAACAGAAAAAGGTTACACGACAATCTCCTCCCCCTCTCTCAACGGCAACGTGGTACCCGTTCCATTGACAAGGGTCGTCTCGATGTGTCGGTGGAACTGATCATGAATCCTCAAAGCCGTATATTGCGTAACGGCATCTTTCAACGAGCCGACGACGGAAGGTTTATCCAGCCAGAAATGACGGACAAATTCGCCAGTGCAATTCAAATCAGTTCTTGCGGGGTAACCGTTTGCCTCTGTACAAGGCAGGGAGATAATTTCGTTGGGAGCGGTGTATTCGTAGCGCAGATAGTTGCTGAAGGCGGCTTGTTCGTGGCTCCAATTCCATCGCCATTTGTCGCAGCCGGGGTATTTTTCTTCGTCGTTGACGCAGTTTTCCCAAGCATTGAACATTGCTGTGGTGCGATCGCTGGCCTGAGCGATAATGAAGCCCGAGTTGAGGTTGACGTTTCCTCGATCGTCCGTGTTGACCTCGACGTCTGGGTCGAGGGCCATAGCAATCATGGTTTCGTTCGTGACGTTCCAGTGATTGAAGAGCCACTCCAACGGAAGGTGATGGTAGTGGAAGACGGCGTCGGCGTCCAAAAAGACAACGATGTCATACGTTTTCAGGGCTTCACGGATCATGGGCACTTTGACCCATGTTGCGTGTCGGTCGGTGTAGGGGGGAGCTTGGATGAATTTGTACTCGTAACCGTGGATCATGGCTAACCGGTCAGTAGAGTTCTCAGGTAACTTCCGTTTGGTACAAGACTAAACCTACCATACAAGTAATGGCTCAACATGCCCGCGGTATGCGGAGTAAGGTCACGATAGTTGATATGCTCACTCATCATGCCACCCTCTCCGTTCAGCGGGCGAGTATCGACATCGACCAACAAGACCTTCTTTCCAAGCGACTTTGTGAACCGAGGCGGGTTTTGGGCGATCTTGTATTCGACTTCATTTTCGCCAATGAATGTTTCGGCGTCGATGGGATGCAGGAACGGTTTGTACAGTTGGGCGATCAAGCGACTGAGATCGGAGTGGCGGGGGGACTCTGAGGATGGTTTTACTTCCTGTTTTACTTCCTGGGGTGGGTTGCTCCTTTGTGTGTGTGTTAGCACGTGTTTCCGACGCAAGGGATGGAAGAAACAACACACGGTGCAATCTGTGACTCGCTCAGGGATGGAGTATTATTATATGCAAAGAAAATGACGATCAATGTGACGGCCACGAGGGCCACAGATAGCGGCCATCGACAGGTTGTTGGCATCATGCGCCTGCGTTTTTCGGATGTTGGGAACTGGAAGTTCATGACTGATTAGAACTGTGTCATCTTCGCTCTTTAAATACTATCGCACAGAATTTCATCGACGAAGTGAAATCAACAAGAGAAAGAAGTCGAAGGAGAAAAAAAGACATACCATGAAATCAAACGACTCCGCTTTGCGCGACATAGCATTCATTTAATACAGGACAACAATCATCGGTATGAGTAATACGAGCTGAAGCCGGCAGGAGCGTGAGACAAGAATGGAGTCAGATCGACGACGAAAGTACGTAGCGAAACGAAACGAGAGACTGGAAACGAGTGTGGTTCATCAGAAACAGGAGATATTAAAGATGTACAGAGTGCATTTGTGCAGGAGCAGGGAAAAGCGAGAGACGATCAATCAGCGAAGGACGGAGGCTTGATCAGAGGATGAAGAAAGGGAAGGAGGCAAAAACAGGCGGAGTAACATTAAATTACGGAGTAACAGATCAGACGCGATTTCACGTAAAGTCCGTACGGAATATTACACCCAGGCAAAGTCTAATGCAATGGCTGCTTTTTTTAGTATGCAGCCAGCCAATCCGGACTTTACACGGGTTACCACTAAGCGTACCGCGTATTGATGCCTGTACTGAGCCTCGCTGCCTTGACGAGATTATCGCCGTCAACTTTCAACATCTTCATATCCTTAACTGGAAGCATCAATCTAGATTCCTTCATACTAGAACACGCCACATCAAAACATACGGCCAATCAACTTCACTGACCCTGCCACCATTGAATCCTACCGGCAAAATTCTCCAGCAAAACCAGACGGACCACATAGTCGTACAATTCATCTATTTAACTTGTGTCTAGATGCTTGGCTCAGCTTGTCTCAGTTGTCTTACTCGTCACTTGGCATTGGCGTCGCTTCCGCTGACTCCGGATGCGGCCGCCCTTCTCCATCTCTGACTTCAGCCTGAGCCAACAGCCCAGGGGCCAGTGCTGTGGAATCTGCCCCTGTCTATTGGCCTGGTCTTTGGTATAGATGCCGATACGCCAATTAGATGTCCGGCATTCCCCCCATCATTCCATACCCGGTTAATGCGTTCGGATTTCTCAGCCTCGATCTGAGCCGCAAAGAGTTAGGACGAAACAAATGCTGATTTTTCCTGTACGTATCGTACGAAGAGACTTTTACGTACGAGGTGGATGGTTTTCACTTCCACCCCTATGTACGCACGCTTGGCGAAGCTTAGTAGAATTGATTCCTCCTTTGCCACGTCGTTGCGCTGTTGCTTCGTTTTTTCTACCTACCGAGAGTTGACGGACTCTGGGGTATGAAGCTTCAGACCACGGTACACCATACACTCTACTCCATACAGCCTGACAAAGCATACACTCCTTTACGTTAATCGTTCGTTCTTTTTTATCGCATATTCATTATTCACTCCTTTACAAGGCCCGACCGCATCATGCGCGCCGACGAGGACATCGAGTCGGAATCAGCGCGTCTGGATCCCAGTTTACCGACAGTCGAGAAACCTGTACAAGATCAGCAGAATCAACCTAGGAAAGGTTTACATCCGGCGTTTTTTATTATGTCTGTTTCCCTTGTTTTGTCGACTTTGGGTAGGGCGAACACTGACCGAGATATGGCATTGTAGAGCATGGATTGCGTTGAGTTCGACTTTGATTCTTTTCAACAAGCAGGTTCTTGGATACGGGCATTTTTGTGAGTCTTTTCTACCTTCCTACTTCTTTATAATATACTAATATCTTGTCATAGCATACCGTACGTTCTTCTATTTATCTTCCGCGCGAACACCGACTGATGTTTTGATGAATAGCAATAATACTCACAACATGGCACCTTACCTTCGCTACAATAATGACCCAACTCCTCGCCCACTTTACATCGCTTCTTGACGGCCGGAAACGGATCAAAATGACTGGCCGCGTATACCTGCGTGCTATCGTGCCGATAGGACTTTTCTTTAGTCTCAGTCTGATTTGTGGGAATGTGACGTATCTGTATCTGAGCGTACCGTTTATACAGATGTTGAAGGTATCCCATCCCGTTCTGCTCATTAGATACATACGTTGGACGGCAGACTGACGTTGGGCATGACAGTCAACAACCCCCGTCGTAATCCTTCTTTTCACATGGGCCTTCAAACTCGAACCATATGACTTGCGCCAACTCATGAACGTCTGCGTGATCGTTTTTGGTGTTATGATCGCCTGTTTCGGCGAGGTCGATTTCGTCGTTATTGGCGTTCTATTTCAGATCGGCGGAATCGCGTTTGAGGCTATTCGCCTGGTCATGGTGCAACGCTTGCTGTCCTCGGATGAATTCAAGATGGATCCGTTGGTGTCGTTGTACTATTTTGCGCCGGTCTGTGCGCTTATGAATGGTGCTGTTGCGGCCGCGGTGGAGTTGCCCAGGTTCAAGATGGAGGATGTCTGGCATGTAGGTGTTTGGATGCTTCTTGCGAACGCGATGGTGGCGTTCGCGTTGAATATTTCTGTTGTATTTCTTGTTCGTTCCCCTCTTCACCTTTCCCACAAAAGTATCTGAGACTAACGGATTGATACAGATAAGCAAAACATCCTCCCTCGTCATGCGCCTCTGCGGCATTCTGAAAGACATCCTCATCGTCGTCTCATCCCTCATCCTGTGGAACACACCCTTGACACCGCTCCAAGTCTTCGGATACGCAATCTCCCTCCTGGGTCTGGTATACTACATGCTCGGCTACGACCGCATCGTCGGATTCTCCTCTCGGGCTGCCGGGGGATTTGTCAACCGCTACAGAGCTCGCAAGAATAGATTGATTCCTGTCTTGTGTATGTTTTTGTTGGGATTCGTGGTTGTTTTGAGTATTATGGGCTTGTTGGCGGTGAAGTTCGCGCCGGATAAGATTGAGGATTTGAAGAGTTGGATTTATTATACAAGCACGGGTGACGATACCAGATGATTTTACTATACGGATCTTGTATGAGGATAGGGTGGTGGTAGTTTATCTATACCTAGGTACCTAGGTAAATGTGTATATTTGCATTTTTTCGGCGTTCGGGACCTACATATGTATCATGATTGTTAAATTGGTAGACTAATTTACTATAAACAGTGATGACCATGATATCCATTTTGATCGTACTTCTCATAACAGGCACTCGCCATTGATCATATCTATCGTATCTATCCAGAAGAATTTTCTTCTCAATATCCTGAAGTCGTATAAATCTTGAACATGACATCCAATACATCATTGATCCCGAGACAGTCCAACTACGTCAAATATCTGAACCCAGCAGCCTTCTGAGCAGCAGTAGGACCATTCTTACCGGGATCCTCACCTCTATCCAACTTGGCATTCTCTCTGCGAAGATACACGTGCAATCCAAATGCAAACACAATCCCCAAGGCTGCCATGGCCATGTTTAGCAGGAATGCGGCTAGGTAGCGAGGTGCGCCGGAGTAGATGTATGATGTCCAGACTGGTTATGTCAGCACCACAATCTCTGAAGAAGTATGACATAGCAACTTACTGTTGGGTGTATTGCACACGGCATTAATCAGAGCAATGGCGGAGGCACGTTTGACAGCTGGTTGGGACAAAGTACCTGTGACCCACGACAGGATAACGATGGCAGCAGAATAGCAGCTTCCGGGCATGAGCATCATTGCAAAGTCTGTTCTAGTTAGTATATGCAAAGGAATCAAAAGGAAAAGGAAAAGGAAGCTTACATCGAGCGCCTGTGTTCAAGGAAGAGACGGCGATAACGTTTGCAATCACGGCCACTGCGAGTGGAATGGCTACGTGGAGGAATCGCTCTTGTGTCTGTGCACTAGTAAGCATTTATGAACCGCACTGCGGCGAGAGATGGTGCATACCTTGTCTGAATGCCAACCGACGAGACTGATGACAATACAGGAAAGAATATAAGGCGGCGCAGTAAGACCGTATGTAGTGTTGCGTGAATAACCCAGAGTCGCAACGACTGACGGGAACCAATTGACCACGGCAGCGGACACATAAGTCTAGGTAGAGTGAATCAGTATTGATGCGTCCCAATCCAGACAGATGTACTTACAGCCCACAAAGTCGCCAAAAGCATCCAGGTCTTCGGGTCCATCACAGCCAGCTTAACACCTTTCCATGCACTCGCCTCATCCTTGTGATCCTGCTGTCCAATATCCTTGGCATAATTGTACGACAAAAACTCACTCTCGAGCTTAGAGAATCCGCGGATAGTCTGCAGAGAACTCGGCAGAATAATCGCAAACACAATTGCGAAGAAAATGGTCACGACTCCCTCGATGATGAACAACCAGCGCCATCCGCTGATTCCCTGCTTACCGTCCAGATTCAATACGCCAATGGCAATCAATGGACCGACGGCATTGCCGACCTGGGAGCCAGAGTAGAAGATGGCGGTGCGGAGAGTCATTTGTTGTCTGTTGTAAAACAGCGAGATGTAGTACACTACACCGGGTAGGAAAGCAGCCTCGACAACTCCGAGAAAGAATCGCGCTGCTACAAGTCCGGAAAAGTTATGAACTGCAGCGGTACATGCCGAGATGGCTCCCCAGACGGCCATTGCAACGTTGATGTAAATACCGGGGTACTTGATTTTACTTGCAATCATATTCGAAGGGACTTGCATGGTAACTGCAAAAATCTAGTTAGACTTTTGAAATGTAATTCCAGGAATGAGAAAAGAACATACTGTAGCCGACAAACAACAGACTGACGGCCGTCTGATACTGAACACTCGTCATCTTCAAGTCCTCCACGAGATGGGCCAATTTGGCACTCGCAATATTTTGACGATCGAGATAGTTCAGGATATACATCAATACAACAGCAGGCATGATGCGAAGATCTAGTTTCCGAACAGCAGATTTCTTAACCCGCTCATACTCCTCCTCGCTGAGAGCCGCGAGGGCTGGGGGCATGAGAATTTCCTCATTGAAGGCGGGCTTGGTAGGACCAGCATCTTCGGTTTCGATGAACTCTTGGTTTTTGTCGACACTTGTGCGTTCCTCGTCCATTTTGATTTTGCAAGTTAAGATATAAAATGAAAAGTGCAGCTGGTCAAATGCAGAGGGGGAAATCGGGGCCCCCAAATTTATATGCAAATTCACAGATAAGAAATGCTACCTACGTAACATGGGGGGAATCAACAGACCCCGCGTCCAAGGCCAACGGACCAAGAGATCCCGCACGCCAAGTAGGATTAAGAAAGGATCTACCCCGGATTCCCCGAGAAAATCTGCCGAAATCGCACAGAATCAACACGGGAAATCATCGGGAGTATGCACTGGTGACTTGCCGGCAGGGATCCCGGTCAGACTTCCCCACGCAGAGTGGGATGAGATGCCAGTTGTCTTCTGAATGAATGGCCACAAAGTACGTAAAGCGATATCACGCACCCTCAAAGTGGAAATTGCGGTGGGCGGAGACAGGGGTCCGTGACTCGGTGGGTGTAATGTCGGCATCTCTACGTGGTAGAGTGAGCAATAAAATGGATTATAAATGCATCACAAAGCAGTGTGAAGTAGAAAAAAGCAAAGAAAGAGAGCGAGAAGGATCTGGCCGTGGGGGTCCTTCTTGGGGCTGGCCAATCACATGACCAACAGGAACAACAACAACTCTCAGTCCCTCGCCTCAACTAATGATTTCATCGTTGATAGAACAGACTCCCCACGCTCAAGCTGAAACAGCGCGGGGACAACCGTGCACATCATGTCGGACCCTCTGGTCAAATCTGGAGTGTGCCGATACAGGAAGTCCAAGTCTGGCTGTCTTACGTGCAAGTAAGTTTAGGAACTGTTACTATTGCCATCCTAAACCGTCTAATTGTACTTGTGCCACTTCAGGAGTGCGTTCACTATCCATCCCATCTCATTCCGATCCAGCTCGTTAAAATAATGTTGCCCACTGATAGGAAGGCGAGTGAAATGTGACGAAAATCGTCCGAACTGTCGACGATGCTCCTCAACAGGTCGCAAATGCGATGGGTACGGGACAGCCAAGTACAATCACGTCCCTGTGCCAGCATTGTCACCTTTCGGGGCTCCAAGTGATCGGGAGACCCGGTGCTTTCAATTCTTCTACGAACGAACTGTGCCCGCGCTAGCAGGATATGGTGGATCGGAATTCTGGAGTCGATTGGTGTTGCAGGTGAGCCATCACGAGAAGTCCGTCTGGCATGCCCTGATTGCATTGGGTTCGCTACATGAGGATTTTGAGAGAAGCAACTACCAGTTTGGACTTGATCTTTTACGTCGTCGACAGGATGCCTTCGCTATTCGTGAGTATCTGGCTGCCATTAGAGCTTTGCTGGGACCATCGTCATTCGGCCGCGTTGGAAATGTTACGGTGGATGTTTGCTTGATCTCCTGTATTCTATTTACTTGTTTCGAAGTATGTCATTTTTTCGGCACCGAGACAATCGCTTACTTACATAGTAGATCCTCTCCGGTCATTATGGCCCCGCGATCAATCACGTCCAAAGCGGAATCAACATTCTCAAGGAGGTCTATCATGATCCTAGCTCTGGAACATTCCGACATCCGCACCTGCTTCCTTCAACCGTGACAACTCTTGAGATGGAGAGCCTGCGCAGAATATTCTTCCGCCTGCAGGGGCAAGCTTTAACCTTAGTGAGTCAATCTAGCGGATGTGGTTTACAAAAATCTAATTTTGGATAGACTCGCGCCGATACCTACCACCTCATGCAAGAAATATTTGCGATACCTGATACTCCTCATTTCTCTTATGACTTTCCAGCAATCTTCCCCTCTATTGCTGAGGCTCGCGATGGCTTTGAATTGTTAAACCGAAAATGCGTGAACCACTATCGCATAATCATGCAGTCTGTGTCGGTTACAGAGGCCCCGGAAATGTCACAATACCTGCTTCGACAATACGGAGTTTGTTTAGATAATTGGTGCACCGCTTTCGCTCGCTTTGAAGAATCTCGCGGGGATTCATTGGCCACCAAAGAACGGATAGGACTCAACTTGCTCAAGATGCACAAGCATAACCTGATGATGTATTTCGAGTATGTGAAGGCGTGCGAGAAGGCAAGATATACTGACGTCGCACCACATTTTTCTTGGGATAACTTCAACCCCCAATTTGCGGAAATCGTATCGCTGGCAGCTGCCATAGTCACTTCCCCGGGTACAGAGCTCTATAAAGAAACGTCAGCGAGGCCATCATTTTCACTTGACAACGGCATGATAGCACCTCTCTATGAAGTTGCTACTCTTTGTCGAGATCCGATTATCCGCCGAAGGGCCGTTCAGATCCTACGCTCAACTCCTCGTCAAGAAGGGGTGTTTAACAGTTATCTTAGTGCGATGGTCGCCGAAAAGATAATAGAGATTGAAGAGGCCGCTGCTTCGGAGGCTGTCACGGATTATAGCAGCGATTTTCCATTGGAATCCGTTTTGTCTATGCAGAGACCAGAAAACCATGTCAACCAGTTTAAGGATAGTTCTGAAATACCCGACGCTGTGCGCTTGACGTATGCACATCCAAAGTTCGATGTGGTCAAGAAGAAGGTATTTCTGACTGTTGGTCAGATGCCAAGGATGCATATGGATATTCCGTGGTCAGCTATGAATTATCTGCTGGATACTGAGACGTGATTAATGAGTCCACGCAACGGGCTTTACAAGCTATTCATTCGATTCGCTTTTTGGGATATAAAATGATGCTATTAAGAGGTCGACTAATTGAGTCAACGTGCAGAAGTCCTTCAGCTTGAGAATTTCGTTCTTGACTGGAATCAGGACATATGTTTACAGAAGTCGTCAATCTATTACCGTCATCAAAGCCCAATGCTCAGACAGTCACAGATCTAAGATCGCAAGACTTGTTACAAGAGCATCCAAGCCCTGCACATTCAACGTCTTGCCAGAGAGCTCCCAAGAAACATTGCCCCAGGGGCTCGACACAACAGAGGAAGCAGTGAATGGCAATACAATCCCAACAGCAGACGAAATATTAGCATACTCCAAATTCACAACACTGACCAGCGCTTGTTGTCCCACGATCCAATACGAAACATCCAACAGCTCAAACCCCTCAACTGAAACGCGCGTTGGTCGACCACCCGTCACAAACTCCAGCACAGGCGACTTTGTCAAAACCTTTGACTGCTGCGAATTGGCGTCAGCCAATTCATCTACAGTCGGGAAGGTCCATAACATGATGGATTTCGCGCCATGGTTCAAAGCAAGTTGATTCATGACCCATGTCTCAGCGACAGTCGGATTCCGATCCCAGTACCCTTCGCCATCAAACGATTGTGGTACTGCCCAGGTGGGCTTTGGCCATTGTCCCAACCATTCTTGATATTTGGCAATATCATCAATACGATTAGAGACATCCTGCAACTCGCCGAGACAATTATCACATCCACAATCTCCATAGGTCTCGTTGCACGGCGTTCCCCATTTGGACCACGTCGCATTAATACCAATCGGATACGCATCTTCCATCAAATAATCCGCTCCGGCGGAGTATTCCTCAAAATAGTAATTCTGACAGTTCAGCACCAATCCAACAGGATGGTATTTATCAATCTGAGCGATAGTCTCATACGTCAAGGTCGTGGCATTGAGCGCATCTTGATTCCCGTCCGGTTCATCGGCCGTATACCACGCGAGCAGAGAACTATAATCCTTGACCAGATTAACCTGCTCCTCCACAGAGGTTAGATTCGTATACGTCCCGCGCATATCATACTGAAACATCAAATTCAATTCATCCATATAATCCAAGACAGTAGTCAAATTCTCCGAAAACGAGGGAATGGGATGAATGGCACTATATCCCATATCATAATAGCTCTGCACATTCTCCAGACGAGATTCTAGATATCCGCCCCACGAGGTGTAAAATCCGAACGCGAAAAACGGCACGAATGTGTTTTTCGTTGCCTTGTTCTTGTACAGGAGGTTGCCGTTCAGATTATCGATCTTGGTTATACTTCCGGAAGACTTGTCGGGGAGGTAGAATAGTTTCGTCGTTGTTGTGTATGTTTGATTCCCATCTGAGGAGGCGCCGTACAGCACAATATCGTAGGGATCGAATTGGGGTTTGAGGAGTTGCGCAATATTGAATTCGAATAGATTGTTCGTTGTGTTTATGCTCACGTTGTTGGTGACTAGTACCTGGTCTGTTGATTGCACGAGAATGCTGAAATACAAATCCGAAAAGGGTGCGGGTTGTGTTGACTGGGTAGAGTTGTAGTACGGGCTGCCATGATAGTAGGATAGGGTAGCGTCGACTATGAATGTTGCTCTTTGTTCGGAAGAGACGTAGATGCTGTGTCGGGGCTCGAGTTGTACGTGTAGCAACGGATTTGGTGATGGTTGGGGGCGGACTAACTGTCCACCGGGGTTGATATTTGGAGATCTTTTGCATCGTCAGTGTAGCTTGTCAAAGGGATAGAAAAGATGCTATGTAACTACCCGCTCTCATAGGGCTTACCGCACCAGCGAGGAATGTCTGTTGTGCTGGCTTGAGCGCGAGCCCCTTGCACCAGCAACAAAGAAAAAGCCGCAATCGCAGTGATCAACATGTTGCTGCCTCTGGTCTGATTGGGACCTTCTCTTTCTCTACCCATGAGATGTGTGCAGTTCTTGAGAGACCGGACACAAGATAAGAAAAGATGAGTTGTTGTAGATCCCGCCTAAGAATGGATATCATTTCCTATTACGGAAGGTGTCATTGTTCCTGTGTTCCAGGTTTACCTTGCATCCATGAATCCTTTCAAAAGACATGTTGGAGTTTCTAAGGATTCTTTTTGCATTTTACTACCTATAAAATGTCGCTCGCTGAACGTGTAAGCTGCTACGCAGATGGGGAAACCTACCGACTGCACTTGAATATGCCAACCCTCAACCCTAAGTTTCCAAGGTTGGAGCGGAGGTACTAATTGCAAGAGAGAATAATAATAAAAAATAAGTTATAACTAGAAGCGCTGCATAACAAGATTTCAATAGACGCCTATGCCATTCCAAATTGCTCCTTATCAGACATCCACCTGGCTATGAATCATTCAACGGCCGATAGTTTTTGGTGTCGTGTCTGTTTCTCTTTCCAAAGCCCTTGACTCGTTGTATACATCCATTTATCAGTGAGCGTCTCCGTGCTTTGTCCTTCTTGCCGCAATTGTTTCCAGACATCTGTGCAGTATTTGCAGCCGGAGGTGGTGACGGTGAACTGGCAGGCTTGGAAGGCGAAGTAGAAGAGGACAGTCGTAACCATGAAACCCTTCTGTTCAGTGCTGGCTGACGACCTACCAGTTCCTCCTCCGTATTCGGGTTAGACGAGGAAGGTATTGTCGTCTCTGTCACGTCTGTCGTTCTGGTTAATGCTCTCGCTAAGGTATTCGGCGACCACGTCCTTCTCTTAGAGTTGTTCGATTTTGGTGCGGCTGATGATATCGTCGATTCTGGTGTTTCCTCTCGAATTGTACGCGATGACCATGATGCTCTGTATCTGTTTTGGCGAGATAGGGCTTCGAAGTGGGATTGGGTCGAATAGTCGCAGTATCCAAAGGACATCTATAGTCGTGAGCATTATGTCAATGCAGGTAGTGCTGTTCAAAGGATACCTACCATTGCGCAGGCATAGGCAGCCATATTGTCTATCCCTTCGTAGGCTGAATCCGGCATGTATTTTCCTCAATAGGTATATGTGATTGAGCAGATATTGGAGTCGCGAGTTCGATATACCTCAAGCTAAATACACGTACCAGATTTCTTTTCAGTCACGTATGAATCGGTGCACATAAAAATAACACAATCCCATTTTTTCCTCATTTTTCTTCTTCTGCTTATTCTTCCAGGTTATTGCATATGATGGAATGTCAGGGGCAGTGGCCCTCACTTGGCGCATATCTCATTCCTTCTGCCGGCAGCCCCTACCATAGGACTAGAATCGAGTACATACTCCAACTACAATTGGGGCTCAGGATCGTGAGTACAAGAAAATAAAATCATGTAAACTTGCAGGCTGCACAGAGGCGCATTCTCATCACTTGAACCCAATAATTTGAAATGAAGCGAATCGATCCCGGAGCGAATGACCAGGACAGCTTCATTATTTAATTGTCGACTAAGTTTATCCTCTCTAATTAGCGCACTCGCATCAATATACATAAATTTCTAATATAAATGTCACTGGCTGCGCCATGATATTATCGCGTAGCTCGCTACCTAGGCATCTAAATAGTCGGGTCTCGCATGGTATAGCGTCGTTTGAAGCAATGGGCCACAAGGACAAAAAGAGCCATGGAAAAACGAATCTAAGGAGGAACTTTTCAATGAGACTGGAGAGATCATCTGCAGACTTGAGTCTCACTTTGTTCAATCGAAGGATGACGTTCCTGGTTACATGTTAGCTAGACTCGGTAGATGCGGATGCAAAATCCCTACCTAGGTCACATACTTCTATAATAAGAATACCAATATAGCTTTGCGATAGATTTTGAATGTACCGTACATCTACTGAAACTCGCCCAGGCAAAGGAAAAGCAGAAAAATAGCACAAGGCCGTTACATTTGCCAATAAATATATGAACTGCCCCGTCAATTTCTTGCCAGAGTCAAGACTGGACTGGTTTTCAAGAGCTGCTTGGGTATTGGCCAATTAAGTAAACAAACAGACCGGGTCTCTGTCTGATTTATGAATCACAAATGACATCTTTTCTCGAGTTCATATAAATATTCATGGATGTGTCTCTCGGAGACTTTTGCCGGAAGTGTCGAAGACTCGGAGACATTCTACAAACCGAAATTATTTATTTAAAGTAGTAGCTATACCTACCTTACCTAGGTAACTATCTGATCTAACGACAGCGATATCAGATATCAGAAATAGAGAAATGGCACTTCAACTCTTCCCAGAGATTAGCAAGATCACTGCTGTCCGAGATGGTACCAAATATTCATATATTCACATTCTCCCATCCGACTCCAAAAAGCCCACCTTCCTACTCCTTCACGGTTTTCCAAGTGCGAGCTATGATTGGCGCCATGTGATACCGTTACTGAAGGAGCGTAATTACGGTGTTCTCGCTCCAGACTTGCTTGGGTATGGCGACTCTGATAAGCCAACAGATGTGGAGGCGTACTCGTTCAAACGAATGGCAGATCATATCATGGAGCTTCTTTCGAGCGAAGGACTTGATCGAGTGATTGGAGTCGGTCATGACTGGTATGTCTGCCCTTATTATTAGAAAAACTTACCTAACACTTGTCGCGCAAAGGGGCTCCACGCTTCTCTCAACGGCTGCTCTAGCTTATCCAAACCTCTTCTCTGGTTTGGTATTCACTGCTGTTGGTTTCAGTCCTCCGGCGCCTTTTGATCTTGAAGCAGTGAACTCAATGGTTAAAGAGTACATTGGATATCCGGCTTTCGCATACATGGAATTCTTCAATGAGGATAGCGCCGCAGCTATATGTGACGAGAACCCTGCTTCAGTAGCATCGATGTTGTATTCCACAATGCCGGAGGACTGGAAGGTCCACATGGGCACTGAAGGCGGGGCAAAGAAATGGGTAAGTAGCGGTGAAGTTGCTCCTCCTCCATCATGGATGAGTCGCGAGGAGGTTGCTATGCATGTGCAACTTTTCAAGAAAGGAGGGTATACGGGTCCTTTGAACTGGTGTGAAGACATCTGCCCAATTGGATTCTAAGGGTTATCTGGCTGACTGTTGAAAGGTACAAATCATTTATCCGCGGCATAGACGAATCGTTTTACGCCAAATTCACCACGGATGAGAACAAGAATCTAGATACTCCTGCGCTGGTGGTTACGGCCGCGTATGACTGCGGTAGTCGTCCTGAGTTCCAAACACCGGCGGCAGAGAAACATCTATTGAACAGACGCATTGAAAGATTTGAATGCAGCCATTGGATTCCACTGGAGAAGCCCAGGGAGCTGGTTGAGTTGCTCGAGGAGTTTGCGAGTAGTTTATGATACAATACTTCTCCAAGATTGTGTTCCTATATCGAGCTGTTAGACACCAAGATGAGATGTTGAATAATTGGTTCAAGAAGTGAGCGTACACAGTATCGAATGTATCCAGAAATTCGTTTTGTTTTGCCAGAACAAGAATAGAGACTAACTGCAGAAATAAGTACATCAATTAAAGCTTGAATATTAGATCCCCGACATGGTTGTGCAACCCAGGCATATATACTGAAATATGAGATTACTGCCCACAGCAACCAATATGTAACATATACATAGATCCTGTACCTATGGTTATACCAATTGATTACTGTGTGAACGCCTATCTTGTTTATCCGCACGTCCGGCATGTAGGCACTGTATAGGTGCCGAACCGGCGGCGGATATTAGTTAATGCGTGGCTGAAGGCCACACAGCCTATATAGCTAGATAGAATCCCCTGTTCTCTTCTTTCTAGAGGATAGTCATAATAATAATTCTATATCTAATTATTACTATACTTGTATAGACTATATTGGATTAGCTTTATTATAGATACCTATACTGTGTGTTATCAGGTTATAGTTAAACTAATACTAATTAGTAATTATAGATTAAAGATTTAGCTATAGCTATTCCTTTAATATGTGATTTTCTATATTCTTAAATTTATATATTATATACAAATATTCTCTCTTTAGCCGCCCTCAACTGGAGAACTCTATTTAAATTAATATTTAGTTATATAGTTTAAAAAACTTTATATTTAAATTAATATTTATTTATCTAATTTAAAATCTACTTTCTAGTCTTCTCTCTTCTTTAGCTATTCCTAATTAAAGAATCTAATATATAAATTAATATTTCTTCTCTTTAATTACTTATAGCTAATCTAAAACTAATATAATACCTTTTAATATTATTATTAAGAATATTATTAAAGATTATAATTAATTCTTAGTCCCTAGCTTTAATCCTCTAAACGCGACTCTATTCCTACGTAATATTTACATACTATAAAGAATAATTAAATATAATAACTTATATAATTATTAGCTATAGATTTTATTCTAGTATAACTTCAAAAATTAAAAATATAAGGATTTTTAAAGCATCTCAACTAAACATCTTTTAGAGCTTATAATAGTACTATAGAATAATAGTGTATTTATTAATATATAGAGATATCTTAATAATAATTTTATAGCTTTATAGGCTGAATCAAGGCCTCACTAATAGACTAAAGATAAAGTTATTAAGCATATACTACTCTAGTATAAGCTATATTTAAAAAATCTTAACTACTAGTTTAGAATTATTATATTAAGATATTAATATATTGTTAGTGTTATTGATATAGTGCTTATTAAGCAATATATAAAGGAATTTAAGGATCTTATTGATGAGTTGTTAGAGCTTATAATCTCTATATGGCCTTATTTGAATGATATCCTTATTCCTGAGGCCCCTGTATGGGCTTAATAAGCTGTTCTCGCTCCTCTGGGTAATGCTCAAAAAGCTGTTCCTGAAGCTGGTTAGAGTGATATCTCTATTCTGGAGACCCCTGTACAGTCTTATTTGAATGATATCTTTAATCTAGAGACCCCTGTTCAAGTTTATTTAAATGATATCCTTATTTCTAAGGCCCCTATATAGGCTTAATAAGCTGTTCTCGCTCTCCCGGGTAATACTTAAAAAGTTGTTTCTAAAGCTGTTCCTAATCCCCCAGCTGTTCTTGAAGCTGGTTAGAGTAATATCTCTATATAAGATGCTATTCTAGAATCTATATTAAAGCTTTTTAATACTATGCTAAAGCTTCTAGTTAATATTATGTTGAAGAGTATAGATATCTATAGCTAAATTAAAAAGCCTTCACTACTACCACAGTCACTTTTTTAGAATTAAATATTAATATCAATCTTACCTCTCAACTCTTATAACTACCCTATAAGCTAGCTTGCTATATCTATATTTATTTTTTTTTATATTCTTATATCAATAGCTATTCCTAAGCTAGCTCACTAAATCTATAAACTATATATAACCTTATTCTTTTCTATATACAGATAGCTTTATTCTTTTATCTATTTTCTATCTTTATCTTTATCCCTATTCGCTTCTCTACCCCTATTTTTCCTATTTCTTAAAGAATTGCTAATATATGAATATCTATCTTATTTATCTATATATCTAGCATGTAGGCATCATATAGGTGCTGAACTGGCAGCAGATATTAGTTAATATGTAGTTGAAGGCTATGTAGTCTATATAGCTAGATAGAATCCCCTGTCCCCTTCTTTCTAGGGGACAGTTATAATAATAGTTCCATATCTGATTATTACCATGCTTGTATAGGCTGCATTGGATTAGCCTTACTACGGATACCTGTGCTGTGTGTTATCAGGCCGTAGTTAAACCAACAATTACACTAATTTATGGCTACATCCGACGTGTATCAATCACGCTTCCCTTCTCATTGTTGTGGTAAACAACACTGATGAAACAACAAGAAAGTTGATATCTAGATTTGTATGTATGAACACTGCTGTACATTTCGACAAAACTCATACTAGCAATTCGCCAAGTTCTCAAATATCATTGACCCTAGTCATCTCCTCAACCTATTTCTCCTCCTGAAGCTGCATTACAATCGCTGCTGCAGTCCCTGTCCCCATAGCGATGGCCGGCGTCACGGCTTTCATAACAGTTGCACAATCACCAACGGCAAAGACTCCCTGCATTGACGTCTCGTTGAACATGGGCGATACTTTGATTTCGCCGCTTTCGACTGTCTCGAGACCTAGCTGTTGTGCAAAGGGGCCGTTGAGGATATATTTCGGTCCATGGACCTGTACAACGAGAACATCATCATCATCATCAGTATTTGAGAATTGTAGAACTCACTTCACTGGGGGGTTTATGCATACCAAGAAAGCTTCTTCTGCATAACTGCCGTCCTTGAAATGGATAGTCATTTTCGGCTCAGCAGTTCCATCAGTTTCACGTTTCTTTTCCAATTTCGCGAACGGGCGAGAATCAACTTTGAATCCATCCAGAGTGGAGATTACTTCTTGTAATGTCGAAGCGTATTCGTTGTTTCCGTTAGTATAAATGGTGACTTGGTCGACTAGTTGCTTTGCCATGCGGCTTACATGCATTGCTCGCTGCGTGGTTTCGAGGAGGTCTGTTGCCAGGACACCGGCTGAGGGGGCACCGCGTTTTTCGTAGCCGTCACAAAAGAGACAGTGATGTCTGGCAATAATTAATCAGTAAGAAGAAACAACCGAGAAGGGAAAAAGCTTACATAGTCTCCCCCCAACATTCTCCATAACCCTCAATATCGGGAAAGACATCCTTGACACCCACCGCAAGGACAAGCTTCTTTCCCCTCCAAACACCCCCTCGGGCATCTCTAGCCTCAAACCTACCATCCGACTGTCGTGACACAGACTCAATCTGAACATCATGAAAGTGAACCGTGGAGTACCGAGCCAACAAATCCTGGCGAGCCTTGGTGCGGAAATCCACGGGGTCACGATGATCCCATCCCACGACGTTGTGCATGTGTTTTGTCTTCGCGTTTCGGAATACGGATGAATTGAAGACAGCTGCCGTGTGAAGTTGACGCGCCAGACCGGTTGCGACTGAGAGGCCTGCTGGGCCGGCACCGATGATGAGGGCGTCGTAGAGGGTTGTTGGTGATAGCATGGTTTATTTTCTTTCGGAGAGTATTTAGGTTGTTTGAATCAATAGTGATAGTCAGTATAACCCAAGTAGGTAAAAATTTCAAATAGATTTTACTTTCCAATAACGAGTCCTGATTACCAGCGCGATCTCCCGGTCTGAAGAGGGTTTATATACTTCCCAAACTGCGGATCTCGGAGACATAATCCAGGTCCCTCGGAGACATCGACAGAGAATATCTACCTACGCATCGTTTTCATTCGTGGCTCGAAGGATCTATTTGATAAATAAACACATCCGAATGTTCTAGAATTTGGCTGTTGACTCAGATTCATTCGTAATTCGTGGGCTATACATATCCCTTGGGAGAAAATTACTGCTATGTCTTAGGGTTATACGTGATCAGATAGGTTACAATGTATCTAATGCTATCAAGTTGATCATATGATTTAGATTCGACAGTTAAAATGTGGATTGTTATGGCGGCTTTGGTCAGAGTGAGGGATTTGAGGTCCATGGTATGAGATTATTAGGAATGAGAAATTGGGGCATCACATATCTGGAAAGTCACCTAATGAAGGGCAGTACAGACAGATGATCATGAAAATAGCATGGTGATGACAATTTGAATACCTATGTACTGAGAACTATGTACAACCTTTATACAAAAAAAATGTAGATGGGCATTACCTGCCACACGAATGCAGAGAGTGTAAAACTAAATAGATGAGATATATCCATGGATCGTGTCCATAAAGACCTCTTACGAAAGAGTAACTTTCTGAGCTTTGACACCAGAGTGCTCAGCCAGACTCAAGAAGCTGGTATTGTCATCCAGAGTCAACAAACCAGCCCAGTTGCTGGGTGCAGTGAAAGTGGTCAACTTGTTACCCCAGGTAACACCACCATCACCACTAGTCAAGATCTTGATAGCCTCGCCGGAACCACCATCCTCATCGGTCTGGAAACTAGCAACGAGGGTACCACCCACATTGGTGATTTGTGGAGCTTGAGCATTGAAGCCAGCAGGAGCATAGACGGTTTGACGATTACCCCATGTCGCGCCGTCGTCGGAGCTGGTAATTGAATGGACCGAGAATTTGCCGCCGTTGGTCTCCGATTCGAAGACGGCGATGAGGTTGGAGCCAGATACTTTGGCGACGCCGAGCATACCATCACGCTGATCGGTGGACTCCGCGCCGGAGATGACAGTGGCCGAAGTCCAGGTGGCACCGCCATCGGTCGAAGTACGCATCAAACTGTCCTGGTCGATGTCAGAGTCCTGGCGAGAGTAGTAGAGTTGCAAAGTGGTTCCGTCTTCAGCTAGCCGGAGGAAAGGTTCCCAGTTTCCGTCGGTTGGACCGGGGTCAGAGGCTGGGGTGCTGAGATAGCTCCAGGTTGCACCGTTGTCGTCCGAGTAGCAGATAGTGATTCGGAAGAAGGTATAAACCTTGTTCTGGCGGTCGTGGTTCCTAAAGGCGAGCAGGATACGTCCTGACGGAAGTTGGAATGGGTATGGGTTGTCGATGTCTGTTGTCGCCTGAGGTCCTCGAGCCACTGTTCCAATTTGGTTCCAGGTAACTCCATTGTCCGTGGAGCGGGCGACGGTCAGGATGCTGTCGCCGTTCGCAAAGGCTGTATAAGCACCAATGATCGATCCGTCGGAGAGATAGTTGGCACGAGGGTATGTGCCGCTTCCCATAACATTCGCTGCGCCGGACAGTGCGGGCACAACGCCAGTCCGTTTTTCCACTGGCGCAGCGGTGGATGTTGGAATGGCAAGGAGGCAAAGAGCTGCGGCTGTTAGCCGAGCAAGAAATCCGTGAGCGACCATTATCTAAGTCTGTTAGTGTTGCCATTCGATAGAAGTAATTTGAAGTATACTGACTTGAGAATGAATGGCGTTGAAATCCTGTACTGGCTGGGAAATAACTATCTGTGGTAAAGTCACTCAAGTGGGAGCAATGGTCCATTTATAGGGACCAACGTCCTTAGCTTTTTAATGAGATTCAAAAATAAGAAGAAAAATGTCAACTATACAAGTTTCGAAGCTACCGGAGCCACGATTGACTAACCTGCACACCCTAATACCACCCTTATTGGTATTAGCGATTTTCCATGCAGCCATCAATCAGGAGCCTAGGGAGTAGTTGGAGTGGAGAGTCCAAACTCCACAGAGCACAGCCTAAAGACTCCACTAGGCTCTAAGCTGACATTTCGTCAGGATCAATCAGAAGCCCGGGTTTGCTTCTTCATGTTGGGGTATTGCAGACGATGTCACGTAGTCATACGTGACTTGGACACCCGAGGTCATCAACGCCAAGTGCGTATAAGTACTAAGCACAATGGTCCCTAGGTATGTACTGCTACCCTGAGTGTTTACCTAGGTAGTTTGAATACGCGTCCATATGACATGAAATCCTCAGCCAACATATACATTTCTAGGGTCATAAAAATGCAGCTACTATCTTAATCCAGGCTTGCGTCACCCTGTGGAGCACCAACGTCCTCTACACGAGGAGCTGATCAAACCGCCACCATTGCGGCACCTCTAACCAGCAACCTGAAGGAAATTGTCGATTGAGATCAACAACGGCTGGACCGATCAGGTAATAATTTAAGAAAATGCTATGTCAAAGATGGATGAGCAGTGTTTATCCACCTTGATGGAATACTATGAAGACGAAACACTAAAATCGCTAAAAATATAAACTGTTAGGCTGTTAGCTTTGGCTAAAATTGGGGAGGTGATTTAGTGCTTACATGCCCCTAAAAGTGGCTAATTAACTAACTAACTAACTCGACGATATTTCATGAAGAATTAAGGTCACACTCAAAGTCACACTTCTTTAGCTCGTAACGCTTACCCTGGACCTGATTACGATTGATGCTACAGTGACTTTACAACAATATATTCACCAAACCTAACGCGTCCGAGACATTGACTCCTCCCCGTGCAGCCCTTGAGAAACTGTTGGAACACAGCTTATACTGTTTACCAAAAAGGAACTCCCCAGCTTTCTGGTAAATGATATTTGAGCTGTTTCCAGGGCTCTATATTATCTCCAACAGAAACTACCTGTAACCGATGTGAACATTGAGCAAGGATTCGAAGAAAGAAAGAAAGAAAAGAAAAAGCTAATTCTGCTATGAGCTCAATACACCCAAAAGAGACGAAGAAAGAAACAAGAAATACATACCTACCTAGGTCCCCGAAGACATTAGTTACTTGCATCCCACGCCAACCGTATCAGTCCAGCCAAATTTGTATACCTTCGAAGTGATCCATGGTTACTACGTATCGATCCTTGACACAAAAAGTGAACAGATTCTAGACAAATCGGTTGTCTGTCTGCTAGTAAGCATTTAGTCTTGAGTAGTCTGACCACCTAGGTAGATATCATTATCCCTTTAACCCCAGGGTGTTTTTTATGTCTTTGAGCGGGACTCTGACCGGTGATTAAAGATCACGAAGGAGTTTGGTACATACCTACGTATAGGGAACGTTCCGAACGAGAAATGAAAGACCAGAATTAGACCAATGAGAATGAGTGTTGGAAATGTACCTAGTGCAATAGTAGTGTGTAGAGTGTTCCATTGGAATGCGCATAATGATTTTCTTTCCCTACCCCATGGATACACGAACCACACTGCTTATCACGTAGTACATACATCTATTACCCATGTATTAGGGTTATTAGGGTTATCATACCTGTAGCTTCGCATGTTCGACATTTAGCTCTTCGGAAAAGGATAGCGGTGGACAGTTCAACCGCATGGACTGGCTCAAGGCAATCCTGTATGTTCGCTCACAAGACGTTATACGGATGTAGATGGCTGTTCACTGGCATACTCGCCGGAAGTTGCGCATCGTCGCTCGGATACTACTCTGAGATACGCACCTTGTAAGCTTCGACCTTCTGACAATGATCCTCGAGAATTGAATGCGTTGACAATCTTCTCCGTTGCTTCTTATCAGGTAAGCGTGATAACACGGGATGAGAAGCCTTCGATAAGTCACGGTAGATCTATTAGTGCCATCCCAGTGTTAAGAACGCTGTTACAAAATTCTGGTGTTCAACTGAAAAGGCATCCCATGTACCCCGGAGCCCGTCAGTCAGTGCGACATTTGCATTCTAGAACCCGCACCACAAACCTAGGTGACCTAATGTGATGGGGAGCAGCCGACTTCTAGACAATTTTCTGCCAGTCTTGCTTCAAGATACCGAATAAGCGAATAACATCAGCGCGACTCTCGACCAACTTCCTCAAGAGAGGAGTCAAGACTTCAGCCGATGACTGAGTGCGCATCCAATCACTGCTTGTCCGATGCATCATGCATGGGGCCATTGCTTGCAGGTCTCGATAAGATAACATTGTGATCAGATTGTCCCACGGCCGAGCTAAGCAGGAGAATGGCATGCAAAGATGTCTATTCAGTCGCAACAGGCTTGTATGTGTGTGTTGTTCCGGGTGGAGAATATATGAGACTGTAGTAAAAACATAATCTTCGGGATCACTCTATCGACTCACGTCAATGTCGAGAGAAAAGTGGCTGCCTTGTAAATCAGGCGCACCGGGAGTTCATTACAGAGAAGTCGTACTCTATTTGTTCAGACTGCACCGGATTATTTCAGACAGAATATTTGCATGATGCATGCTGTCTCAATACTCGCCAATTGCTAGTCCGAACATATCTCTCCCAACAAGCCAGCTAATAGAATTCGGTGAATGTCCCACGCTTAGACCAAAATCAAATAGACCAAACAGCTCAAACTCCAGTCCGACGCACATAGTCCGTAGTCTTTCGCAGCCAGCCAAAGAGACACAAATCGTTGAGCCACCAACGCAAAACGCATGGGGCCAGACAATTCTGGCAGAGAGAGCGGAGTTTTGCATTCGGAGAAGAGTACAAAGGAGGGGGCAGGGCTAGCCCACAAGAGGAACGAGAGAAAGAGAAAATAAATCGGACTACGGAGTAAGACTGTCGGAATTGCTTCGTACGAGTGTATGTCAATTATTAGGGTGACTCCACAAGCCTATGAAAATTAGGTAAAGAGCCCGTATCCCAACAGAAACAGCGAGATGCATTCTGAAATAGTGACTGCGCTAGTATTTTGCACTGTTTGTGCACGACACATTTCGGCGGCGCCAACGCTAAGCTGATTACAGAAGGCCAACTGCGACTTTTTGATTGATTGTTCTGCTTCCCCCGCCGCGCCGGTCTGTCCTCGCTTTGTTTCTTTTTCTCTCTTCCTTTCTTCAAAACGAAACACATTCTTGATATTTACTGTTCTATTATCGTTCATTTTCATTTTCTTCTTTTTTTACTGTCAGTAAAGAGCACCCGTAAGATGGCCGAAACACAGACAAAACCAGCTGCTGTCCCCGGACGAGAAGAGCGCATCAAGTTGAGGTCGGCCTGCGATCGCTGCTCATTGAACAAAATCAAATGCAGCCAGGACAAACCAGAGTGCCAGCGATGCAAAACCATTGGAGCGCAGTGTCATTACAGCCGGTCTATGCGAATGGGCAAACCGCGCAAGTCAGCCAAGGCCAAAGCCATGATGAACGCGAAATTGCCGGGGAAGCCAGCACCAGGCGACACTGGGCTGTCACATGTTCATTCTACGACCGAGAATCCTCTGCCAGGCAGTATCAACAACGACAATATGGTCGTGCCTACGACAGAGCTGCCCTGGTCCGGCGACTGGAGTTTTGACAGTCTCTTGGCCGCCCACGATCACATGGCGCCAAATCCTGCCTCAGGCACTGCAACGGGAGATCCGTTCCGCGCTTTTTTTGACCAGCACAACGGCAACACTAACGCCAATGCCAGCGCCAACGCCAACACCGTGGTGTCGACTGCGGACCTCATGAACGTCGATGCGCTTTCTGCTGAGTATAGCAACCCTGCTAGCCAATCGGACGATGCATTCCTGTCTTTCCCTCAATCGCCCGTGGCGATGCAAAAGCCACTCAAGGATGAGCCCGAGAATGTCTATCTCTCGCCCAGCAGTTACTATGCGCCGTCTTTTGAGTCGACGCTTCTTTCGGCCGGAAGCTCCCCGTTTGAAGATCTGGGCCCGTCTTTGTTGTCGCAGCAGAGTTCCCACGACTGCACGCACCTAGCCTTGGAGACGATGACTTCCTTGTGCCTGCCTTCCACCGTGCAGAGAACTGCAGAGGGTCAGCCACGTCCAACCATCGACCAAGTGCTCAAGATCAACAGCGAGGCCATGAAGAATGTGTCGACCATTCTCGCATGTAGCTGCGCCAAGGACTCATCCTTCCCAATGCTTCTCAGCACCATCTTCTCCAAGGCTTTGGCTTGGTACCGCGCCGCAGCCGACTCGCACGACGTGACATTCGACGGTAATGGCAACGGCAACAGCGTCAAGGAGGAAGTTGTGCATCGTCCTATCAGCGTCGGTGGCTACGAACTGGATGATGAATCCAGCGATCTGATGAAGATTCAACTAGTGCTGAATCGTTTGCGCATGATGTCGAAGCCAATCAAACAATACATCGAGATGTATTCCGGTTCAGCGTGTTGTCCTGATCAACCCATTTCGCCGTCCTCAACAGCCGGCAGTCCCACTGATATCAAGACCTCGAATGCCGCTCTTGCGGTCGGTTCAGCACAAATGTACTCGACAATGGGCAGCTTCATTCAAGGGAACCTGCAATCTACAATTGATGAATTGCAGTCAAAACTTGTCTTGATGGGTGGACATCTTTGATGATGTACTACTAATGCCTTTTGTCTTGTCGTTTGTGCTGCCGAAGCTTCTCCTCGTTCAGGTCTTTGTTTTGATTTTGGGTCATTTTTTTCAACCTGCATTTCAGCCAGCATTTCAACAGGCGTTTTTCAACATTTTTTCAACATTTTTTCAACATTATACCCATGGTCTTTGACCATTGTTCGCATTTTCAACATGATACCCGATGGTTCATCACCATCTTTCAACATATACCCAGGTCTTTGACCGTTGTTCAACATGATACCCAATGGTGCTCTTCCACCATTTTCAACATTTTTCAACATTGCATATAGCGAGGTGTTTTCAACAGATGTTTCAACATGCATTCAGGCTCAACGCATATTAACGTTCTCAACGACTAATGAATAAGGAGATAGACTGGGACTGGAGCCCAGTGGTGAAAGTTTATGACTTGTTATGTCTCATTTGTATCGACACGCCATTTGTTTTTATGATTAACAACTCAACGTCCCTTTACGAGATACGGGACTCTTCAACACTACCCGCTTACAATATTGGTGGGATTTTACCTGAACCGTCTTATTTGAGGTTTGGAAGATGTCTGATACAATCGTGATTATGTATTGTACCAGAAATATGGAATAATATCAACCGGCGATGATTTGATTTGCGTATCGTTTCATTTTCGATTACATATCAACTGACCATATACTAATCGCAGGCTATCGAACAGACATAGCAACTAACTAGCACAGTGAATATACAGAACCTCATGTACTTGTATTAGCGATAACAACAACCCTACCATCCCGCTCTGTCTGAGCGACATCAACCATAAACGCCGCCACACTCGCCCTCGAAATCTTCGGCATAAACGACGCCGTCTTCTCTCCTCGAGCCCCCAACGATTCCGCCTTCGCTTCTTCGCCGTTTGTCAACATGGCAGGTCTGACTATCGTAACCACAATTTCCTTTCCATCATCCTCACCACCCCCTGTGGCAATAGACTTCAGGGCATCTTCAGCACCTTTATGATCGCCGAACTGATCCGCCAGAGGCGATATTCGCACGAGCCCTCTCATCAGACAATTAAGGTTAGGAAACGAGTCGTCCACACCAAAGGCAGACATGTATATTATTTTTATCCTTGTTGTTGTTTGCAACTCTGTCAAGCATTGAGCGATATTTCGAGCAACGTGCGTTAAAAAGGGGGTTCCGTCGTTATCGAATACGGCTCCCTTGACGTGCGCAAGTGTTATGATCACGGCGTCCAGCGTGCGGGTTGTTTCGAGTGCTTTCCGGATGTCGTTGATGTTTGACGGTGTGCCTTGGATGAGTGTTACGCCGACTCGTGATGGGATGGAGGATGGGTTGCGGACGAGGGCTGTTGTGGTGTGGCCTTGCTGGATTAATTTGTTGATCACAAGGGTGCCGGTTTGGCCGCTTCCGCCCGCGATGAAGAAATGCATGGTTTGATTCTGTGGTCGTATGATAGAGTAGAGCTCAGATATAAGAATTGGAAGTCTATTATCCAAGAGTGCGCTTTATTTCCGGGTGGATTTGAACTTGATGATCCTATAAATCATTGATACATCGATGAGGATGCTTCATCCGTATTTATAGCCTCCATTTCTATCCCAATTTTCATACCAATTTGTCAATGTCCTAAGCAAATCCATGAAGCTTTTGAATGTTGACAAAGCAAGCTCGGGTTTAACGAATGAAACTGTTCGAGCCGAGATGGGTCGGAGGAACTATCCGAATTGGACTATTAGGGCCGAGTCCGCATCTTCGCTTAGAAATGTTTCTCTCGCATTTCTGGGTTAAATGGTCAAGGTGAGGGAATGGAAATATGTTACTTATAGTTTGAATGAGCATGGAACACCTATTGATACGAACCACTATCTGAACAATCAATCTGCTTCACCGGATGACATACATCTAAGAAGCGCCAGGCGTGATCCTCGGCACGACATTGGTCTCAAAATAATTGTCCTTGACCATTTGGACGGCAACAGCAGTGTACTCATCCAAATCCTCTTCTTCGGGTATGCTCAGCGCCGCATTCGCAGAGTCCGCCGGGTGCGTACCAGCACCATCCGGGAAGAACGTGCGCGCGTACAAGGCAATACCAAATCCGCGCCGATCACCGTTCTGCAGCATCTGCTTGCCAAATGCGAATCGTGCGGCGCTGGGTTGATTGCTGATTTTCCACTCGTCGCGGGTTGTGCCGGTCACACGAAGCAGAGAGGCAAAGATGTCTTGCTGACTGACATAAAACGACGAGATGAAGGCGAACTTATTCCTGAAGTGAGACAGACTTGTTGCGTCGTCGTCAGAGGTGGTGATCGGCAACGAAAGTAGATTCGCTACCGCACGACCAATCTGCGGCCATGTCGAGGTATGAATCTTAACATCCCCTTCATCATAAAACGTCGCTTCTTTCCCCTTGATATCAAACCCAAACGACCATCCACCCACAGACAAACTGTACTCGTACCAATACCCACTCGCCAAACCGATCCAGGACGATTTCCCCAACTCTTCAATAAATTTCCGCTGCTGCTTTTTTGGGAAACCAGTTAGTGTATCCTTGTTAACTGCGTCGTTGTCGGAATTGTATCCGAATTCATTGGGCAGAATCCAGGGTACTTCGGCTTCGGCGGCGGCTTTGATGAGTCTGTCTGCTTCGTCGGTTGCGAGGACCGAGAGGGTGTAGATCAAGACGTCTTGGCCTCGGAGGGCTTCGACAAGTGTCGATGGTTCGGCGTAGTTGATGGATTTGACTGTGACGCCGTCTGGGATGGGGTTTTTGCTGCCTTGGCGGGATAGTGCTGTGATTTGGTGTTTGCCGGTTTTGAGGAGGGCTTGAGTGATGAATGTGCCTACTTGGCCGCCGGCCTGAATATTTTTAGTCAAGTCGATCTTGGGTTTTTGTTGATGTTGTATGGATACAGTCCGCAATGGAATATGGTGCTTACCCCGACAATGGCGATCTTTTCGATAAAGCTCTTGCCAGACATTTTGATGGAGATTCTTATTTGACCTTAAAACTCGCTTGGTTTTTCCTGCTTTTCTTGTTCATCGATCTTGGCGGCGAGACTGCCTCTTTTATACCTAGGTATCAATAGTCTCCATCTACAAGGTCTACACGGTGAATTGCCCAGTAACTCCAGATGTCCGTTCAAAGCTTACGTACCACGCCAACCCCAACCTGATGGAATTATGAGCACAATGCACATTGCAATACAAGTATAATAATGAGCATACGATGTCATATCGAATTGTGTCTATTTCAATCTTTGATTGGTGCATATAAAAGGAGCATCGGACGTCAAGTTCAACCGACAACCGGCCCCTTCGCACCCCTGCAAGACAACGAGGCCGATTACTTCTTTGTCTGTACGATTTAATCATAGTCGAACTCTTGACTAGGCCAGTGAGATTCTTTTCGGAGATAGGCGGGCATTTCATACGAAGATGTCGCAATTTCACCGAGGATCAATTGATGTTCGCTATTTCATCTTTAATCGCGCAAGATTCGGGATGGATGTATGATTGTCTATCGTCGGTAGGTAGAGAATGTGATATGCATATTCAGGCCTATCGTATTCCATGGGGGTATTTTTTAATCAATACCCTATACTACTTAAGATGGCACTGCTCGTTAGATTTAATCTTGGAAAAACGTTCATGTCAGTATGCTCCCTCATGCAACCACTTCTAGAAGGCTCGAACAAATATTCCCTTGGATCATATTTCAGTTTTCGTCGTTCATTTCTCGACTAGATAACCCCAAATCTGTTCCACTAAAAGCAGCACAAATAAAATCAATCCTTGTCATATAAAAATTTGAGTCTTGATGGTGTTTCGGGTATCGGTCATGCTCCAAACCAGAGAATACTCAGAACGGCAAGACTTTCCGAAATGGGAAATTATTAGGTATTCACTTATGAAGAATCGACAACGATTATTTCTTGACGCGGAGTCGACGAACGACTTGCTAATTTGTCTATGGATATTATAAGACTATAACAGAGATTTAGACAGTCTGAAAAGACATGTCAAGCTCGCCAAATCTCGATTAGTTTCGACGACGGTTCATGGTAAACTGTCTCCGATTTGTGGGGGACTGTCTGGCCTAGGTAACTAGGGAGTAGAAAGCATCAGTGTCATAGGAGACGCGTTGTAGATAAGATAGTCCTAGCATTGTTCAACTATGAAAGATAACTAGTATCAACCCATTTTGCGTAGTCACTTCCCAAGATAGTACTAATACCAACCGGCGCATTAAGCTTCTTCGCAAAACTGGCACGACTGCTGCTGCTGCCCTGTGATCCAGCACCGGAATTGCCGTATTCACCAAACAGGATGTGGTCAGTGTTTGGCTGGGAGGTAGACCATTCTTCCCAACCTGCGCTATTGATAACGTTGCTCATGGTCGTGTATTGAAAGACGACTCGGGCGTACTCGCTCCACGGGCGTCCTAGTACTAGTAGTCAGCACACAAGCCAAGGGATTGAAACAAAGGACGAACCAAGATAATAACTTCCAGCAGGAACAACTTGGCCACGGGCAGCGGCGATATTGGATTTGTTAATCACATAGTATGAAACGTCGCTAGGGGATGAGCGTCCGTTGGCTGTGATGGTGCCCACGTTTGCGTTTCGGGCGACGACGCCAATGTCACAGTCGTCGAACCAGGCAGTAGCATGTTGACCGAATATGAAGTCACTGCACGAGGTTAGAGTCGAGTCATATTTCTATGGGTCGAGCTCATTAACGTACATTGCACCCTCGATGTAACTTTTGGCGTATACTTGATTACCGGTTTCTGCTAGTAGAGTGTCTATAGATAGTGGACCACGTCAAATACTGTCAAATTGTTATAACAGTTCGACCCACCTTGATAGCCAATGAATTGACAAGCATAGTACCCCTGATCAGTAGCATAGGCGCTCAAAGCCAGAGCCTGCGAGCCAGACCCATAGCTATTCTTCACATTGATATTGTAGATTCTGGATTTCGCAGCATAATTTCGCAGAGTCGCTAGAGATAAGAGTCAGTCTCATGTATTCTTGTTTCTGAAAGACAGTTCCATGTTTCATTCAATGGCCTACATACCACTCAAGTCGTCACTCCCGGCTTGTGATGCAGAAAGACCGTGGGTAAGAGTTACCAGGTTGGAGGAGTATGAACTTGAGCTTTTGTAGATCTCAGCATCGATCGTAATTCAGAGTTTGTAATGATCTTGTAAGACTCACTCTTTCGTTTGGCCGTATATGATAAGTTCACCCTTAAGACTAGGGATGTAGACCTGTTCATCATAAGTCCCCTGTTCGATGAAGATGGTTTGGGTGGATGTTGTAGTCGTGCTTAGTGCGGCGATTGCAGCGCTGATCTATATCGTGTAAGCCGCGAGGTTTGTGGAAGTCTGTCCAGAGATTTTGAACGTACTGTTGAGTAATGGCCTCCGGATTTGGCTACGACGATAGATCCAGGGGGAGGTGTCATGCGACTAGCAGCAAGAACTGACGCGACAAACGCGAGCAGGAGAATAAAAGTCTTCATGATGATCGATGTGCACCACTCTCTTCTGGACGAATGTACAGATAGATCCAGTCCTAAACAATGTTTCTAATTCTTCAAGATGGCAATCACCATATTTTATATTTCGAAATACGTTGTGACCTAAATACTCCACTCTGTCGTCGACGATAGTCCGCTTGCAATTACGTTGAAACTCGAATATATGAACGACCACATGACAGAGACCTGTAAAATTCCACCATTTATCTTCAACCTCAACTGGGTTTGTTGTATCTTACATTCTAGTGCCAATTTCAGGTGGCCAATTCGTTTTCTGTAGCTTTCCAAGACACCCATTTTGAGAGAAGGAACATTCGTCGTCTTTTACAGTTAAGGAGCAGCAGTCCTCTTCAAAAAATATATGGAATGGAATATCGATTACCTCGCTTCTCTGATGAGGCTATGTGGATTAATTGCCGTGCTTTTACAATATTAATATCAAACCAGGGATTCTTGAAACACATGAGTCTCCAATTGATTAATAACGGGGCTTTGTAGTTACCTATAATGCGCGTTCACATGCTAGTTGAAATCTGCTAGCTAAATATTATTCTATTAGACGTGTTTTCAGGCAAATCTTGTATAGCCGAGCTTCCGTAAGATTTTTCCACGAGTCACGTTCGATCAGGATATTCCACAAAGGAAATAAGAGCATGGTTGTGTGGATCATGGAGACAAGAGATGACATGAGAGGACATAAATTTTCAGCTTAATCATCTCTACAGCTATTCTTGGCTGATTTCACTGAAAAGACGATATATCTCTCTTCAAATTCAGACCTGCTAATCATAATAGTATATACTATTGTTTATGTCTTAATACTATCTTTGTCCCCGATATCAATACTTACCGTGCGCAGAATCGACATATGAGAAGTGTCCTCTAATGTAATGCTATGATCTTCCCTCCGCCGTCGATTATCTAATACCTGTACACTTGCCGTATAAGAATTTAAATTTGCCATGAAGATCGAATTTTCAGCGATGTCGTGCGTGAGGTTGATACTGATGGTCATGGGTGACCGTTGCGTCGACCCACTGCTATCGAGCAGTGGGATTAGCCACGAGCATATCCGGCTGAACGCCGGATATAGTGGCGGCATACAGGCGCATATGATGGAGGTGCTGGCTTCTATACTCGATAGAAACGTAGATACAAGGCTTTTGTCTGAAGAAAGTCAGTGGAACGAACTCTGTATCAACATCAATATCTCACGTGTGAGGTCGTGATTGCGAAGTATATCAATCACGGTTATCAACTGGGCGATACTTATGGCGACAACACTAGGTTTCGATATGGTTAGACACGGTGGGCTGTATAGCCAAGGCAGATTCGATTCTGCGAGGACCCAAGAATACGGTAAAAGCAATGAGGGAAATAGAGAAAAGAAATCGGCAGACGAACATCAGTCCCATCCCAAATAATAGCAATAAGCCAACCTTTTGTCGACTTCGTAGCTTCAATCTTGGAATCATAACTAATGGAATTGCCAATATCAAGATGTTGGTGGCTATTTGAATGGAGCCATTGAAAAGCCAAACCGGTCCTTCGGGGAGACATTTTCGGTCAGTGGTGAGAGGCGAGGCGGTCCAGAAGTCGTGAATCGGGATGCAGAAAAAAATGGCACTCAGAACCATCCACATCCCGCAGATAACAAGGATGGTGGAGAGGCAGTAGACCATGAGAAGAGCGCGACGGACACGGAAGATCCGTTTGTACAGAGCAAGAGCGGAGAGCTTGCTAGTGATAAGTGTGAAGTGGTAGAATGGAAGAGAGAGCCAGAGAGCCTTGATATAATCAGTTTATTATGACCCCACGGAGAGAGAAAAGATGGCCAACGTACATGAATCTGGGACTGGAAGACACTATCAGAGAGTTCCTCTCGCGGAGTGCCCAGGCCATGGTGAATTTCTTATGGAGCATTGTTATCAGTGATCGATGCAAGAGTCATGGACTTACCGAAAACTCTACAGCCAAAAAGGCCAAAATTAGTCACCTGTGGCCTGTTAGATCGAGATTGCCATGGCATGGTTCCTATTCTCTACTGACCAGGGCCATCACAATCAGTATATCATCAAGGCCCACGCTTCGCAGGCTAAGCCTCACCCCCAAACGAAGTACAACCATCAACGCGCCCAGGCAGGTAAGACTTGTTAACGCTGCTAGCACTTGCATGTTTGGGTATCTCCAAAAGGTAGTAACTTATGGCTGTGGGATGAAACGGGGGCATTCTGGTTATATAGTCGCATAAAACGATTGCGAGCAATGGTTGTCTTTCGTTTCTCCATATGAGCGAAGGGAGTCTAGGGTACGTCGATGTTGAGTCGCCGCATATGGTTAGCGCCTGAAGCATTTACCACGGAAGCTCATCAATCGCCACCAAAGTAACGAATCTAAGATTGATCTGGTTTTCTAAGCCACTGATTTCATTATTTCTTTGACATGATTCAGTTCCAGGGAGGATAAGCTACAAGTAGCCTGCTTAAGAATTCCATCACTCCTATATGGAACATATCAGCCGAGAAGATTTATCAAAGATGACCTTCTTCATTGAAATTTCTTGATCTTTCTTCTCGTCTTCATCGGCATTGACTCCAATTTGGAAAGACCTGCTACCGTCTCTGCTGTTGATATCAAAGGTCTTCCCTCCTCTCTAGCCATTTGCACCTCTAAATTTCGAAATTATTATTCCTTATTTTATCAATCACGACATCCCATTTCGTAGTTATAAAAAGAACGTTGATAAGTTTCAAGAGCACGTGGTTAGAGACAGGCTGAGATGCTCACATACCATTCTTCCCTTTTCCCACCAAATAGATCCTCTCCCGTTTATAGACATTGTTTTCAGTACCAAAGTCCATATTTTGTCTCGGACTAAGTCAAACAAGATTTCCGACGGGGTGAACGAAGCAGCCCTGTAAAATCGAAGAGAAATTTGAACATCTCGTCACGATAATACCTTCCTCAGACAGCTTCATCTTCCACGTACGTTCCACTTCAAGTTCAGTTGAGAAACGGTGTATAATCAGAACGGTCCCATCTTGATATGTTTGGTGAAATCGCTTCATGAGCATTGATCCGTGCTGCCCACCAAGAAACTGTGCGTCCGTAGCGTCTCATGTTTATTTTCTCGCATGCCATGTCTAGCTTGAATGCCCAGTCACTACCAAAGCGTTGTCCGATTGCTTTAACAGTCAAAGGCAAACTCTTTCGAATAGTACAGTAAGGCGCTTTGTAAATTAGATAATTATATGATATGTTCCTCCAGATCACGTAAGACAGATCTTGGAGATTACTACAATCAAAATGTTCGTAAGCGGGAAAACAGAAAGAAAAAACAAAAGTAAAAGACTGGTTTTGTAATACGTACGATGATCCAAGGTGACAATTGGCGGAATCCGCTCCCTGTTCTAGGAGCAGCTCAAGACATTCAAGTTTAAGACCTAGAGCAGCTTCCTGCACCAAGTTAGATTGAAAACCAGAAATAGAAACAAGTTCAGGAGGGTCTGACAAGGATCTCATACGCAAAGAAGTGAGCTTCCATCTTCACTATAATCAAATGGCGAGGCCTTCCTGGCTGCAAAGAGTAGTCGTAAGCCTGCCACATCATTTCGCCGCACACATTGAAAAGCTTCCGAGTGGCCAGAGACCACGTTCACCTCACGAATGAAACGTGTTAATCGCGGCTGGGAATCTATGGATTCCCAGCCGCGAGATAGCAGCAAGAATACTCCTGTCGTCTCTGCTTCGGCATGATTAATCACGGCGGGTGAGAAAAGAAAGCGTGATTCAAGGTATTCATGGCTATCGTCGCATCCTTGCTGACTTTGACGCCGTTTGGTGAATTCCACTGTGAGCAACCCGCCTGGAGTTCTAAATGTGGCACGAAATCCCAAAGTCCCAATGGCGCCGGTTTCAGGGAGATGCTTGTAAAACGTCGACGCCGCAATTTTCGTTGTGTGACCGCCTGTCTTGTGATCCATGGGCATTGGGGTTAGGAAATGAGGAGCGAATATACCGGGTGGCTTAAAGGTCCGCAAAGAGCGCGCAGCTACTTCATGAGCAGATGCGAGCAAATGAGCCAGCTCCGTACAAATCCAATCTCGATCGAGGCTCGACAACATTTGTCTCTCTTGAATCGGTGTTTGAAATATATTCTGAAGATAAAGCGGGATCTGGCTCAGCGGCACAATGAGATATTCCAGGCCTCTGCCTTTGAATGAAATATTGGGGGTTTCCGTCGCAGTACTGGACGCCGACATAACATAGCGAGATACCTCGTCAAGCTTTGAAACTACAAGCTTAGCCACTTGCATGTTTGTTTCATGATTGAAGGCAACGCGGTAGCCCAGATCTGATATCATTTTCTGCGTCGAACGAGTGGACAGTATCTGAGCCCGTTGGCTATCTTGGAAACCCTTATCTTGCCGAGACCGTGCATCCGCGATGTTCCTGTCCATTAATTTGATATTTTCTCGCAGAATGATATCATGCTTTCTGCAAGTAGTACCGTTAGCGACGCGCATATCCTTCGTAAAGAATATATACGTATCAAATCAGCGAGATATTTCTCCTACCCGCTAGTAACATGCAAACTCAGCATTATCTGCACCATCTGCCCCTGTAATCGGTCACAAGCCCTCTTGATTGCTTCTTCTCTTGAGGCATATCCCAAGCGAAGTTTAAGATCCTGAAATTTGGTTCTCGGAACAAGCGCAAAGGCTTTGACGAGGTCATGAAGCTGCTTGATCTCAGATTCGCAGTTTTTGAGGAGGTTTTCGAGCTGCTGTAACGGTTCGAGGCCGTCTTCCACGACGTATACCGACCTTCGATATTGTTCCGCGTACTGCTGAGCTCCTGAGACCACCTCAGTGACTTTTTCCAAAGTTGATACCAGTAGAAGACGGTCTGCTGGTGCCGCTGCGACCTTTTCCGCGAAATCGTAAAGTGCTTTTGCCGACCTGATCACTATGTCCGCTGCGCCAACCACCGAAGTGACGTTGGCAAAGCTTGACAGCTGATCCATGGCTGAATCAGGGCTTTCAAGACGCTGAAAGAATTTCCTGCTGTAGAAGAACGAATATATCTACCGACGAATGTATCCTAGAAGTGTTGAGCATACGTCCAGAAAAAGGGAGGGCGACCAGCTTCCGTAGGTCACACATGGCTGAGCCTTCCACAGCCTTCAAATGTTGCAGAGCCTTGCAGTCAACTGCTATTGGTTCCTTTAAAGACCAATAATGGAATGCTAACAGGCCGCTTCTATGTAGTTATATATGCGGACTTCGCCTGGCTGAGAAGAATAAGATTTCCCACTGTCCTCATGGACATAACTGATCGCGGTCTCTGCCTAAAGAGTGGATTGAACTTACCTGTACTTAGTTAGATGTCACATCAGTATATGTAATTCTTATACAGAAAACCTCGCGGTTTCCTCTCACCATATAGTCAAAGCTGATATTGGGTAGAATAATCTCGGCTGGGCAGAAACAAGGACGTTCACAAACCTTGGAAGTCCAGAAAATCGATATATTCGTTGCTGTCCTATTACACATTACTACCTGCAAATCCTGATCCTTTGATGCATTTGTCGTAAAGCCCGCATCTGGTATAGGCTCTCTTTTCATTGTAATGAACCCGGCGTAGCACATTTGTTCTCTCAACCATGACCTTCCACAACCGAGGAAGACATCAAATGAAACGCGTTCGTTGACAACCTAAACGCAACACTACTTTTTCACCGAGAAAATAGAAAATATCCACGGACCCTTAAGCACCACGAGACAATATCAGATAGACGATCTTAGCCCCTTTGACGATGGCCCTCGGCCTGCATCACCAGATGACTACTATTGATATGGGTTGGGATGAGCGAAGAATAATCTCATATCCAATCAGGAGTTTGTTGATTGTAAGGCACGTGCGACATTGTGGATTCATGCAGTTCGTCAGCCAATGAGAGCGATTGCAGGCCACGTCAGCTCCCTCATTCGGCTAGTGTCTTTTCTCAACGAGGCTAGCGCGTGATTGCAGCAATCAGTACAGCCAATCAGCGGCCTATCGCTTGCTAATGCCTTGATTCTCAGGCGCCGCTCATTTCACTAAAAAATCGCCAAAACTTATCCATCTTCTTCAGCTTCATCCACGTTCTTCCGTCTATCTGTTCTCTCAACTCAACTCAGTCACTCGTTTAGTCTGCGTCTTCCTCTTCGTCCGGTTCACGTAACCGTTTCTTGTTCCGACCTATTCACTCGTTTATTGTATTGTTTTTCCTGCAATCCCGAAATCGCCATGTCGAGCAAAACCTCCGAACTGCCAATCACCAACCCGGCCGTGGCGGCCAAACCCGCCCCGGCCCTGCATCCAGCTGTCTATATCGCGTACGAGATGAGATGAATCCAATGCATGTGTGTTGTAACTGATGCAGGATATAGTTCGTGGATTGCTCTCAGTTCAGGTGTTATTATCTTCAACAAGTGGATTCTACACACTGCTGGATTCGGTATGACCTTTCCCACATTTGCAAACTGGTATTTGACTGCGTCGATAGCTGACCTGATTTCATCTAGGCTTCCGTACGTTTCCTCAACCTGCATGCAATAGACAAATCATCTAACTATCTCAGCCCTATTCTTAACAACATGGCACTTGTTGTTCGCGACCGTCATGACCCAATTCATGGCCCGCTTCACCACAGCTCTCGACTCCCGGCACAAGGTCCCGATGAACCGCAGTGTCTACCTGTTCGTACTATGGCGCTTCTTTCATGTCGAATGACTCTGACCATCATAGTCGTGCTATTGTCCCCATTGGCGTTTTCTTCAGCTTGAGCTTGATCTTCGGTAACCTGGTCTACCTGTACTTGAGCGTCTCTTTCATTCAGATGTTGAAGGTTGTCATGTCTTTCCCTCAGTTGATCTGGCCATTGCTAACACAAGTGACTGTAGGCAACCAACTCTGTCGCAACTCTCATCGCTACTTGGGCCCTCGGTGTTGCTCCCGTCCGCCTCGAAACTCTTGGAAATGTGTCCGTCATTGTTATCGGCGTTGTCATTGCCTCCTTCGGTGAAATCAAATTCAGCCTTATCGGATTTATTTGTATGCGATCATATCCTCGATTACTTGGTAAATCTTCAATCTAACAGATGAGGTGATAGACCAGGTTTTCGCTACTGTTTTCGAGTCTGTCCGTCTGGTCATGGTTCAAAGACTGCTCAGCTCCGCCGAGTTCAAGATGGACCCGCTCGTGTCTCTTTACTACTTTGCCCCTGCTTGCATGGTCATGAATGGTTTCGCTACCCTTGTCTTCGAGGTTCCAAAGTTGACCATGCAGGACATCTATAGCGTCGGTGTGGGCAACCTTGTGGCTAATGCGTCTGTCGCTTTTGCTTTGAACGTTGCTGTCGTTTTCCTTGTTCGTACCCGTTCGCATCCCTACTCTCGGAGACAAATTACTGATACGTTATAGATTGGAAAAACATCTGCTCTCGTTCTTACTCTCTCCGGTGTCCTCAAGGACATTCTCCTTGTTGTTGCATCCATGGTCATTTTCCGTGACCCCGTTACCCCCCTCCAAGCTCTCGGATACGGTATCGCGCTCATGGGTCTTGTCTACTACAAACTCGGTGCTGAGGGTGTTCGTAACTTCTTATCGAATACTCGCCAATCACTGCGTGGTGTTGGCATCCGTCGCTTGACCCTCCTCACTGCTCTCGTCGCCCTTATTTACTTTGGATTATCGCGGTACACACAAAATGCCGCTGTTTTCTCGCCTGCACTTTTGAGTAGTATCGGCTCAAAGAACTAAGTGGTTCTTCTGGTCGCGCATATCGATCAATCACTGCGACTTTTACTCTACTTTGGATAGATGATTCTTCTCGTCCGTGACGATATGGCATTCACGATGATATTATTGTGATTATATTCTTGCAGTCAACATGTTATGGTTTGCTTGCTGACTGAACGACTACCTTTCTTCTTCGATTTCAAACCATTCTTATCGGAATTCCCATAGACTTCGATTCTTGCTTTTCTACCTGTTTCTTGAATTGTCTTGACTCGGTGTAATCATTCTATTCTTCACTTTTTACATTTTTCTTTTCTTTTACACACTTTTACTTCCTTTTCTACCTCTGATTCAGAGTGTATATAATTATTATTCAATACATATTTCGCAATGATTGCTGACCCGAAGGGTAACTAACGGGGAGGATTAACTAGTCATTCACAGTATGACTCACTGTCCTTCTATTGTAGCCGAGTGACGTCGGCCAAAGACATGGCAGACAATATCCACACAATGATCGTACCTACATAGGGCGGTTACATCCGTTGCGTGATTAATCTTCAACATTTTGGTATTTTCCCCGCATAAATCACCACATTTGTCAGCAGATGTTGGCCATCCACTGTTACTTAACTTCGTTGCCTGCTTCTATAAGTATTCACGCATATCATGTTCAGACTCCAGCCTCAACTTAATCATCGTTTAAAGATCAGTATATGAGAGCCAACCACTTGCGGATCCAAGGATTTTACCCACCTTTCATACAATACCCTAAAACATACCTGCGTATACAAAAAATGGCAAACCCCAAAATCAAAGCAGTCCTCTTTGACTTTATGGGCACATGCCTCGACTGGCACAGCGGCACAGTCAACATCCTCCCTCACTCCATCCCCGCCAAACTCAGATCAGAGTTTGCCCTACAATGGCGTCAGACATATTTCGATTCAAACGCAGCGCGGCTTGCGGCGAACTTGCCGCCGGAAGATATCGACCTCACATTGAGAAGCACATTGGACGCCCTGTTGAGAGAAGGGAAGTGGGATGAAGTCAAGGCTGGGTTTGACACTCATAACGATCCAGAAATTAAACAGAAATGTGTATCGGCATGGCACTCTATGCCGGCCTGGCCGGACGTCGGCTCTGCGATTGACCAACTCAAAGAATTGGGGTACGAAGTCTTTGTTCACGCCAATGGGACGACTCGTCTACAACTCGATTTGTGTCGATCATCGGGCTTGAAGTTTCACATGTTGTTTTCTAGTGAGTTGTTGGGCATTTATAAGCCTGCGCCGGAGAATTATGAGAAGGTTTTGCGACTTTTGAAGTTGAGGCCGGAGGAATGTGTGCTTGTTGCTGCGCATGCGTATGATACAAGAGGCGCGAAGGCGGTGGGCATGAGGACTGTGTATGTGCATAGGTGGACGGATGATGTTGAGGAGGATATGGAGGTTGTTAAGGGGGAGAACGATTTTTTCTTGCAGGATATGAAGGGGCTTGTGGATGTTGTTGGGCGGTTGTAAATTGTTTTTTGTCTCCGTCTTGATGGGTTTAGGTATAGGGGGAGGGTTACTATCTTGCATTTCAAGTTAGTCAACTTTACATTGACTCTTCGCAGCTAAATAATTCTTGGTATTGCAAGGTCAGTGTTTATAGATCTATATCCTGAGGAATTGCCAATTATGAACTGTTTGTCGATGTTATCTTGAGCAATTACCGAGGTGCCTGTAATAGACATTTTGTCTCTAGTCTCGGAGATATTCTGAATGAAACACGGACAGGCGTCCAGAACGATATTTGCCTACGAATCACACAAGGTGCGAATTGTACTAGTTAGTAGTCAGCTTTGTATCTAGTCATACTCCGTACTGGTCCTGTGAGGACAATTATGCTATGTCGTACAACAGTCCTCCGAAGACATCGGTTATTTAGAAGGAGCAACGGTCAGAATCGGCGACAAATCCGCCTAAGCGGGATAAAAACGGCGAAGAATTTCGTCAGACCAAGATCGAAAATGACTCAACTGAAGAATACAACGTTGATCATGAACTACATTGGTCAAATACGTGGTCAGTCCCGTAGGGGCCGATTCTCAAACTTTTTTTACCTAGAACGACAATCTTACGATCGTATCATACGCTGTACGTGTATCATGTATGTATGCATGTACTGTATGTACTGTATAAGTGTATGGCTGTATTACGGTGTTATGGGGCCGTATTTCGGAAATACCGGATCAGATAACAGGGCAATCCAAAACGAAATCCCTGTTTCGTGCGATCAGATAATTTTCAGCTTCACGAAGCGGATCAGATAACTTAGCCAAGCAGGCCCAGAACGTGTCCATTGGACGGATTTACTTCGTATGGACGTCCTGCAGCCAGGTCAACTGAGCATTCTTGCTCCGCTATCGGTTGTATATCCCACGCCCAGTTCTAGTGTATGACTGGAGGAGTCACTAAAGCTACCGGAGAAAGAGGTCCGGAATGGGATGATAGTTCTGTAATGTTTTCATGATAGAAATAGACAGGAATAGACACTCGATTTTTGGCATATTACTCCCATCAATTATCCATCTGCCACTGCAACAAAGATGTCCTTAAGAGTCGCCCAGAGGGCAACACGAGTCTTGGTCGCTGGCGGTTCATATGCAGGTCTCGCCGTGACTTTGAATTTATTAGATCTCTGCAATGGATTCTCGCCGCGGTTCTCAGGCACAAATTCTCCTGCGGATAGAAGCCAACAAGTACCCGTTGAAGTCACGATAGTAGATCAGCGGGATGGATTCTGTGCGTCTCATTTCTCTACCTATAGCATTCTGATTAACATACTAACAGAACTACGACTTGATCAGATCATCTAATCGGAACACCAATGGCATACGCCTCGAAAGAATACGCAGAAAAAGCCTGGACACGATTCCAAGATATCCCTGCCCTCCAGACCCCCGCCGTGAAAATCATAAATAATGCTACTATCACACAGCTTAATTGTAAGGATAAGATTGCCACTATCAAGGGAGGTTCGACGCAACAAGATACTAAGATACCATATGACTATTTCGTTGCGGCTTCGGGGCTACGACGGACGAAACCATCTGCGCCGACTGCGTTGACCCGTAAGGAGTATTTGAAAGACGTTTTGGAGCATATCCGGTTAGTGGAGAGTGCTAAGGATGGTATTGTGGTGATTGGCGCAGGTGAGAAAAAACTTCCTTTTTGAATCATGTATGACTTAACCCTAAGAACTTCGTGAATTTCAGGCGCTGTGGGCACTGAGATCGCCTCTGAGTTGAAAGCGATCTACCCACACCTCAAAGTCACTTTGATCCATTCCAGACAACGAATACTCTCTTCTGAGGATCTATCAGATGAGTTCAAGGATCTTGCTTTGGATCTGGTGCATGAAGCCGGCGTCGAGACAATCCTCGGCGCTCGAGTTAAGGAGACCATTAAGAAATCAAATTCAGACTCGGGGTCCGCATCATATGAAGTCCTGCTCTCAGATGGTCGGCGCGTCCAAGCCGACTTTGTGATCAATGCAATCTCCAAGTTCCATCCAACAGCAACTTACCTGCCATCAACCGCGGTAGATGAGCAAGGTTATGTTAAAATAAGATCCAGGTAAGCATGCGCTCTTCCGCTAGACACTTTAGCTATCGACTAAATCAATGCCTAGTACCGCGTTCACTGAAGGCACGCCAAATTCTGACTTCCACTATGCAGCCGGCGACATCGCTCTTTGGCCCGGTATCAAACGCTGCGGTGCCGCAATGCATCAAGGACTTCATACCGCAATTAACATTCACCAACAAATCCTCAGTGCTCGGAGTGGCACCACCCCTCAGTTCAAAGAACTTGACTCAAACGTTCCGCCCGTGATGGCACTCGCTGTTGGCGAGAAGGCTGTTGCTTATAGTCCCAATACCGGTCTTTCGTCGGGAGAGGATGCGCTTAAACTGTTTTTTGGAGATGATTTGGGATTTGCGAGTACGCCCACTTTTCCCTTCCCTATATTCGAGGTAACAATGAGTTGTGGAATGAACTGACTTGGTATAGTCTGCTGGAATTACCTCCGTCTTGGAGAAGCGCCGTACAAGATAGAACCACAGATTCACCTTATGGAGGTTGATGTTAAAAACCCGATTAGTAAGGTGACTGAATTATCGACCAATGAGCCAATCCATGCTTAGAAGGAAAAAAGAATTGGGATGACTTGCTACAAAGTGAATACATTTAATACTGTTTCCTAATTTTTCATTTCTCTCTCTGGACTTGCTACAAAGTGAATACATTTAATACTGTTTCCTAATTTTTCATTTCTCTCTCTGGACTTCCTCAATAGCGGAAATATATGGATAGCAGTAAGGGCTCCATGAGGGCAGGATGACAGCACTGTGATATTATAGCGGGCTGTGAGATGTCAACGCTGTAATACATAAGTGATGATTATAGAGTGGTTATATCACATGTAGTAATTATATCACGAATAATATGTTGGTATATGATAAGATCACAGTGACATGATGGGTGAGATTATAGGTAAGATAACTATGATGTCCTAGATATATACTAGTAATATTACCCACCTGGGCAGAATCTCTATATATTCATAATATAATGTATTGTATTAATATATAAAATTATAAACATAAATTATAGCCACGAGACGCGTCAACGCTCCTAGATGTATACAACACCTAATACTAATATTGTATGTACGTAGGTAGGCTTGCCCTAGATTTGTATGTAAGCGCGTGTTAACTAGATTAGAGGATTCACTTACCAAATCTGATACTAAGATGAGGCCTCATATGGAGAATTATAAGCCTAGATTTGTATGTAAGCACGTGTGTCAACTAGATTGGGTGATTCACTCACCAGATTTGACACCAAGATGAGACCTCGTACGTGAGCTTGGTGCGTTGTGCGTATGTGCGCGTTGGGGGATAGAAACGCGCTGACGCCGAAGACCTTGGACCGGTTGACAGCTTTATAAAGTGCCTAGGTGCCTAATTAGGAAGGCATGCATCAAATTAAGCCTCGGTATCCCCCTATCATATCACAGCAAAATTACTATCTTGTAATATGACTAAATCTTGTCATATTTCCATGCTATATCCAAAATTTCCATGCTATATCTAAGGTTTGTTGTGTGACAATACGTTGTCCTATCACCATGACATGTCAATGGTTTTGTAATATGACATTGCTGATACAAAACTCATATTCTAATCATTGGGGCATGACCGGGGAATCACCAGGTAAGAATTGGTCACCACGCCCTTACACCAACCCACTGTTTTCCGCTATTGCTGTAGTTCTCTGAGATAGTGATCTGTCTAGCCACTCCGTATGGATCTACCAGTATCGATTCTCCTACTATATAGCCGCAGCGATGATCAAACGTCATATATATTTAGATATATTGAATACCCGAGAGAAACCTAGAGCTTTGTTCATAAACATCCATGCAGCTTGAATTTAACCCAACTATGCGGCTGCTAATAAGCAACTAGTAGTCCAATGTATAAAATCCCTTTCTGACCCAGAACTCGATCTTACGCCTGAGAAGTCCATGGTCTAGAGGAACATACTGAAGATCAGGTCGGTCAGCAAGCGCCTGAACCGCATTTGTTGCGTCATAGAGTGGCGTGTGTTCACTCGTTTGAAACCGTGTTAATCCTCGCAGAATCGGCTCTTCTAGCATAGGCATTAGAGGAAGTAAAGGGCCACCCCCCAATTGTCGAACCTTATGGACCCAGTTCTGGTACGGGATCTGTTTGACTGAGAATCCAGCCTGGTTGAGAAGCTCGCAGGTCCCTTCCAAATTAACTGACTGGCTCACATCTGGCGAGACTAGGCTGTAAGATCGCCCAAGATTGTCATTCTTGGAAGCTATGTGCACCATAGCCGAGCATACATAATCCACTGTAACGTATTCCAGTCGCTGACTAGAAAGCTCTGGCCAGTAACCCAACTGAATACAGCCCATTATCAACCGGGAGAAGAAATCATCAGGATTGCCAGCAGCGCGCTTGCTATCTCCTATAACAAAGCCCGGACGATAGATAGCCACAGGCAAACCTCGGTTTCGTGTTCGTTGAACCATTTGCTCGGCCACCCACTGACTTTGTGCGTATCCAGTGTCATACGGAGTGGAGCCTAGGTATGGTTCTAGCGACTCATCCTCAGTGACCTTTTCTGTCCCGTTAACAAGCCCAGTAACATTCCATACATCAATACTAGACACATAGTGCAAAGCCTTCCGGCGTCCCAGAGCTACTAAGCGAAGTATGTTCTTGGTGCCGATAACGTTTGGCTCGAAATGGCTCTCATAAGGCTCGCACCCGTTCACCTTCGCAGCAACATGGAATACGACACTGGCCCAATTAGCAATCCAGTTAAACTTCTCTTCAGTCAACGCAAAAGTATCGTCGGTTAGGTCTCCATCTAGTGTGATGATCTTCTGCATTTTGTCCAAAGAGACATCCCAAAGGTCGTATCTTTCAAGGGTCTTTTGGATGCGGCTGCTAGCACTAACTCCGCCACGGCTCCTAGCCAGGCACGCTATGCTTTTGACAGTTGGCATAGACAACAGATGACTAAGTAGATAAGCACCAATGAAGCCGGTGACGCCCGTTATAAAGACCCGACCTTCTGTGTCAGCTTGCCAGTCGGGCAGCAATGCTATGTCGTCAGCAAGGTGAGAGTCATTCTCCAACCTTGAGGTTTCTATAGGAATCCCATCACCATTGCTGTCTTGGTGCAGGATAGCCACGAGTTGTTCCAATGTTGGGTTAGCATGTAGTGCCTCAATGGTCACTGTTATGCCCGTGTGTTGTCTGATCCGACCTATGAACTCTGCAGCTTGTAAAGAGGTGAGACCGAGAGTGAAGAAGTTGTCGTTGACGTTAACCTCTTCGACATCTAGGTATGCCTGCAATGTTGATTGGAGCCAGCGGCCAATCTCTCCTTGCCCACTTTCCCCGTTGACATGAGATTTCTTTTCTTCGCGTTTTGGGGGCCTCTCTTGATCGTCAAGGCTTAGAGCATCTCGGTTGATCTTTCCATAAGGTGTAAGCGGGAACTCTTTGAGTGGCTTTATGCGATCAGGGACCATGTATGCAGGTAGTCTTTCCCTCGCCCAACTGATGATTTCTTCAGGACTGAAATCCTTCCAGATCTCTGGGACGACATATGCAAATAGGAGATCGGAACCTCTGCCCTCTTGTGGCCTTTGATAAACCACAGCGTTCGCCCTAATACGTGGGTTTGAGTCCAAGATTCGCTCAATGTCACCCAATTCAATCCGGTACCCAGACCGCTTGATCTGCTTGTCGGCTCGGCCAACATAGTCTAAACTCTGTGACGGTACCCTCCATTTTCCGATATCGCCGGTGCGATATACTCGAATAGATGGTGCTGAATCATCTTCCGACGGAACAGATTCCAGAGATATAAAGCGTTCTTTATTTGCTTCGGGCTGGTTCAGATACCCTTGTGACACTCCAGGGCCAGAAATGCAAATCTCACCGGCTTCATCAGTCCCAGTAATAGGTTTGAGCTGGTCATCTAACAAGTAGAACCTTGTCTGTCCGAATGGCTGACCAATACCAATACGTTCGCGCTGCGTCTCATCAATATCGACCAACTTCAAACTCGAGAACGCCGTGGTCTCCGTTGGCCCATAAGCATTCCATAAATACCGTGGTGCACCGTGTGTAAGTACATTCCGCATTGCGTTGATGTTTGCAGCTTCACCAGCGACCAGCACATGATGCAGGTCACTGATTGCAGATGGACAATGAAGGGCGATCACGTTGAACAAAGCAGTCGGTAAAATCGATACTGTTACCTTTCGGTCTTTTAGAAAATTAGTCAACGTGAACGGGTCCGTGGCAACTGTCTTTGGTACAGTGACGATGGTTGAACCGGAGAGTAATGTAACCCAAATCTCAAACAACGAAATATCAAACCCTGGATTGGCCAATGCAGTGGATCGATCTGCTGGCGCGAGAGGAGTAATTGGAGTCGAGGTGGTGAGATGAATGATGCTACTTGCTGAGATTTGCACGGCTTTAGGCTTTCCAGTTGAACCAGACGTGAAAAGGATATGACTGCGATGGTTCTCCGGACATCCTGCTAGCACAGGAATGATGCCGTTCTTGTCTGAGTGAATAGCTTCTGTCGCTATGTCTACAGGTAGTACTTCGTAATTTGACGCTATCTTCGCCGACGCGTTCCTTGTAATGACACGTTTGCAGCTGATATCACTTAACATGTCATTCAGGCGCATATAAGGGATAGATGGTTCAATCGGAACACATGTACCCCCGGCCCGGAGGACAGCAACCTGTGCGATGATCTGGTCTATGCCAGATTCGAGAAAGATACAGACTGGCTCCTGAGAGCCCAATGGCATCTGGCCAAGTCGTTGACCCAGTAGGTCTGCTCGCATGATAAGCTCCCGATAAGTCAAGCTTTCGCGTTGATCGATGACTGCGATGGCATCGGGAGAAGCATTTGCTTTCTGACAGAGAAGGTTCTCCATGATGTTGCGTCTCAATTGATGTTTGAGAAAGGATGGACTAGTTTTTTATGCTCTTTTTTTTGGATCTGAAAGAAATGATGAATCTGCTGTTGGACCTCTATAGAACGAGGGCATTCCACAAGGGGCATTTATACCTTGAGCACCAGCACCTCGAGGGCATCAACGCCAGTATATTCTATCATCATACATGGCACACCCTTGGCCTCTGGCATTTAAGTTCTTGCTGATGTCATGCTGCATGCCAATTCTTACAGTATGCCTAGATAATGATGAAGTCCATATCCCTTGGTATCGTTGCTCATAGACCAATACTCAGAGATTGACAGATCAAAAAAAAAATCACAGGATATCAAAAAACAGGTTCCCATCATTTGCACCGGCCAAAATTTCGCATTTGGATTTAGTACCATGCAGGCAGCTAGAGATGCCCTGCACGTCGCTAAACACGGTAGCAGCTACAACCATACTATGACTGTCGATCCATATATACGGATTTTCGAATTTTGTCTGTGCATACACCACTGAATCTTCGAGCAAAGATAGACTTGCCGTTTGATGGGCTATGAGCAACTGATTGTATGGAACTTATCAAGTCTTGTTTTGGGTTGTAATATCATGCAAGCAACTACAGCCGGCCCATGGCCTTTGATCTAAATACAAAACTTTCAGTCTTATTATTATTCTAAACCAATTTTCATTTAAATTATCGAGAAAGGTTTGCCTTCGAATTTCTGTTGTTAGAATGATACTGTAGCAAGCAAACTCCAAATTTGATTATGCTGTCTGTGTCCTTGTGAGGCTGATCAGGCAGCTATACATGGATTGGCAAGATGACAGAAATACATAGTGTGTGTATATACGAAATTCATGAAACTGCCTCACCTTGAACAGCCTTCCTCTAACTGTTACAACATTGATTCCTTTCGAGACTTCTATAGAGGTGTGTACACCAAAGTTGATTAGAGGGATGGGAACCCTTTGTAATGACCACAACTGCGCTCGGATCCATGCATGTATTCTACACCTGGTTATATGCTCATTCTAAGACTGGTCATATATACATCCTATTAGGTAACTGCTTTTGTATACATTATACAAGTGGTCATATATGTTTCCTACGACTGTATCAATTGATATGATTATATCTACATTCTACAACTGGTTATATGCTTATCCTATATGTATCCTACAACTATATATGGTCATATCCATCGATCTGCATCCTACAACTGCCTAGGTACCCTCATGTACATTCTACAACTGGTTATATTTGTTTCCTACAACTATATATCGTCATATCCATGGATCTGCATCCTACAACTGGTTATATGCTCATCCCATGACTATGATATACCTAGGTATGCATCCTACAACTATCCTCATATGCATTCTATAACTGGTTATATGTGTTTCCTACGACTGTATATCGTCATATCCATGGATCTGCATCCTACAACTGCCTAGGTACCCTCATGTACATTCTACAACTGGTTATATTTGTTTCCTACGACTGTATATCGTCATATCCATGGATCTGCATCCTAAAACTGGTTATATGCTCATCCCATGACTATGATATATGCATCCTACAACTGCTCTTATATGTATCCCACAACTGGTCTCGTGCTCTTCCCACATTGACTGAAGATCAAGTATATATTTCTCTGTGGTTATTGACAAGCTGTGTTCTTGCCATTCATTCAACATCACCAATAGTTGCTCACTTCAATTCTTTCATTGTCTTTTCTTCTTCTTCATTCTCTTCTTTTAAGATGCCCTCCAGAATTTCCTCTGAGCAGGTCCAAATTCTCAAGACTTCTTTCCGGAATAGCACCACCGTGCTAAGCCCTGGAGATCAAGGCTATGAATCAAGTCTGAAAAGATGGTCTGATACCGCGGTCAGACCAGCGGTATGAGCTCTTTGCACCTGGATAGACTTGCACATCACTGAACAAAACCCAGGGAGCCATTGTATTTCCCGAAACCGCGGAAGACGTTGGCAATACTGTCAAATTTGCCCATGATAACAATATTGATTTAGCAGTCAAAGGTGGGGGGCATTCCACTGACGACTCTGCATCGAGTGACGGTGGAATCGTGATCGATCTCGGCCGACTGAGGAAGGTGACAGTGGACCCTACAGCTAAAACTGTCACTGCTCAAGGAGGAGCCCTGTGGATGGATGTGGACAAGGCTGCCGCCGAGTTCGATCTTGCTGTTGTGGGGGGTACCGTTAGCCATACAGGTGTTGGTGGGCTCACCTTACGGGGAGGGTATGGGTTCTTGACGCCACAGTATGGCTTGGTCATTGACAATCTCATTACCGCGAAAGTGGTCACGGCGGATGGCCAGCAGTTGACCGCAACTAACGAAGTTAACGCTAACCTTTTCTGGGCCATTAAGGGAGCAGGCCAAAGCATAGGTGTGGTAGTTGAGTTCGTGTTTAAGGCTCATCCGCAGCCACATGACATTTGGACCGGAACTATATCATTTTCAGCTGACAAGATTCCTGTCATTATTGACTCATTGAATGGAGCTCTCAGGCACCCTGAGGGAAAGGCATCGGCACAGTGTGTGCTTGGTCGATCTCCTGACGGGGTCAATGCTGTGGTGACCACGGTGTTATTCTTCAACGGATCTGAAGAAGCAGGTAAGCGACACTTCTCGCGCCTCATCGAGATCGAAACTATAGACTACGGCATAAAAGCTAGACCCTATCAGGAGACAAATACCATGTTAGATCAGGTCCTCCCTGCGGGGGGCCGCAAGAGCATTATAGGGCTTCTCTTAGCTCCACCAATCCGACCCGAGTTCGCAAGCCGGATTATGAATGAACTCCAACGCAAAATAACCGCAGAGCCGGACATGAGCAGCACTTGCATTGAAATAGACTATTTTGACATGTCGAAAATTTGCGAAACTCCAGTTACACATACCGCATTTCCTAGCCGAAGGATGATCCACAATGCGGCACTCTTGCTTCAATGGTCAGATCCAAAGAAAGACGCGGACCTTATGCATTGGGCAGAATCCATGCAAGCCATGTGCAATTCCGAATTGAGGGGTGCCGGCTACGAGCCGGGGAGCCTTGTCTCTAATTTCTTTAGCTATACACCAGGTATGTGAAACATCGGATGATAATGTATCTAAAGATGGGGTGTTTACTATTTCCTTAGATTGTGGCCTCACACCCGCAGACATGTTTGGAGATAATTCCGAGCGCTTGATGGAAGTCAAGAGGAAGTATGACCCGGGAGACATCTTCAGAAAGCTGAATCCCCTCAGGTCTGAGCTAAGTTAGACAATAACGATATCTATATACCTGGGCCTAAAGGACCAATGTTAGGTAGCCAGCCTTGATCCATCATGTTATTCCTGTGGGCTTTTGTTCTTTGCCTCTGGTATCCAGAATGTACTTTGTTGTAGGTGGCTAGGTAGTTTGTCCAGGCAAAACTTTTGCATTATGAACCACTTTGACCCAGAGCCAAGCTATGTGTTCGAAGTAGGCTGTTCCTCAACTGTTACAGTGGATGCTTGTTAGATACCCCACCGTTGGGCATTAATCAGCCCTGCATGTATTGAGCGCAATTGATTGCGCACAGATGAGCTAGTGTAAGTAATGATGACAGCGTATCTATGTATACCTAGGTATAGTTGAAATCACTTAGACTTGCAGGGGGTGCCGACTGTCCGGTCTCAGCTCTGTCGCATCGGCTTCTTCGCGGCTGGTAATAGGGCTAGCAATGGCCAGAGTGGCCAGGAAGGCGGAAAGAAGGTAGGAAAACTTCGTCTTGGAGCAAGAACAATAAGATAAATTCGGAGGAGATCGCGTTGTTTGTAATAGGTATTTATCTGAAGATGTTTTGTTATTGCAATGAGTTGGCCGAGTCTCACAGGAGAAGAGCAGAGTCGCCATTTTTTAAATCATTTCCGATCTTAACAAGCTCTGGATTTACCAATACGAGGTTGTTGACCTTGGTTATTATATTTGAAATGCTCACAGCGAATGTAACTGTTGGTGTCTTTGTTTACATCCGGAAGGGCGAAAAAGAAATGCATGGTAGATTGTAAATGGTATATGACAGTCAGATACCAGGGTCTATTGAACTACCGGAAACCCTCCGAGACGTCAGCCTTGACAGCCTCTCGGACCTTTTTAGGCAAATCGGCGCCTATTTAAACAAAGGATTCATGTCATTTAGCTGACGGGAACGTGACTCATCCTTCTCTGATCGTTCACACCGTGTTGGTTCATCTCCCACTCCGCATTTGCAATATCTCCGCTCGAAGGTTCCAAGGTTACAGTGGTTAAGCAGTACTGAAAGTCGCTGCACTGATCGCCCCTTTTTATTCTATCTTTCAATCTTCCATCATTCACCAGTTCTGCTTCCCTAGACTACTGACCTCATCATGGCTGATGAATGGGCGCAGAATAAGATCAAGGACTGGACTGAAAAGGGCATGCTAAGCAAGGAGTTTATCTTAGAGTGCATAGACAAGCGTATTCAGGAGGGCTACGGCATCAGCGAGAAAGAAGAGTCTGCCCTCGCGAGATTTTTCCAATCTGTATGCAATGAAGAGGGCCTTCTGACGGAGGCTACGTTTATCTCCCTTCTAGAGACAAAAGCGACTCTCCGTCATTCTCCAGAGGTCATCGAAGCCGGGAAGGTCTTGTATGCGAGCCTGGCCTACCTCAGTACTCTACCGTTTCCTAGCAAGCCGCAGGTGGCTACATTACCGGCTGGTCTCTCCCTTGCCGAACTGAGTCGGTCGTTGGTATGGGCCTTTCCAGACCGTTATACGTACCTGATAGAAGAAAGCAACCACACTCGCTTGAGAACCAAGGCCGATCACCGCAGACTGCTCTTCCAAAGCCTGGCTTCTTCCACGTCTGATAAACCATATAATCCTGAAAGCGCACGCCGCCTGGCACAGTTCAATGCTTTCGATGTGGACAGAGGATGGTATGATCCTGAGATGTGCATTTCAAACCATGATGACGGCGGTGACGAGATTTACTACGACCTCCTGGATTTACTTTACTCCAGACAGGAAATAAAACATGTCTGGCTTGCTGGCGTTCCTCGAGATGCGCTCCGCCCTGTGGCGAAACGTCTTGCGACAGAGAGTGAAACGCCGTCGCTATATGCCTTGGGTATTCCGACTGAGCGCTTTATTTCTATAGTCAAGTTTCTTTTGGCACTACAGTTTGAGCCACCAGAGACCGGTGTGGACTTGACTGGGTATGATGCTGCTGCACGATCTGTGTGCGCGGCTTTCTGCGAGGAGAAAGAGGCCGTTATTACGTGGCCGATGTTTGACCGTGGAGTAAGAGAGGTCACGCCGTACCTGTTCGATCCTTTTTATTACATGATGTCGATTACATACTTGGGGCGACCCGGCTTTTATGGACTTTGTGAAACCCTTGATCCCGAGCGTGCGTTTGGGGGTATTCTCACACCACCCCTCTATTGCCAACTCGCCACATTTCTCGCATATTGCGTAGTCTTAAGTAACTTGCGTCGAATTCATCACTATGCCAGTCCGGCTCGCTTATCGCCCACTGAATTTGTGAATGCAATGGAGACAGTCCCGAACAAGGCTATCATGGTCCTCTCAGGAACAACATCAGCAGGAGAGGCTTGTATTTTTGGTGTCTTTAGCCCCAAGCCCACGCTTGATGGGACCAGTGTGCAGCATCTTGCTCGGGACCATTTTGGTCTGCAACCGTGCTCCATTTTTCAGTTGGCTCCCGTTCAAGGCGTCTTCAGAAGAGCTATAGGTAAACGAGGATGGACAGTGGACGATGATGCTGTTAGGTTTGGGCAGGATGGCGGAGTGGTCCTAACGTTGAAAGATGGGTTGAGTCGGGGGGATATCATACACCAAGTTTCTGAAGAAGATTGGGACATCATACACCAAGTTCCTAAAGAAAACGGGGATATCATACACCAAGTTCCTGAAGAAGACGAGGATATCATAGACCAAGTTCCTGAAGAAGACGGGGATATCATAGACCAAGTTCCTGAAGAAGACGGGGATATCATACACCAAGTTCCTGAAGAAGACGGGGATATCATACACCAAGTTCCTGAAGAAGACTGCAGTACACGTGTGTACAAACCCAACGGGTGGAGGGGTAATTGGGAAGTCAGCTTTGAGATTTCGCAGATTGAAATTTGGAGCGAGGAGGATTCAAAGGTCAAACAAGAAGAGTCCGGGGCGTAGTGAAAGAGATAGAGCCTCTCGACACCAATAATTACAGCTTCAATCCCGGATATTATGAATTAGATCCTAGGTATTTGCGCAGATTGGAATTAATACATCGGTGGTGAATGTTGAGCTGCGCACATATTCTATCTAGATACTCAAATGTACCACTTCATAGATCTTATAAGTAGGTACTATCTTCCAAAGGCTCATTGCTTGGAATGCCTACATGGGGTTACAGACGAAACGTTGTCATGTCAGTGGTAGAGTATTCAGACTCATCGAAGTGGCTATTGATATAACATCTGGGATCCTGACTGCCCAAGGTTAAACACCAGATGTCTTTGGTGCGGACAGTCGTCAACAGATTTATGGATCGGTAGCTGTGTGACCGCGTTCGGTCTATCCCCCCCATCCAAAAACATTCTCTTCGTTACATATCAGTCAGGATCATACTCAAACGCTTGCCGGAGTGGGCGGTTTCTCAAATATCCTTACCAAACATACTGACAAACGACCACCGGAAACCTGATACTCGCTATTATACTCGCTGGATCTATCCCTACGCCGCGGACGCATTGTAAGGCCATTCGAAGACGCTAATCAATGTGTCATGACAACGCATCGTCCGGCTATCGTTTCAAAGTCAGCCGGTCAGCGTTTTAGGAGAAGGGATGGCTCTGCAGGCCCGGAATAACAAGGCGTTACTAGAGCATGATAAGGAAGTAAGTGATGGGATGTGATTAGACCGAGGTCCAGTAAGGAGTGGCTTTTCTGGTAGGTATTAGATTTATGTGCAGTGAAATGCGATTGTGATCATAAGGTATGCAGCCTAAGGTAGTCTGTACGCTACATCCACAGTCTGCGTTCAACATTCACTGGGGCCTTGACAACCGAGACTACAGTTCATCCGCCCCTTGGGGGTTGTGGCTGGCTGCCCTGGTGAGCCACCGGAATCTCAGGACACTAGTTTTTCCCGCTCACCTGCCCTATACTTTAGGGGTACCATCCCTAATACCCACCCCTAACAACCCCTAAAAATAATTCCAAAGCCTCTAACTATCCCTAACTATAACCTATACCCCCTAAACCTAACCCAAACCAACGCTAACCATTCCTAAGCCCTAAGACCCCTAACCCCTGAACCCCCGAACCCCGAACCCTAAATAACTAGAGGGAATAGAAATCTGCTCATGATTGCGAACTATTTTATGTTTCTTGGAAGGGGCAGAGGCGGAACAACTGGTTAATCCTGTGGCTGAGGGGCAGGTGGGACTACCCCCCGGCGGGTGAACTGTATCCTGCTTGATTGACAACCGGGACTGTCAATATGGCCATGTGAAGCCAAATCTCCGCAGCTTATAATAGGTCCCATGAGCCAAGACTTTGACGAACGTTTTTCGAACCCCTGATGATTGATCACTTGCCCATTCTTGTCATGATACACAAAATCAGCACTATATAAATTCTCTCTCCAAAACATCGAGCACATACGACCATAGGGTGTGGAAAACAGGGCTTCCCGTCCGCTCAGCCGTACTTAAGCCACACGCCGGCTGGTTAGTAGTTGGGTGGGTGACCACCAGCGAATCCCAGCTGTCGTATGTTTTTTCCTTACTTTTTTTGCTCTCCTGTTGCTTGTTCAAACGATTCCTGTCCATTGCTGCTTTAATCCTTTAATTCCAGCCTGGAATTGCTGACGTGGCATTCGTCTAAATCTTCCAAGGTTCCCATATCGATTTATCGCGTTGATCGCAGCCCTTTTTTGACATTATTATCTCTGATCTTCTGCTATCACCCATGAGCAAGACAAATACACCAAACCATATCCCAAGCATAAACAGGCCCAAAAAGGAAAGAAAAGAAAATAAAAAAAGGGGGCGAAAAAAGAGAGGAGTGCTTAAATAAAATGATAGCACTATTAATGAACAACACCTTCATTTATTATCATCTGCGGTATCTCACTCCCCATTACCCGCATTGCCTCCGCGATATAACCTTGAAATATAATACAGGAAAAGAAGACAACATGTCAAACTAGCTTAAGAGAAAGAAATATCATCATCACTTTCCGCAACTAGCGCCGATTGCTGCGTGCACGATGAATGTATGATCATTTGGATCATATGGGACTTCGAAAGTGAACTCCGTTTGGTGAGACAAAGTTTTACCATAGGGAAACTGTCCTGGCGCGACATGGCTTGGGTAGGTGGTACCGTAAAAGAAGTGGACTTGCTCGAGGTAGTAAGATGGTCCGTTTGATGAGTTGTTAAGTGTGTAGGTAACGGTAAAATGGTCTCCTGTCACGGCAATCTCGAACGTTCCCACCAAAGTGGCCTTCGAAATGTCATTGCCTCCAGCACCCATATAAAGGTTGCCACTCATTGGAAGTGCTCCTTCGAGCACCCAGCCCCAGTTGTTACCAATTCCCAGCGACACAAAGGTTTCATCGTGACTGTCGGCGCTTGTTGCGTATCCATACGCAGTGCCGCCTTCGCAAGAACCAGTAGGACTGGGAGTCGGGGTAGCAGGCTGGGAAGACTGAGAGGTTGAAGAAGGAACTGGCGTGGTAACTCTGACGCTAGAGCTTGGCGTGGTGACTCTGACACTAGAGCTTGGGGTGGGTATGACGCTAGAGCTTGGGGTGGTGGGTATGACGCTAGAGCTTGGGGTGGTGGGTATGACGCTAGAGCTTGGGGTGGTGACTCTGACACTAGAGCTTGGCGTGGTGACTCTGACACTAGAGCTTGGGGTGGGTATGACGCTAGAGCTTGGGGTGGTGGGTATGACG